>QAOC01034659.1:280994-439829 GCA_003255005.1 Begonia fuchsioides | reverse complement strand
GATTACATGCTTACATACAGACGAACTGGTGATTTGGAAGTGATTGGTTATTCCGATTCAGACTTTGCTGGCTGTGTTGATTCATTGAAATCAACATCCGGATACATTTTTATGTTAGCTGGTGGAGCTGTATCATGGAGAAGTGCTAAGCAATCACTAACTGCAACTTCCACTATGGAAGCTGAGTTCGTTTCGTGTTTCGAGGCTACATTGCATGGTGTATGGATGAAGAGTTTTATTGCTGGGCTTAGAATTGTTGATTCAATTGCTAAGCCTTTGAGAATGTACTGCGACAATTCAGCTGCTGTATTTATGGCTAAGAATAATAAAAGTGGTAGTCGAAGCAAACACATCGACATAAAGTACTTAGCCATAAGAGAACGTGTGAAAGATAAATCAGTGGTCATTGAGCACATTAGCACTGAATTGATGTTAGCAGATCCTTTGACGAAAGGCATGCCACCGTCAAGGTTTAAGGATCATGTACATAATATGGGACTTGGATCTCTTATGTAATTTCGTAGTTAGAACGATTATTTAATAAAACTCTGTGATGTTTTTCATGTTTTGATTATATGCGCATATAAGAATGAGAAACATCAATAAAGTTTGGACCTAGAATAAACATAAGGTTTATTCATTAAGTTTATGGGCAATAAAGAAGTAACATAATGCATTGTGATACATGGAAGATATTACTCGATTATATTATGAGGACATATCGCTATGATTCATGTATTGTGTTTACTTAATAAAAGAACGATGGAAAACTCGGACCAAGTGGGAGAATGTTGGCAAAATTAGTAATTTATTCGTGTCTTTTGAAATTATGTATATTGCCAATATTATGGTCCGATTTTCAAGAGTCGCCAATAAAGTAACTATTCGCCAATAGAGGCGATTGTGGTGACTGTCCATTCATAACCCTCCATATATACTCTTTAATGGAAAGAGTCTATATATAGGGGTTGGCATTGAAGGTCCCCTAAGCCTATTTTCTCATACGGAAATTACACCATCGATAGAGAAATATTAAGGTTTAGAAGCGATTCTTCAAGAAGAGAAAGCGGCTGTCCCGGTTTATCGTCAATGGCTGGAGGTATTTATTATTCCGCATATTGATCTAAATTAATGTTAGATCAAATAAAGTTTTAAAGTCTTACACATCGGAGTGGGTTGAAATGGAGGTCGGCCAAATTTCCTGACCAGCCATGGCAATTTCATCGGCACCATATTCACCTTCAACCTCAGGCGCAGTCTGATCATCGTTCTCCCTCGCTTCCTGCATACAACTTTCAGATCTAATCCTCTCCAGCTCCGCCGCTACTTCCTTCATTGTCGGCCTCTTCTTCCCGTTCAGATTCAGACATCTTTTCGCAAGCTTAGCCACCGCCGATATCGTTTCTTTCTTTCCATTTTTTGTTATTCTAGCGTCCAGAATCTCGTTTACGCGATCCTCCTTCATCAACGCGAGAAATAATGCGGCTAAGTTTTGCTTTTCTTCAGATCTGGTCGCTGATATCGGCTTTTGCCCGGTTAAAAGCTCGATCAAGACTACGCCGAAGCTGTACACGTCGCTCTTTTCGGTGAACTGATTCGATTGAAAATATTCAGGGTCTAGATATCCGAAAGTTCCTTGAACTTTTGTCGTCATATGGGTCTGATCAACTGCCACCGATTTTGAAGCTCCGAAATCAGAAACTTTCGCGACGTACTTTTCGTCCAAAAGAATGTTCGTCGATTTGATATCCCGGTGATATATCGGGATCGAGGCGGCGGAGTGGAGGTACGAAAGGGCGGAGGCAACTTCGACGGCGACTCTCAGTCTCATGTCCCATGTAAACGGGAAGTCGTCGTTTGCGTCATGCAGGAGATGGAAAAGAGTTCCATTGGGGATGAACTCGTAAACAAGAAGAGGAACTTCGCTTTCCAAACAAAACCCTAAAAGCTTGACGACATTTCTATGGTTGATCTGAGACAAGATGACAACCTCGTTGATGAACTGCTGGATGAGGCTGCTGTTTTCGATCTTTGACTTTTTGACGGCGACGATCCGGCCGTCCGTCATCATCCCTTTGAAGACGGTGCCCTGGCCCCCTTTTCCTAAAATTCTATTCTCGTTGTAGTGATCGGTGGCCTTGAGGAGCTCTTCTTCGGAAAATATTCTTGATTTTTCAAAACCAGCTTCGGTCGAAGAGAACTGCTGAAGCAATAATCCTCCGTTTCTTTTGAAGAAAGTTTGTTTCTGTTTCGTTATCCTTCTTCTTCGCAGTAATCTGTACAACCACCACGAAAAGATCACCAGAAATATCCCTCCAAACCCAACACTGCAACCTGCACAAACAAGAAAAACCAGTTTTGTTCTATAAACGAAGGAAGAATCTCATGCTCCGGCTATAAACAGGTCAACAGAAGTACCTATGACGACCATCCCTCGTCGTGCCCCGTGAGGGTAGCAGTAGTTGTTTCGGAAGGTGTAGCCATCGGGACAGGGAATGCAATATGGGCCGGATGGTTGACTTCGACAGATTCCGTCCGAGCAATGGTTCCTTTCTCGGCTGCAGAAATCTATTTCTGAGACGAGAACAAACAAAGTCAGCTGATTTCAGCCTATATAGCTTACAACTGCCTATTTATATAAATCCGACTTAAATATAATAAAAATTATAATATATATATATATATATATATATATATAGTCGACGACAAGGAACGGAACTGAGACCATGGTATTTTTAACTTTCTCATAGTTCTAGGACTATGGTTGCCACTAATTGTGATACCATTTAGGAATAAAACGAAACCCGACGGAGCTTTTTCACCCTAATTCAAAGATGAGGAATTTACCTTGGCATCCGTGAGGAAGATAAGGGTTTC
The DNA here is from genome assembly GCA_003255005.1 of Begonia fuchsioides. NCBI lineage: Eukaryota > Viridiplantae > Streptophyta > Magnoliopsida > Cucurbitales > Begoniaceae > Begonia > Begonia fuchsioides. Next base: position 436,952 of record QAOC01034659.1, on the reverse strand, counting down.
CGGCGTAGCCATCTTCACATTCACAGACATCTCCATAAATTCCGACCACCGATAAACACCGAGCGTTTTTTCCGCAAAGCCGAGTGTTGTTCGAGAAACTGGTACAATTTTCAACGCCGACTCCCCAAAGCAACATGGCCGGAACGAAATCCGTGATGTTGGGGTCGACGTAGGATTCGTCGAACTGTTCCTTTTCCACTACGAAACCATATCTGCAGCTCGAATTCCTATCTTCTCTAGTCGCGTTTATGCCCTTCATCGACACGCCGATGTAGTTAAGAAAAGGTGGAATCGAAGCTTTGCAGCAGTTTATGCCGTTGCAGCTTCCGGCTTTCGTTCCGTTCGTCGACGATGGATTGAGGCCCACTACGTCAAGACAAATCGAGAGGCAACCGCCGTAAGTTTGTCTTTTGTTGGAGAGCAGAGCCAGATTGTTGCAACCCATGGCAATGAATTGATTATCTTCGGCCGATAAAGAAAACGGGCTGCTGACGAGGTCGATTAGCGTTTCAGTGTTGTTCTTCCCGCAGTTGGAGAAAACCACTGGATTCTTGACGCGGACTCTACTTCGATCGGGAAATATTTCAAGAATTTCAATGTCTATATGTTGGGTGCGAATGTATTGTTAAAAACCGCAAGTGTACAGTCAAGTAATATAAAAGATTATCGATCCCACGAGGATAATAAAATCTAATATTTTCTGAATATGCGATGTAAAATAGTTATGTAAAATTGATAAAGATGATTTTTTTGATTCTTTGCTAAAATTAAAATAAAAGAAAAATATAAACAAATTAAAAGAAATAGGCAGATCTGATAAACGAACGAGATTCAACGATAAAGAAGGTTAGATTTCGGTTTCTCCTGTTTAATCACTCTCGGCTGTATGTCTGTGCTACAGCACAGACATACAACACGTTTGACGGAAAAGATATATATGAAATCGGTGGCTGGCGTCGCCTACCGATTGGCTTCTTTTCTCAATTCCTTCCAATCTTATGGCAAGGACATCGAGATTTAAAGACCTTCAGAACCAATCTTATTAGTTTCTCCTTGAGCTAACGTTTTAATAAATTAAAGACGTTTAGTTAAATTGCAAAAATACTAATTTAACAACTCAAATAGATGATTTTCTAATGGCGTTTTAAAAATCATTAAGTACGTTATAACTGTGGCGTCCAGCTTATACACGATAGAAATAAAAACCTAGTTGAATTATTCAAATTATGAAATAAATACAAACCGAGAGTTCATAAAACAAGATACTTTCAAAATCTAACCAAGATAAATTTAGTTCATGCTGAAAATAAAAACAACTAAAAGATGTTCGGTAAACATACTTGCAGCACGCTTAAAAGATAATAAACGGATTCACCGTCGCTTTCTTCAAAACCCCGGTGGCGTCTCGCAAGTTCTTGAATCGGCTTCGGCTATCCGTTTCGATTTGTCCGGCGTGGCTGCGTTTCTTCTCTCTATCGTCTATTTTCCTCTCTGCGTCTCTCTCTTTAAAATTGTGGCAGCAATCTTCTGTTTCAAAAACAGAAATCGGAATCCCTTGATTTGTGGAGATTTAACTAAATTCGGGATCCCTTGATTTGTGGAGATTTTATTCTCTCTCCAATCCGTCAATTAAATATCTCTGATCTTATCTCTTTTCTCTTCATTGCTTTCCATCTTTGTCCAGTATAATCCCTGCAAAATAGGTAACCAATCGGGCAGATCAAAATAATCTTGGAATTACCGAAATTTACATAATTTCCTTGCTGCCCGTTGATTCGTTGCTGTAGCGTGAGCTGCAGCACCAAATACAGCTTCCAGATAAAATCCATTAATTAATTACTCAAAGTCTAACAATTTTCATAAATTTAATAGACATAATTAAGTCTTTTTCGAGACTTAATATGCTCTTTGCTAAAAGCTTCGGACCAGAACCGTCTCCTGATTTGTTGCAAGAAACGGCGAATCCCCTGTCAAGGTAGCATTCAGAGCCGATTCCGAACGGGTAATGGATCTGAACACGTCCGCAACGAGCTTGACATTTAGGGTTTATCGTTGAACTCTCTGCACTCAGGATCAGAGCTGTAATCGAGAAAACACTGTGCAGAAACACCATTTTCTGTTCATCTTTCTTCATGCCTCTACCTTGAAAATCTGAAACAAAGACTGGCGAGGACTCAAAAAACATGAGACTATTTATTCTTGTCTGGCAGCCTCTTCTTCCTGGTCATCTTCGTCTTCATCTGGAAGGGCCAGGGGCACATTAGAAAAGGGTAAAGCTTTAACTTTTTCTGCATGCATTATTGTTCAGCCTTTGACAAATGCAGTGAGGCTGCCACTTTCTTTACGAAAAGCATAAACCCTAAAGTTAAATCATCATTTTACAGATTATTGAAATTGATGCGTCTCTTCGTTGAAACATCATGATAAATCATTAATTATTTTAAATTTTTTAAATTATAGATGAAATTTAATTTAATTATAGTAAAATTAAGTAATGAACACAACAAAATCAAATTGAACAAAAAAATAGGAAAAATAGGACATCTTCCCAGTAAGAATGTCTATTGTTCCAATTTGCGTATAATATTTGAATTGATCTTTTCAAACGAGTTGAAGCTTTTTTATTGATGTAATTTTGTGAAAAAAAATAAAATGAAAATAAATAGGGATGATTTCAGGTTTGAAACATAAATCATGCCGTGGCCCAGCTAATATGGGCTGTAGCCCAAATAGAGTTGGACTACAGCCCAAACTATAGCATCGTTTTCATCGATCTGATTTTTATTTATTAATTGCTAGCCATAAATTTAGAAGCATAAAGAAGTATGCACCAAAATTGCAATCTGTCAATTAAGAAAGATAATATCTATTCGAACAATGTAGATAAAAAAATAATTCAAAACAAAGATGAGGCACGTAATCGCTTTGATCCTCATTGGTCGTGATACACCGTCTAGAGAACGATATTTTCGGATTATTTAAGAGCAAACTCGTAATTTCTTACTCGATAATAGTTGAAATTAGAAACCGGCCAAGATCGAGATGGCGACTGGTGGAAACTCTCCATTTCGCAAAAAAGATGAAAATCCATGGTTGTGGAAGGGGGGGTGAAGGTGACATTAGAGGAGGAAATGAAGCCAAGCCCTCCATTATGAAGATTCCTTTGGATTGTTATGGGAAGCGTGTGCTTCGCTCGTGCTCTCTCAACCCCTAATTTTCTCATCTTTCTGCCTCCATTTCTCTCTATAAATACAGAGAATAAAACCATTCCAAGATACAGCAAATTCAGAGAAAGCAAGCTAAGTTAATCCCCGCTTTTTCTTCTTGTATTTTCGAGAGTTTAGTCGACATGGCAGACAAGTGTGGAAGCTGCAGCTGCGCCGATAAGAGCCAATGCGTGTATGCGTTTTAATCTATGCTTGATCTATCGATATATTTGCTTTTTACATAGTCTTGGAGAAGAAACATGGAACGAGAGATGTTTTCTAAAGATGTTAAAACCAATTTAGGGTTCTAAATAAATGATTTTATTTTTTTTTGGATTAATCTAAATTCAGTTCAGGGTTAACATGGTCTCCATAAAATCACAGGAAGAAGGGAGACAGCTATGGCGTCGTCATCGTGGAGGCTAAGAGGTCTACTACTTCTAAAGCTGATAAAACTTCCTTATATTCTATGATTTTATAAATAAATTATCACCCTTGCAGCTTCGAGGAGAGCATGGCCATGGATGCTCCGGCAGGCGAGCACGACGGAAAGTGCAAGTGCGGCAAGAGCTGTGGCTGCGTCAACTGCACTTGCGGCCATTAAAGCTGCGTTAGTCATGGTTTGAAGCCTCTTCGTAGGGGCTCTGCTTGTGAAATTTCAGCCGAATAAGACAATAAACTCATCTCTGTTCATCTTCTCCGTCCATCTAAGTTTCTGTCGTTGTGATCTTATTTGCTTCTGCGCTCTTGTGCTGTGTAACCCTACTTGTGTGGTATTGTAATGTTATGTGCGTACTGTTTGTGTGGTTTTAATTGTTATTATTATTATTAGGGTAAGTATCAAACTAAAACGTTTTCATTTTTTCATATAAACAAGGTGACACCTTAAAAGTTGTTGCATGTTAGGGAATTATCAATGAATATATTAGGGTTAGAGTTGTTTCAATTGTATTAATTTATGCTAAAGTATTATTATTTTTCATTGACATTTTAAACTTCTCGTAGTTCTTGCAATAAACAATGGACCCTATCGTGAAATTTGAGTTAATTAAATATATTTTAAGAATTTAATTACAAAATTTTCAGATTATTTTATTATTCTCAATTAGGATGATCTAAAGTGGGAGATCAAACCAAAAATCATAAAAGTGTGCAAAAACTTATATATTGTCACGTGTAAATTGACAAAATTAAAAATTAAAAATATCATTTAAAAAATACATGTGGTATTTATTAAATAATTGATATATTCAAATAAAAAATAAAAAATATTTAACTTGAAGCATAATACATCATATTAATACATACGACTTCAACTTTTAACCTAACAATTAATAAAGAAGGCGAAAAGGACACATGGTAGGAGGATAAAAACAACTTCTTCCAAAACAATTTCAGTGGTCAAGAGATGGTAAATCTGATAACAAAACAACCTCTTCCAACTTCAATTCCCTATCTCCTTACCCACGAGCTATCCTCCCACCCGTTTGTTTCACGCGCCATTAGTGTTTGAAACTATTTGATTTATATTAGAGGGCCGAATCAATTGAGCTAAATAGAACTGAATCAAGATGACATGTATTAAACATTACAAAATTTATTATTTATTCGAATATCAGTTGTCATTGATATATATATATATTAAAAATTAAAATTTTAATGTAAAAAAACTCTGAAAATATAAATTCGTAGCGATAATAACTTATTTATCATAAAATTACTAGTAAGATTTTTTTACTTTGGAATGAAACAATTTTCAAGAAATCATAAAATTAAAATTTGGCAACATCATTTTGAGCATGTACACTCTCTTAGACCGCGCGTGGAAAGAAGTATGTCTTCCTCCCCGGTTCCACCCATTATTTTACTGATTACTGAAATTTGCAGTACTTTCCGTCCGTCTTCCACTATAAATTCGCGCCGCGATGACCGTCGCTAATTTCAGTCGAGGTAAAAGTTGTGCTTTTAAGTTTTTCTTTTTTTTTTTGTTCGTCTCTGCAACGGAATCCAAGTGTGTGATCAGTTCTGCAACACCAGATCCTTGTAGCAATGGCGTTGTTCTCCAAGCCCTAGATACAGTTCTTCGCGTTTCAGTAGTATAATATCTGGGCGAGCTTTTTCGTCGGTTTTACGCTGGAGTGTTCCAGTGCTGCACATGCTGATGGGTAGGGTGCAGCCATTTTTGTAGGAAGTCTCTGAGGAGGTAGCATTGGGGTCGTTTAAATTGAGTTTGGAAAAAAAAAAGTGTTAATTAGAGCGTCTGCATTGAGTCTAGACGTGTTGGGGTATGCGAACTGTCGTCTTTAGAGTTTTAAGGGGAGGAAAGTCTGAGATTTGAGGGTTTCCCCCCTCAAATTGCTGGTCATTATATAGAGAAAGATGCTTCTTTTTTCTCGTTGCAATTGGATCTGATCAGTGGTTGCTTCGATGATGATGTCTTGAATTTGTGGCGCTGGTTTTTAGCTGTGATAATGCCGGGTAATCTTGGTTCTAAAGGAAGTAGTTAGTGGGTTGTGTTTGTTGCATAATGGGTTGCGTTTGGGGCAAGCCCTCTGCTATTGAAGATGTTAAAGAGAGTCCAAGAGAGAGGCTACCAAGTAAAACAGCGTCCAATCTGCGGGGGTTGCGAGTGGGTTCGTCCAGGAGGGATGAACCATATCCTTCTAATGATCAGTATGATGCCAATGATGGTAAAACAATGTTGATTGAAAAGCAAGCAAATGGTTCTGCTAGATTGCTAGGTGATAATCTCGATAGAAATAGGGTGAAAATGGAGAATGTAGCCATTCAACATCCTGGGATGGGAAGTATTCCAAAGGCCATTGAGGCTGAGCAGATTGCAGCTGGTTGGCCCGCCTGGTTAGCAGCTGTGGCAGGTGAAGCAATCGGAGGATGGCTTCCTAGACGAGCTGATTCTTTTGAGAGGGTGGATAAAGTATGCTTTTTTAATGTATCTTTAAAACGGGCCTGTCTTTAAGAATTTGATGATGCCTATGATGCGGTTATATTTATTATATCAAAATTAGGAATCTTTTTTTAGAACCAAGTCTATTTCAATCATTATTTTCAAGTATGTCTTCTTTTATATGTTGTTTTGACAGTTAACTATTTAGTTGAATTAGAAGAAAAAACGAAATCCTCAAACTTAGGAACAATTTTCATGGTGAAGTGATTATGTTATAAGCTTAGATTCTCACCCAATATATTTCCAAAGCAACCTTCCACATCTCAGTATCAAAATAGTTATCGTTGTTCTCTGTCTTATTCGGCTAAATGAGTTGAAGCTTTCAGTTTCAGTGGTTAGGCAATATCACTGTGACAGAAATAAGTGAGATGTTTAAAACTGCATCTTATTGAATCTAAAATGATGAGGTTGATAAATAGGATTTATATTGGAAACATTGTAAGGAAAGGGAAATTTTGAATCTTTTCTAATCTCATCTTCTTGTAATTTGTAATGAAAATGTTTGCTTCTTAAAGAAAATAGGAAAGAATAGGTTGTTATTGCATTCTTGATGGACGAGGAATGATATTATTAGTAATTTTAGAATTGACGGACCTCATCAATTTATTTACTGTAATCTCTGGGAAGTATATAACATTAGAAGTAGGTAATGAAATTTCTTATATGTGCAGATTGGTCAAGGTACTTACAGCAATGTCTACAGAGCTCGTGATTTTGATCAAAAGAAAATTGTTGCGTTGAAAAAAGTCAGATTTGACAGTTTGGAACCCGAGAGTGTTCGCTTTATGGCTAGGGAGATTCTCATTTTACGAAGACTTGATCATCCAAATATAATTAAATTGGAAGGTCTGGTTACGTCTAGAATGTCTTGCAGCTTATACCTTGTTTTTGAGTACATGGAGCACGATTTGGCTGGGCTAGCCTCATTACCTGGACTGAAGTTTACTGAAGCTCAGGTGAATTCGACATTTATCCTTTCATCTAACCCCTGTTTGCATGATCTTTCTTAATGAATCAGGCATGTATTGTTTGATTTAAATCACTGATTTTCATTTGTTATCAAAATTTCTTTATAATATATTTTTTTGCAGGTCAAATGTTACATGCAGCAGCTATTACGAGGTCTTAATCACTGTCACAGTCATAATGTCCTTCATCGTGACATCAAAGGTTCCAATCTTCTCATTGATAACAATGGAATCTTAAAAATTGCGGATTTTGGTCTGGCGAGTTTCTATGATCCCAATCAAAGTCAGCCACTCACTAGTCGTGTCGTGACTCTGTGGTATCGGCCACCAGAGCTATTACTTGGAGCCACCTACTATGAGTCTGCCGTTGATTTATGGAGTACGGGATGCATACTTGCTGAACTTTATGCTGGCAAGCCTATAATGCCCGGAAGAACCGAGGTATAAGTTTCTTGCCTGTTGAACAAACATATGCTTGTTGATGTTGGAGCACTAATTAATATGGGGAGTAGGGGATGTGTTGATCAGCTTGAATTGACTGAACTTGAGTGACTTCTGAGCTGTCCCCTTGAGTGATAGTTTAAATAATATAATATTTGTTCAATATTATGGTATGTTAGTGGATTTATTAGACAATTTCTGCATATCTATCTTGAAGCATTGATGAGTTAATGACACTGGTTTGTGCATTCAATACTTATGCCCAATAGGATCTTAGCTGACTGCGGGACTTGCTGTTGCGATGATCATTCAAAATTGTATCTATTCTTGAAGTTGATGTGCAAAATTTATGTAAAAAGAGTTGTGCTACGTTGGTGGCTTTTCTGTATATCCATGGAAATATGAAATATCCATTTTTTTTATCAAGTTGTGGTCTAAATATTGATGACAAGTGGAGGTTGGAGAGAACAATGTCGTCAATTCTCATAGTTGTATGATCAAATTATTGGTATCTTGTCATAAAGCTTGGTTTTTTCATATTTTATAGGTAGAACAACTGCATAAAATATTCAAACTTTGTGGCTCTCCTTCTGAGGAGTATTGGAGAAAGTCAAAGTTGCCGCATGCGACTATATTTAAGCCCCAGCAGCCCTATAGACGATGTGTTGGCGAAACATTCAAGGACTTTCCGGCCCCAGCCTTGGCTCTTATTGAAACTCTACTCTCTATAGATCCCTCTGATCGTCGATCTGCTTCTTCTGCTCTCAAAACTGAGGTATAAATTAGCTAAAATGTTATATTTTTTTATGAGAAATCACAGTACCTGTATTCCTTCTTTTTATCATACTACCTTAGAAACATTGTCTATCACTCTTACACTTTGTTTTATGACGTAATACAGTGTTGATAATGCGTCTTTGTCATGGATGTTAAACGATCAGTAATACTTAAAACATTTTACCAAAGAAATATTTCACGAGAAATCTAATGATATGGTATGGGGATTCTGTCCTGTCAGAAAAAAAGCTGATTTTTTATAGCTTTTATGTAAGGTAATTTTCTGCATTTAGTGGATTGTAGTGGAATTAATATATTTGTTTGTAGGGTTATTCTACTATTTATGTGTCTTTTACTTCCATTTAATCGCTTCAAATATTTAGTGAATGACTTTTTTGCTTCACACATCTAGTTTTTCACTTCAAAGCCACTTCCTTGTGATCCGTCAAGCTTGCCGAAATACCCTCCCAGCAAAGAGTTTGATGCAAAACTGAGAGATGAAGAAGCTAGAAGGTGAATCTTTAGTAATATATTTACCGATTCCAACATTTACTGTTTCAATTGATAAACATTTGCATGGATGTTCTGTCTTTTTTTAATTTCTATAGTCTGTTCAAGTTGTTGCTGAAGGTGGTACTTTTCTTGGTTCATTAGTAACCAAAACTTCGTTGAATAGCATCATTGACGATCATTTTGCAAAACTGGTAGGCTAGGAGCAGGTGGAGTGAAAGAGCAGAGACTTGATCTTGAAAGAAAAGGAACACGCGAATCTCGAGCTGTCCCAGCTCCTGATGCCAATGCTGAATTAGTCTCGTCGATGCAGGTAACTCCCGGTTTGTGGAAACTAATTGATAAAACTGCCACCTGTATGATGAGAATATTTTTTCTATTATTTTCCCCTTCTTTGATCTTTAGTTGAACCAGGAAAACATATAGAATGTGAGTAATTACTGATGTATTTGCATTATTATGACATTTCCCTTTCGTCGTTTGAAATTCACTATTAAAGAATTGAATCGCTAAGGATGTTATCTCTTCACAGAAAAGAAAAAGTCAGTCTAACTCAAAAAGTAGGAGTGAGAAGTTCAACCCTCACGCAGAAGAAGTTGCATCGGGTTTTCCAATTGAGCCACCTAGACCGTCACAAGCCACAGAAGCAAGCATAGATTCTCAGGTGCATCATCCCAAGAGAGCTTCTCATTCGGGCCCACTGGCTCAAAGGACTGCATGGGCTAAGACCGGTAAGAGCAACCTAGATGAAGCTCCCAAAATTTCATCCGTGGCCGATCTGCCTATAATGCCAGGACTCGTGGCTGCAAGGAGGAGTATGCTAACTGAGGACCGAAGAGAAAGATCGGGCCCCACCCAAGTAGAAGTTCAAAAACTTATGTGCAGGTTTCCTGGGTCTTTCAAAGAACCTTCTGAACCATTGGCATCACAAGATCAAAAACAGCATATTCAAGATGTTGTTGGTTCTCAGAAGAAGGATGGTGGAAAAGTTGGTACAAGAGATCCTACTCTCGTAAGTGTTCATTCTCATAAGTTTTCATTTTTTCTGCATGATTAAAATCACAGAACTTGTTAATTTTCCAGATTTGTTATGGTTCAAAGGGTCACAAAATTCATTACTCTGGCCCGCTGCTGGTTCCATCGGGCAACATGGACCAGGTGCTGAAGGACAATGATCGCCATATCCAAGAGGCTGCTAGACGAGCGCGACTTGACAAAGCAAAGCTTAGAAAGATACAAGTTGAAGGTAATCAAGCAATCAATCCACTGTTTATTTCGGGTAGGTGAGGTCGAGTAAATTATTGAGACTGTGCATAACAGGAAGATCACTAGAGAGTAATTTGGCTGGTGAGATTCCTCCTGAATATAAGTTTATTGCTGGATGAGCTCTTTTTCTGTACAGGGGGTCTTCCTTTGAGTATAACTGGGCACTCTGAGCTAGGATTTGTAGTTTTCTAAAATCCCTCTCTTTCTGTACAACTTTTGTTCGAATGGGAAATTCAGTTTAATGGGGCATTCTTGTAGAGCATACAGCAACCTATACTATGAGATTACGTGCATTCTTTACTGAACGCCATTATTTAGTTTTATCTCATCATTTGAGAGAAGCAGAAGATTTCAACCTTAAACACAGCAAGTTAGATCTGCCAACGTTGTTTTATACAGTCTTGGAATATATCAGTGAAAACAGTGGAGTTTTTGGTGTCATAACCTGTTTAGTCCGATCAAATTCTTCTTGTTTTTTTTTTTTTTTTTTTTTTTTTTTTTTTCTGGTTGGTCTTGTGGATCAACTCGTCCATGCATCATTAATCGGAAGTAGGAAGTATGGCTGGCCAGCTGGGTAGGACAACCATTCGTCGATCCAATCAGTTCAGTTCGGATTGATTTGGTCGAGAGATGTTTTTGAAACAAATTCTTTTAGACTGGTTTTTGATTTCAAATTTAGTTTTCTATTCGGTTTTTAGTGATTTTTGGCCAATTTGAAAGAAGCCGTCAATTGAAAAGTATATTTAAAAAGTAATTATAAATGATTTTTTTATCTTAATTCACTTTTAAAAAATTAAAAATAATTTTGTTTCAAAAAGTTTAAAAAAACGAACCCAAATCGATGTAAACCCCAAAAATTTCAGTTTTGCTCCTGCAATTGAGTTCGATTTTGGATCAGTTTTCAAAAGAATCTGTTCTCCTAAAGTTGATTCGAAACACGACCCAAATGCTCGTGTTTGATAGGAATTTTTTTAGATTTGCTCTATTTTGTGGGAGAAAATTATGTCTTTTCCTCTCTATTTATATCAAAATCTTCATTGTCTATGCAAAATAATTATTGAACAATAGGCGAAAAAAAGCTTAGAATAAATTGTCAATCTTTGATTATTAAATAATCTCTCTCTCCCTCTCCTTATCCAAAAGGCTAAATCCATCTCCTGATTTCAAGGATGGAAGATTTAGTTTTATTAAACAAGTTCTTGATTACTTTTAATATTTGCCTAAAACATACAACTAAAAGAGCACGTTTCTCAAGCGAAATTGAGTGCTCCTCTGCCGCGTCACTGTCCTGAATAAAATATTACAAGAGGAGTATTATTTTTTGCATATTTTAACTCTTTCATGGCTGAGATTTCTTCTCTTTTTTCTTGCTATTCAACCACTTTGAGGCTCTGGTTGCTCCACGCAGCTCGTTTTTCTTGGAATAAAGCTCGAAGACGATCTACAGAGTGGCGGCCACGGAGAACCTAAGCGAAGTAATAGAAATAAGACCGGCCCGGACAAAGAAATTGTAGAAAAAAGACTGGAAATAGAGAAAATTGTCGGAAGTTCGTCTTTTTCATCCGTAATTGTATGGTTTTTATGTGGGAAGCTTCTGTTTGTTTTTTTCATTTTTGGCAGCGAAAAAGGATGGGCATTTTTGTGGAGGATGTGGCGGGCGACAAAAAATTGAGTTTGTGGCTGTGCCCTCATGTTACCCTCGCTCAAAGCCTGTGATCACTGGTATCTCTATAATCTTTATCATCTCTCTCCTCTTTCATCGCATGCATTGTATGAGCCCTATGGAGGTTTGACTTTCTTCTGTGTTTTTTTGTCGGAGGCTTCTTCAAGTGTTCTTTTTCATGGTTGTTGCGGGCTGGGATTTTTTTGTGCTCTTGATATGGTAATATGATTGGATGAGCAAGTTGTTGTCTTGTCTACTTGCTTGGCCGTTTGTTGTTCTTGGTTAGGTCTAAGTTTGAGCGAGAAAAGAACTTGCATGCCGGAAATCTATCATTACCCTTTTCATTTTTCAACTATTCCATGAAGAATTGGTGGTTTGATTCGAACTTGACGTGTTTTAATTTCTAGGTCAGTTGCGATGTATATGCTCACTCATTGGCAACGAGGGTTGATTCAAAAATGGCGATGTATTTAGTTGGACGGTGAGAGAACTTGGAGAAAACCAAAAGGTTATGGATTATTGGTCTCTGACCTACTTTAATTTCTAGGAGTTTAATAATGAAGGGGTCATCTAATCCACATTGGCAGAAGTCTGAAAGTAGTAGTGGTTTTAATTCTCGTTCAGATCCAGTCGAGTTATCTCGTGATTCCAGGGTTGGATTTTCTGCCCATGCTAACGTTTTTAGGCAAAGCCATGAAGAATTTCCCGTGGGTTTTGAAGAGAGCGAGCTATCAAATGATCCTTTCATTGGTTCGACCGAAAAGGGAGATGTTAGCTTGAGACATTGGTTGGATAAACCCAATAGATCAGTTGATGCTTTTGAATGTCTTCGTATATTTCGGCAAATAGTGGAGATAGTTCATGCGGCTCATACTCGAGGAATCGTTCTTCTCAGCTCTCGCCCTTCATGCTTCATGATGCTGTCTTTCAATCGTGTATCCTTAGTTGAATCGACATCTTGTTCAGATTCGGGATCTATGGAGGATCGATTAACTGACCAACCAATGGAGGTTAAAAAATTATCATCTCCTCTGCCGAAAAATCTAGTTTGTGAAGATCTTCAACTTCCATCGTTCCCAAATAAAGACATTCAAAATGTGAATTTGGCAGATGAAGGGAAATCATCCATTCCTTATCAACAAATTTTGGTATTGGAGAGTAGTTGGTACACTAGTCCCGAAGAGGCTTCTGGCTCAATTGGTTCTTTTTCTTCTGATATCTACCGTCTGGGAGTCATTCTCTTCGAGGTTTATTACAAATTTGATCTCTTCAATCTGCAGAAATGAATTTTTGTTTATATCTCATCATGTTTTCTAATTGTTCTGCTTGTGACCAGTTGTTTTGCCCCTTCTCTTCGAGGGAGGATAAGATTAGAACTATGTCTAGTCTCAGACATCGAGTTCTTCCACCTCAATTGCTGATGAAGTGGCCCAGAGAAGCTTCGTTTTGCCTATGGCTACTGCACCCTGAACCAAGCTGTCTCCCGAAATTAAGGTGGTGTTTGTAAATGTTTCTGCAAGTTTTAGTGAATTTTCTCTTATTTCTTGTTATGGGTTAGAAGAAGCTTAGTATGTGAAATTACCACATCAAATGCTCTTGGTATAGATAACTAATTGCATAAAAATTAATCAAATTTTCTTTCTCAGCTTTCTCATGCTGGATAATAAGTGTGTTATAGGAATATCACTTGGAAATGGGAGTGAGATCCGCTCATGAGGAAACTACTAGAGGTCATTTCCTAGAAAAACTGTGGTCAGGGAGTGCCTAATTGATATGGATTTAGTAGCTAAGTACGCTAATGTACCATTTGTTACAGCATGGTCCTCACTCATACGAAAATGACTTGGAGTGATAAATTAATCGAGTTGGATTTGAGGAATGAGTTCTTGGGTCCTCGGTACCTCATGATAAACATTAAGTGTTATTTTGCACATCTATTTGACTTGCAATTAATATAAATGATATCAAAACCAATGAGCCACTGAGAAGAAGAATTGTTTAAAATTGAAACATTTGGATAAATATTTATTTGTAGTTAAGCCGATTTATTTACCATAATTGCTCTCTTCTTGTAGTGTTTTGGAAATTTATTATGTTACGTTTGATAGCAAATGATAAGATCTGATTGTCTGGATCTATTTTTATGGGTTCGAAGAATGATAGTTTCGCATTCAAATTTTCTTCTTATAATGCAATAACTTAATTTTATAGTTTTTCATTGTTCAAAATTTTTCTACATTGTGTAACAGTGAACTGTTACAGAGCGAATTCCTTAACGAACGTCAAAACGATTTTGAAGAGCGAGAAGCAGTACAAAAGCTTGAAGAGAGAGTAGAACAGCAAGAGTTGTTGTTAGAATTTCTTTTGCTTATACAACAAAGAAAGCAAGAAGCCGCACATAAGTTACATGATACAATCTCTCTACTATATTCAGATATCGAAGACGTATTAAAGCAGATAAAGATTCGTCACAAGAACAGTGATTCTCGTGTTGAGCTAGATATCGAAAGTAACGATATGTCTGATTCGAGGGCCAGGAAGAGGTTTAGACCAAAAGTTCAAATACAACAAGATGAAGCCTGCAATGAAAGTTTTGAAGGTAAAGATAATTCACAAATAATCGACGAGAGCGAAGCAAAAGTTCGTTTGAGACATTCTCGGTTGAAGAATCATTTTGAGAAAATAGAGTCGGTATATTTGTTAATGCGTAGTAGACAAATAAATCAAGATAGACGACAGTTGAATGGACCTTCACAACCAATAAGCAGTGATGGAAGAGGATCATCCATGGTCGTGAATGAAAGAAGCTCGGGAAGCATTTCAGCTCCCAAAGTGTTGTCTAGTAATAGGCAAGGCGGTTGGATTAATGGATTCGTTGATGGTTTATGCAAATATCTATCGTTTAGTAAGCTAGATGTTAAGGCCGATTTAAAGCAAGGAGATCTATTAAATTCTTTCAGTCTAGTGTCTACCCTTACCTTTGATCGAGATGGAGATTTTTTCGCTACTGCTGGGGTAAATAAGAAAATAAAAGTATTTGAATACGAAGGAATCGTGTCCGAAGATCGTGATATCAATTATCCTGTTGTAGAAATGGTTAGTCGATCGAAGCTGAGCAGTATTTGTTGGAACAGTTACATCAAGTGTCAAATTGCTTCAAGCAATTTCGATGGCATAGTGCAGGTGAGTTTATCGTACAATGTCTTTGATCTCTCAATTTCTTGTTGGAGTTCCAGATTTTTCTTGACCTGTAAATGTCTGTTGGAAATTTTAAGATATGGGATGTTACAAGAAGTCAAGTACTGATAGAAATGCAAGAACATGTAAAACGAGTGTGGTCTGTTGACTTCTCATCAGCAGATCCAACCATTTTAGCAAGTGGAGGGGATGATGGGTCTGTGAAGTTGTGGAGTATCAATCAGGCAAGCTCTTTTTTTTGTTATGAAATAATTTTAATAATGATCAGATGACAATTTTTTTTTTATAAACTGATGAAATTAGTCATAGTAACTTTTAGTTTGATTATACATCTCTTGATTTTATGGTTGAATTGATGGTAAGTCCACATTATTAACCATAAGAAAAGTAGAAGTTTTGAATGTAAAAGTATTAATAATTTCAAATATTAGGCTTTAAATCTAAATTGCACTTTCCATCATTGTCATGGAAACCTTAACATTTTCGATATATGATAATCACTGAATAGTTTTGCTATAACGGGATTTCTATTTTCAGGCAAAGAGTGTTGGGACAATTAAAACAAAAGCCAATGTTTGTTGTGTTCAGTTTCCTTCGGATTCGAGTCGCACTCTATCGTTTGGTTCGGCCGATCATAAAATATATTATTACGATCTTAGAAATCCAAAATTACCTCTGTGTACGTTTGTTGGGCACAATAAAACAGTGAGTTATGTCAAATTCATCGACTCTGTAACTCTTGCCTCGGCTTCAACCGATAATACTATACGGCTCTGGGATTTGTCCACGTGTGCATCTCGCACTGTTCACACTCCTGTACAATCATACACTGGTCATTTGAACGTGAAGGTAAATATTTATTGCTTAGATTTGATTGCCCGATCATATACTATTAATTTTTGTTCGTATTTTTCTGCTCATCAGCAAAAATGCCAAATGTCACTACCCTTAAAGTCACATTCTGCTACTATTTTTTTTTTCAATTTCAACTTGAATCATCCAAATCTAGATGGTGTTGACGTTGGTTTAAAATCTAGAATATTACTGGATACTGTAGATTCACGAGAAATAAATTTTTTGGGGTCGTTTATTCCTTGGAGGGTAAATGCTACATATGTATTATTTGCAAAAAAAAAAGAAGAAGATCAAATTACACGATTGTTGCTGAAAAATCTGCCATATTGCAGAATTTTGTTGGCTTATCGGTCTCCAATGGTTTCATTGCTACTGGCTCAGAGACAAATGAGGTATTTATAGATAATCATCTATGTATCTTATCATTGGTATTTGAAAAATAAAATTGAAGTTTTTTCGAGAAGAAACAAAACATGGCCGCAAAAGAGAAGTTACAAGTGAAGAGGGAAACTGAGGCAAGAATCTGATCAGTAACTATCGGAAAACAATATAAGACAAGAGCATGCCTAAAACCTTAGATTAAGCTACGAAAATCTAATTCTGTCCCAGAAAAGGAACCAAGATCCTTAAAAATCATACAATGTCCATAAAAGGAGACATGCTCTTAAATTTGAGTTCTGATATCAGCTACAGAAATGTGTTTCCAAAGTTATTGGAGAAAACATTTATTTTCAAACTCTTTGATCTTTTACACACAATTCCATATTGGGAAGAAAGAGCTATGTTAAAGCTTGAATTAGAATAAATCCGCATGTGCCACTCTTTTATAACCGGTATTGAAATTTAGGACCCTTCCAATTATTTTCTGTTCTGGTAAATATACTATTGAGTTTCCGAGATAATGTAAGGGACTTCGATCGAGCATGCCTTTGAATTCAATAATACTCTGCTTTGTTTAGCCACTGTTCTTGGTTTCATGTCTTGAAAAATAAAAGCTAGTGTAACTGAGCTTGATTTTCGAGGCTATTCAATACGTTGACAATGATGATTTGGCTCTAGTGCCCGAGTGTAAAGAAGCCTCCTTTAAATGATTTTTCCTTAGTTTTGAGTTACTCCTAAAAAAATTATGATTTGGGGAAAATAAACTCATTGAGCATTCTCTTATGTGTTTTTCTATGAGAAGATTTACGTGTACCACAAAGCATTTCCGATGCCAGTCTTGTCATACAAGTTCAACACAGACCACCTTTCCAACCACGACGTCAACAATGCTGCACAGTTTGTCTCTGCTGTTTGTTGGCGAGGCAGCTCGTCCACGCTAATCGCTGCAAATTCCACAGGGAACATCAAAGTCCTGGAAATGTGCTAGAACCGACAGAAAATTTTGGCAATTAGAAGAAAAGGGTATGATTCTACAACAGGGAGTCTGTTCAAGTTTGTAGATAGAAATTCTAGAGATAAAAAGGGTGGAAACTCTTATTCTTGTATAAATTATGATGTTTATGATGTTTCAGTGAAGTAAAAAAATGCATTTCTATCTCAAATGAATTTCCACTGTCTCTGCTGTTGCTTTTGTATGACTAAATTATACCGAATCAGCCTCTTTTGCCGTCAATAAACATCTCATGCTTCAACCAATTGCAGCCTCGTGAAAAAATAAAAAAATAATTAGTCATTTACATTGATTTTTACGCAAAGTATCAGGTAGAGTGAGCTTGGACACAAGGTGGAACAGCCGTTTTGCGCCCTTTCCCGGCTTTATCTTCGTCAAGTCTCCTATTTTAGAACATTTAGGACTTCCCGAACACCACCCTCCTGGGGTAAATCCATCATTCTTCCGTTTGAGCAAATCTGAGTCGATTTTATCCAAAGCAGGGTCATTTTCCTTGAATTTTCGAGCGAAAGCCGCGCAGCTAGAGATCATTTTCGGAGTGTCGTTAAGGGCCAGAGTGTGAGGGTGTTGCCTAGGAGGATTGTCCCAGGCAATGTAGTGCATGTCGTGGTTCACTGCAGTTTTTGCAAATTCAGGCTCATTGCATATGACAGTATGGAAGTAGCCTTCTGGGGAGGACACAAAATTCGAATAGTACATTAAAAGTGTTCTTGGTAGATTGTCCCAACCCCATATGAGATACTCGATGAATGGCCTTGATAGAATCATCCATGCCGAACCTACCAAAAAACACAGTATTGAATCTTGATCTGTAAAACTAAACAAGGGATTTTCAAGGTCACTCACCGGTGAATAATTTGAATGTTGTTGGTAAGTTACGGCGAGGATTGACCCAAAATATATCCGATTTGGTCGACGAGTATAGACCGGGATCTACGATCAATGGCATTGCTCTTTTGTCGCTGAAAAAAAAACATATTTAATTTTGAACATAAAATCATCATCCATATTCTTTGGATCAAAGAAAAAGCAAGGATTCGAAATCACGAGCTACTCACGCCTTCCATCCCAATTGGCTGGTATGCTCGATGAAATTCAGATTTCGATCTATAGTCGAAAATGTGTAGAGAAGATCTGCAAACAAAAGGAAAAAAATTTAAATAAAAACCTATCCAGATTTATGTAAACGAATTGAGAAATTCTTGAGTAGTCACCATCTTGAGTGATGAGAGGATAATCAGAGGCACTGAGGTTAATAAACCAATCCCATTCCTTGCTCCTCCTCAAAAGAATAGAACACGCATGAAGGGTATTAGACACCATTGTAGGACCCCTATAAGTCACCATATTAGCTTTAGTTATCACGAAAACATTCCCGATTCGAGCAAAAATCGACTCGTTAGCCACTCGAGAAGCCAGCTCCAGCCTCTCCTCGACTGGAGATTCGAGGTCCAAATGAAGAACATAGTGATTGAGGGGATGGTAAAGAGCCTTCAGGGTCCGCCATAGCTTGTTCAAGTCGCCCTTCGATCCCGAGACCAAGTAGGCAAAACGGGGGATTGAACGGTGGGATGGAGGGGAAGGTTGGAGGAGGTTCTGGTCAGAAAAAATTGGAGTTGTTTGAGAAGGGAAAATTGAGAAGATTGAGTTGATTGTGTGAAGAGAAGAAACAAGTCCGGCATTGGAGAGAGAACCAAGGAGAAATATGCAAGCGAGAGAGGCTAAGAGAAGAGGAAATAGCCATTTCTTGTCCAAGCTCAAGAACGCCATTGTTGAATCCTTGCATCCCTTGGGATATTTACCCTTTTCAAAAAAATAAAAAAACAAAAATTCAGAAAGTTCTCCACGACCTGATTCTCAAAATTTCGGAGATTTTCATGTAATTTACAGGTGTTTTGTTGTGTTGGAATATCATTATGCAATCCATTTGCAGATTTACAAAAGGGTATTAAGACAATTTCAAAGCAGAATATACAGCTACCGAAACAGAATGACAGACGAGAATGGTAAGAACGAACCCAAAAAAACAAAATCAAATTCTAGAGAGAGAGAAAGGTCCGACCTTGATGGCTCTGATTAACTAGGATGAACAGAGGGGGAAGAAGAAATCAAAACGAAGAACAGAAACTGCAAAAGTCGTCCATTTTTCTCGTCGCAGAGAAAAAAGAAAGAGCTGTGCCAGAGCAACGTATAATCTCTATCTGATTAAAGCTCTCTTTCTATCTCTAGATCCCCCCATCTCTCCTCCTTTCTAGAGGGGAGGAGTTTCTGTTCTGTTATGTTCGCCTCTCCTATGAAACCTACTTTTCAAATAAACCTTTATACTATATTAGTAACGTCTTTATTAAAAAATAAAAATAATATTTATAGTGGGCCCATAATTTACTGACGTGGCATTTTCCCCTGATCTTACGTCAGAGGATTGGGAATTCTAGTCGTCCATCAGGGCGATTGATCTGATTTTTATTCTCTTTTCGTTTTCAACGTCGGTGATTGTTTTCAGTGGGGGCCCACAACCCTCAAAGGGGGCCTCTCACGTCCCTGAACCGTTGGATTATGAAAATCGAACTGAGCTTATTGGTTCGGTTTAGTTTTAGGCAAAATCATATGTGATTTTTATTTATCAAGTTAAACAAATTATTAGGGATTGACAAACCAAACTGACTCATGANTTTCCCCTGATCTTACGTCAGAGGATTGGGAATTCTAGTCGTCCATCAGGGCGATTGATCTGATTTTTATTCTCTTTTCGTTTTCAACGTCGGTGATTGTTTTCAGTGGGGGCCCACAACCCTCAAAGGGGGCCTCTCACGTCCCTGAACCGTTGGATTATGAAAATCGAACTGAGCTTATTGGTTCGGTTTAGTTTTAGGCAAAATCATATGTGATTTTTATGTATCAAGTTAAACAAATTATTAGGGATTGACAAACCAAACTGACTCATGAATCCAGACCCAACCCGCAGCGTTAAGGTTAGGTTGGGTTAGTTAAAAGTTAATGTTTTCTGTTTGGGTCAGTTTGTTAGGTTATTTGGATTTTTCAGGCAACTCAAAAAAATCTAATTCAACATGATAATTAAAATTAACTTAAAATATAAAAATAAATATGTGTAATAAAAAATAGTCTTATTTATTTTTTCAATGTTTTTTATTGAATAGAGTAGAAAATTCTAGTTTTTATTTATTTTTCAAAAAAATTAATTATTTGAATTAAAATGCATATTATGTTAATAATTTCAATTTAATTATTATTGCTTAAAAAATTGAAAAACAACCAAATCAAAATCTTCGGGTTAGGTTAGAAAAGTGATTTTGGATTTTGGATCGTCGGTTCCAAATCTCAAACCCAAAACTAAATGTGTCGAACCGACTTATGTCATTCATGCACATGATATAATTAATTAAATAAAAGAAACTTGATCTGAGATTAAGATAGGAAAAATGGTGCTACAGTTTATGAATAACTTGTCACAATAGAAATGTAAACGTAGCTCCATCAATAATGAAAATCTATTATATTCTTGTATTATACCAAATGTTTAACTTGTAACTAAATCATTTCTATTTTTTGCTTATAAAATGCAAATGAACGATCGAGATTATCGTACCCTAAAAAAAGGGTCAATTAACCTGGCCTAGTCTTATTTTTTGGTTTGATCCGGCAGCAAAGGCGATAATTTCAACCTGGTCGAGTTTTTTTTCTCGTTATGAATTGAGTAAATCATATCAGATTTGTAAAAGTTCTACACGGCAAGATCAGCGAGATTCTGCATCGTAAGCTTTTCGATTATCATTGAGAAGAAAAGGTGACGCAACGAAAATAAACCGATAGTCCGCATCTCTTGCATGGCCCTATGAAAAGTTTATATCATTACAATTTTCCAATTTGTATAAATGCCAATTGCCAAGTACACATGCAAACACAATGATTTACTAACTTTACACACACGCACCTTTTTTCCTTCATGAAAATTTCAAATCAATGCCAAACAAAAAAAAAACTTTGATTCAACTATAAAAACCGTATAGTTTCTTCGATCGTTCGATTCAAACGAGTCATTTCTCGTCAAATCGAGCCCCGTCGATCTCGACCGAAAACAAAGACCGTGTCGCGAATCCATCAAGCTCATGCGTACCCACAGATGCCAACTCTGCATCGAATGCCACGAGCACACCGTTTTCCACACTTGCCACAGTTCCTGTTATGTTTCAAAACATTCAAACATCTCCCACTGCAACACTTGAATCCATACCTGCATTTCCTCCCACAAATTCCACAGTTATTCTTGTCGGACAGAACATTTCTGCAGTGTTTTTTGCAGCAAAACAGCAAACTCGTCCCTTTATTTGCAACAACTCCATTGCATATGTTCTTCTGTGCACTACACCGGGCTCCTTTCTTCACAACGGTGGCTAGAAACCTACCTCTCGAGCTCGAGGGGTCCCGGATCGGAGCGTCTAGAACGTAAACATCGTCTTCTTCCGGGTGGATCAGATCGGAAAGAACCGTTTGGGAACATAAAAGTAAGAGAAAAAGGATTGCAACGAAGAAAATGGCTGTGATTTTGAGGAGAGAACGAGCCATTCTCTCTGCAAAATGATATCGGAAAGCTACATGCAAGAGTGCAAGTGAAGGGTGGTACGGGGTAGTATTTAACCTAAAATTTATATTTAAATATTCATCAATTCTGACGAGCTAATAGATCGAGCTTTAAGTCAAGCTCTATGTCTAGTGCTTGATACAACTATACGTCATTAATTAAATATCTTCCTTCTTAATTATAGATTACTTTGTTTGCTAATTAAATTTGCACTTTATTAATTCTTAACTACTAAGCATTGTAGAAAATACTTAGGTATTGTATGAAATAATATCTTTTCGATTAAAATTTACATTAAAGTCACCAAAAAGGAACGGGATATATACTTAATTACAGTATATAATGTTGGACATTTAAATAATTTTTTTTATAATAACTTCAATTAGGAAATTAAAACATAAAACACTTGAACGAAATAATTTTGTGACAAATCCTCAATATTTTGATATAATTTGTTGACCTTCGCTGTCTCGATTTGCAGTACGCACGCCTAAAACTTGTAACTTTGAAAGCAGCTTATCATGTGAGAGAAGGCTAGACTCTAAAGCCATATATTAATCAATTAATTGATTAGGGGTTTGACATTTTATTGAATGTCACATGTTTATTATAATATAAGCTCTTATTTAGCGCCATAACATATGAGCATTTGAATTGGCTCGTTGTTTAGTTTTAAATAATTGGGATGCCTCTATTATCATGCAAACTTTAAGGGGGGAGAGAGTATATCACATGCATCGTATTTCGAAGTATGGACCCGAGTACCGTGTATTTTTACACGTATAAAGAAGTCAATTAGATTTAGAAAGAGAAAGAGAGAACCACATTCATTTTAGACAGAGAAAAAGAAACGAGAGAGAGATGAGAGAGAATGCAAATTAATGCATAACTACACTTTACGTATGAGGTTGATTACATTATATTTACACAAGTATGGATTTCCATTTAAACATTGATTCATTAAGTCAAGTTTGGTAGGGAAATTTGCTAATATTAAGAGATCGATCCCACCTTACTTGGCACGGAAATTTGCTAATATTCGATAAGCCAAGGTAAATACGGTTTATAAGATTATCCAAATAATCTCTCGTGCGGTTTGCAAATACGAAAAAGAATGATGAATTAGTAGAGTTTTCTACCCTGAGTCTACACTAACAATACACGGTTTACGGCTAATAATAAAACGTGTAGCTTCTGCACAAANAGCAAATAATCACCAAAAAAGTCATTATCTATTCATATACTCCTATCATTCTAACCCCACATTATTTTGCATATTCTATGATTAGGGTTCTCGTTGAATTTGCCACCCAACAATAATAACATTATCAAAAGACCATAACTTTAATGAAAATAACCAAATAATTTTGAATTAATATTTAGAACATCGAATTTGCTTGTCAACTATGATAATAATATCAAAAGACCTTCGTCTTTGTAACCTAACGAAATGATTTGAATTAATCAACAGAAACTTCCATGTTTCGACTGCGAGGGACGATTAGTAAGAGATTTTGGCAAATCATCAGCTGTTTTTATTTATTTAAAATAAGATAATTATTGATAATCAGCTTTTTAATTTCGGTAGTTCAATAAATAAATCTATAAAGGGAGTTGTAATTCGGAAAGGTGTCACCGACAACATAAATTCCTTTTGGGGTTTAGAGCATCTTGTTTACATTCTTTTTGACTTTATTAGTCGATATTTAGTAGCTGTTCCAAATTATTTGTCATCACCTAAAATGTGTTTAAAATTTTTCAAAAAATGACATGGAAAATTGGAATGCTATCACAACGTTTCCATTTTAATTTTATTTTCTAAAATAAAAAATTGAAAAAATTCCATTAACTCTATAATATTAAGCTTGCTCATTCATGACCGTTAACTTATAAAAAACTAAACTCTCTAAGTTATCCTTAAGGGGACGTCCATAGTTACCTTGTGATGGTAACTCAACTAAAATATAGAGATATGATTTGCACAATAAATATAATAAATAATTATTTATATTTATCATACGTTAACTGCACTTTAATTAGGTCGATTAATATTTGACAATCTATCCATATTAAATGAGTATGATGGGAATCCGTTTTTGCCAATCCTAATCCTAAAGCCAAAACTCCAACCATAGTATACTTAAAAATATTTTTGATTTTTATAAAATTCAATTTAACAAGAATCAGTCAGACTTTTTTTTGGATTGAAGAAAACAATAAGCATAAATTTTTCATTAAAATTTAAAAGTACATAATACGAAAAATTATAAAACTTCAATATACGAAAACAAAATTTCTATGTTGGGCTCGTTTAGGCTCGACTGGCTCGGATCGGCTCGCTCGTTTAGGCTCGAGGCTCGCGAGCAGGCTCGAGCTAGACATGGCAGAGCTGTCTTTTGGTGGGATGCTAGGACCTTCCGGTCCTTCTGTTGGTCAGATATCAGGACCTTCCGACCATTCCGTTAATCAGATGTCGCAACACTCGTATCATGATCCATCGTTGGCTTTCATGATGGAGCAGATGAACATGTTTCATACTCAGCATCTGCAGAAGATGGACAACTATTATACTCATCATCTGCAGATGATAGACAACTATCATACCGAGCAGATGCAGCGGATGAACAACTATCATACCGAGAAGATGCATAGAATAGACAAGATTGAGTACATAATGGATGAGATGCGGCGCGTGTTGGATACAGCCGGGATGTTTCGAGTTTCTTCTTTTGACGAGGATCCTCTACAGCCACTACCAGATTGTGGCGATTTTTAGTAGTTTTCACTTTTATGTATTTTTATTGTTCCGGACACACACCTTTGAGTGACAACCATCCAAACATAAGACTGGTCAGGCGAATTCGAAAATTGCCCTCACGCATGTAAAAAGGCATACATATATTCGTTCTACCTCACAAACAACTCATTCACCTGTGCCGTACAATAATTTAGATTGAATGCCGATTCTGCTTCCAGGGTTGGATCGCAGGAGTTAATCTCCATATTGTCAAATAAATTGAAATTGTTCTTCGCCAAATCATTCATTCAAGCGTCGCGCTTCTAGGCAACTTTTAATTGCAATACCTGGAGTGATAATAATATTTTGATCTTTGGGTACTGTCTCCATTATAGATGTGATTTCCTACATATGCGGGCTCTTGAACCTGTCAACATATGTGGCTGCCACCCATTTTGTCGATGCTAGTCGATTTTTTAATACTCGAACACAAGTATGACTATCAACGAATGTTTTAATTTGGATTTTTTTCTTCACCATGAAGCATGAATGCGCCATGGACATCCATCTATACATATTGATGTTAGTCTATTTGGATCGCTTCTTTTGAAAGTGATCTCATATCCATTTGATAATGCATTTTTCATTATTTCATCCTTCAAATCTTTAACAGATTTGTAACTTTTACCGAGATGAAGCCCGCTCTCGGCCTCTGCCGGCAAATAAGAGACATATGTATTAGGTTCATAAACTCAATCCATATTTGCTTCATTTTCTTCTACTTCGCCAGCGTTATTCGTCGTTTTTAACCACATGTTGTTCGAGCTGTCAACTATTATAGCAGTTATAAAACTATTTTTTGAAGGTACGATTTTCAATAGAACAATTAGACACATTTATAGTTTTTTGGGGTTCGGACGCATAACTTGCCTCACTCGGAAGCGTGATGCGTACGAATGGGGCATCATTCGTCTGAACCGTGCTTCAGTCGGACTAATAATGCGTCACATCATGCGTCCGAGAAGCTCAAAATTCATTTTTTCAAAACTCATGCTCAATTTAACATATTTACCCGAAACTCAGGCTCAAAATTAATTTTTTCTTTTAAAATAATCTGGCTAAATTTCAGTCCTAAGCTCTTAATCTGTAGTATTATTTTACCAAAATTTATGATAAAAATATTCACATTAATAATGATTAAAAATTTAATGTGCTATCTGACAAACACTCGTATTTTTGGTGTGATAATTACCTATTATTATTGTGTTTTTTTGTTTAGCCAATAATATGACTAGATTATCTTGTAATGGATACAAGGGCCCAAAATGGCGAGCTCAGGTTCGACCCATTTATGAACTTTCCATATTCTAAAGAAACAGGGGCTAAGAAATGGGCTTCTTTTTGGCTTAAACTTACCATATCGAAATTTGATAAGGATTGAAGAAAATATATTTCTTTTTACCAAATTTCATGTGCAGTGGTTTCACAACCTGTGAACATCAGAAATTCACCACACTCTGCATACATCTTCCTTTGAATAAAGCCAGTGTTCTTACTGCACATAGGAATGAACTTGTTTATTTTTTCAATACTCTCAGAATCAAAGGCTTGTAAATCGGGCTTGCTCATTCATAATCCTCTCTTTCTGAATCATTTTTCGTGGGTGGATCTAATTTCCAGGTGAAATCCATACAGAACGGGTACAAATAAACGTTCAAACACAAGTGAAGGTCTGGCATTAACTTTATTACAAAATTATATCTTAATTTCACTTTGCTTTTGCAGTGCCTTAAAAAGGACCTGCTCAGTTCTGTAATTGCAGGGCACATCTTTTTGTCACTGCTGCATCATATTTGCTACCAGTTTGCGTATCGATGGCACTTGCGTATGAGCTGTTTGATTGACATTTATGGTTTATGTAATTTTGGATCGCTTATAAAACCTGTAATTTTTTCTTAAGGTTGGTGCCCCAGCCTAGACTCTGGAGTGTCAGTAACCGGCCTGCACCCTAGACGGCTAACTTTTCTATGTAAGTTCTGATTGTTACTACCTTGTATCTAAAAGACGAAATCACTTGCTCCCAGAGCTCTTACATTTTGGCCCGACAGTTTGTGAGGTGGTTAAATCATGGCGACTCAGCGTTCCAGAAATATGAAGTTTTTACTTGATATCCCAAAAATCTATTTCAATATTGAAAGTAACAACTCTCACACTAGAAGCTTATTTCTTTACTCTCGGGCCAAATCTTTAAGTAGTGATTTTAAAAATTGAAATGCATGGTATACAAGTGCAAGTTTAAATTCATTACTCTCGTGATATACGTCAATTTGATTCGAAATTGTTTAATTAATGACTATGAAAAGATAATAAGTATTATTTTTTAAAAAAATTATTTTTTTTCAGGTGATAAATTTATACATTGATTATTGCAGCTCATTTCCTTTTTGTGAAAATTGCTAAAAGCGAAAGAAAGTAAGCCTTCAGTTGGACCCGATTTCTCTCGCATTTTCTCCCTCCTCTCTCTCGCTCTCCACCCAAAAAGCGAAGAAAGAGAGACTGTGGAGGCGGAGGAAGGAAGAAACCAGCCGCCCACGGTGGCGGAGAGAATCGCCGTCTCCTTCTCCGTCTGCTTCATCGTCTCCGCCCTTAGGCCCATCGATGGAGATCTCCACCGTACACCTCGTAAAAGGGAACTCATCTGCGGAGAACTCTCCGACCAGCAATGGCTTCCCCACCAGCTTGGGCGGCAATGGCGGCGGACAACAACCACTCTCCCCTAAACTCATCCCTCGAGCCGACTCAAGCCCTAACACCACCACTTTCGTCCAAGCTGACACCTCCAATTTCAAACAAGTAGTCCAGATGCTAACCGGTTCGACGGAGAAATCCACCGCCAAACCCTCGCACGATCCGCCCAGACATTTCTCGATTCCGCCGCTCAACACCGTGCCGAAGAAGCAGCAGAGCTTCAAGCTCTACGAGAGGAGGAATAATTTGAAGAACAGCTTGATGATTAACACCCTTCTACCCAATTTCGCTCATAATTCTGGGGTTTCTCCTAGGTATTCAGATGCGCTTCTTTCTCCAAGCTTGCTTAATTTTCCGTCGCTCGCGCTCAGTCCCGTCACGCCGTTGAACGATGACCCTTTTGGAAAATCTTCGCCGTCGATGGGTGGCTCGTCGGAGGAGGATAGGGCAATTGCTGAGAAGAGGTTTTTTCTGCATCCATCGCCGTCGACGACGCCGCGTGAGGGGGAGCCACAGCTTTTGCCGCTATTTCCCCTGACTTCGCCGAGGGTTTCTGGGTCTTCTTCTTGACTGGTAGAGTCTCAAACTTTAATGGTGTTTTCTTGATTCTCTGTAACTCAGTAAAGATCTTGTAGCTGCCGTACAATCTTTTTTTCTTCACATAAAATGGTAAAGGCTCTGTTTTCTGTTCTTTTGCTTTTCATTTTCTTTTACTCCATTTTTCTTCCCTATTGCAATTGAGCTTGCTTTGAACTTGCTTCTTGATTAGTTGATGAAAAACAAAAACATATTTTACATACAATTTCAAATACTGTCGACAATCAGCCCTCTTCTTCCATAGAGAGAAATCCATTTCTAGAGATAGTTTCAGACAAGAAAAAGGAAGAAGAAGAAGAGGAAGATGCCATTTTCTGTTACAGTTTTTGTGCTCTTTCTACTTCAATTTCTACCTTCGTTTCTTCTGAGTAGCGAGTGATGAAAATAAAAGCCTTTTGGCTTAGCAATAAACAACATCGCCATCGCCATCGCCATTAAAGCATGGTAGAGGATAGGTCTGCTACAGTTTTGACTCTTTTTGGAATTCAACTACTAAACCAGCTATCCATTCCAGTGGTCCTGTAAACCGGACGAAGATAACCATGCATAATCAGTTCATAGGATTGGAGGGCAAGCTTCTCCTGTGCTCATCATTGCCAAGAACACCTTCCCTAATTTCTCGAAAATAACAACAGAAACCTTCAACGGATCCTAATCAAGCATATAATCAAGGGACTGATCTTGCAATCAAACATTCAAAATCAAAATGCCAAAGAAATTGGTATCAAAAGACTAAAACACGAGTCCCAAGACCCATAAAAATGTAATCTTGAAAGCGGTTCAAGAAAAAATTACAGTCTGTCCATCTTCTGCTCCATAAACTGTGTTTTTCTGTTCGACATACTTTCTCCAAAACGGGTGGTTTTTGCCAGCCGGAGGTCATTTCTTCCATCGGAACTCCCTTGGTCTCCTGGAAAAACTTGTAAATGAAGCGACTCATCATCGTCACAAAGGCCGCAAAGAAGATGAACAAACAGAACTTGAAGTGGCAGAGCATGGCTTGCTCTACGACCACAGTGCAGAACATGTTCATTGACACGCTGATACTCTGAGCCGCCGATCGAACTTCGAGCAGAAAGATCTCGCTTGGAACCATTGAGGTCTGTATTTCCTTTTTAGCAAACTTCTCCATGGATGTTTCACTAGTTTAGAAGCATTATGTGCAGCAACAAGATCGCTGAACTCCTCATCCACATTGTCGGTTCCTCGAAGCTTGATGAGCCGAGACTTTGCTTCGTCAAACTTTCCGCGTTCGATCAAATAGTTCGGAGTGTCAGCCAAGAAAAACGAGCCAGGAGTAGAGCTGGAATCATACCTCCTCCTAAGCTCAATCTCCATCCCCATCCACCCTCAATCTTCACGAAAAAGTAGTTGAGCACATTAGATGATAGAATTCCTATAGTGATTGACAGTTGAAACATCATGTTTAACACTCCTGGAGCTTTATACGGGGCCGTTTCTGACAGATAAATCGGCACAGACAGCAGAATGAGAAAAAAAAGAACACAATTTCACCCAAAAAATTCGTAATTTAGATCTAAAAATGGAGAGATTTGGAGGGTATACCTGATTATTACATCCAACACCAAAACTGAGAAGTATGCGACCGACAATGAGCATCGATATCGATTGAGCAATGCAATTGAAGAGAGCCCCTACGAAGAATAGAATCCCTCCGCAAAGCATCGTGGTTCGTCTTCCGAGAACACGGGTTATAAAAGATGCAGCAATGGAGGAAAATAGAGCAGACAAGTAAAGGGAGGAGGTGAATAGAGTTAAGACGTGGTTGTTGAATTTGCAGTACTTGTTATCAGAAGGAAGAGTTGAGGTTTCCTTTCTGTAAACAAGCCGGGAAGAACTTTTCTAAAAACGAATCCATGGATATCACTCCACCTGCAGCAGCAACACCAAATCAAATCTCACTAAAAATGTGAATTAAAAATCTAAGATTTTGCATGATCTGAATCGTCATGCGACATGATTCGTAACTCGAAATTTAGTCCGATTGAATATACAACTTCGATCGCATAACGAATAATGTACCTGAAATACCGACATCATATCCATAAATCATGCCACCAGTGGCATCAACCATGCATGTAAATAAAACCTTGAGGGTAACTTCGCTGGAATAGTTTTTCATGGCAATGGTAGCTCCTCCAGCCATCTCGATTGCCCTCTGCAAAATCTAGACCCAAATATTGAATGGTACCACGTGATTCAAAATTGAACAAGTTGGGGCTCAATATGATTATTTTATCATCATTTTCGTTATTTTATCTAGCTAACGTTGTCTGTAGTGGTGTTGGAATTTGGTCGACAAATCAATTGTCATATCCTCTATATCTGGCTGAGCATTTGTTGACTTAGCCAACCCCTTTTTCTCTCTCTATCGTTTCCCCCTCAACGTATATCTACTTCCTTATCGCAATACCAATCCGAATAAATACATTTAAAAAAACCAGAAAATTTCACGCGAGGAAGATGACAAATACGAAAAAAATAGCAGGAAGAAAATAGATGACAATTTGAGTGAATTTTACCTACAAATGAGAAGATTTGAAACGACAGCGACGAAAAAGCTGACTCCTTTGTGAATCAATTCTGCAGATTAAATGTAGAAGACAATGGAAAGCAAATGTATGGAAATCGACAAAAGTTAATACATGCTGCTTATCAATTTGGGGAGAGAGAGAGAGAGAGGGGAGGGAGAGATAGAAAATAGGACAATCTTACATAGATAACCCTTTTATATTGCAGAAAATCTTGATCCAATCTGCTTTTAATGTTGAGCTGTTGATGGTCTCAAATAAGTCTATCCATTGACAGAAAACCGTTTCCTTAAAAATAGACATGGTGACTTCTGTTGTGTTCTGGAAAATTAATTATGTTTTAATTCGATATGGTCTTGGTTTCTTTTCTCATCAAGCATCATTTTTGTGTTCAAATAATCCTATAATTAACTTTTTACCATTTTAATATCACAAGGCACAAACAATTATGATTATTAGGAGGAAAAAAATAGATACAATGCGACCAAGACCTTATTTTCTTACAAAATTGTAATAATATGCACCTGGAATTTCACTAATTTATTTGTCTGCAACAAAAGTTAAAACAAACCTCAAATTATTCACTCAAATTATTATAGAGAGCATCTAACATTCAATATTTCAACCATAGTGAAATTGCGGGACAACACAGCCAGATTCACTAATTGTTGCATTTACAGGAGCTCCCATTCAGATTCAGAATCATCAATGGCTAGAGAGTTCTTCCCCTGCAAATTTGGTATTGGATGAGAAGGGGAGAAACCTGTTTCTGGGCTGCTACAGGGATCATCATCTCCGTACCAGATCGAGAGCAGTTTATACTCTTTTTCACGCCGCTTCTTGGAAGAAAGGGCGGCTTTGATTCGATCCTAATTTTACCAGCAAAGGAATATAAACATAAAACTCAGACTAGAATATTAGAAGGCGTTCTCTTTGCCTTTTGTCAAAAAAGGAGATTGCATGATGTTAATTATCTTAAGATCATGTTTACCGGATTATTATTCATCAATTTTATTGCAGACTCAAATGAATAGTTCAAAAGATTGAGATTATATATAATTAACATGATGTTACACTTCGTCAATATATAGATATATATACATATGCATACACAGAAAAAAAGTAATATTACGCCTACATTCCAACTTTATACTTTGATCTCACAATCTAAGCTCTAAAGTGACTTATCCTAGTCTATTATTTATTGATTGTTATATAGTATTTTACATGTTTATATAGCGAATGACAAATGTCTCATCATCGCGTGATATTGCAATATAAAATAACCATGTAAGCCTAGAACTCCTATTATATGCTTCCTTCGCTAAAAAAACAACAGCTTACTAGCATATGATAATAATTGAATTAGCATGAGAGAGTAGTGAGATGGAAGGTGGAAGAGTACCGTGTATGAACGTTGCTTTTGGATTCTGCTATCAACAAGATGCAAAGCATAGACATCGTCTTTTTTAAAACAGCTGTCTTTGAATTCCGAATCATCATGTAAATCAATTGTTTCCAAGTTGGAGTCGAGAACATTGGCACCATGAAAGCCTGAGAAGAGTTCATTATGTAAATAATAATAAAATCAGAAAATCCAAAGGGCAAAATAAATGCAAATTTTTTTATAAACATCAGGGGTGTCCTTTAAATACCAGTATCTGAAGAGGGTGCCTCGGAACTAACTACAGAAAAGTCACTATGTTCATTTCCAAGAGATTCAGCAACTGCAGACTCATAAACTCGAGCTTCATTTTCCTCTGAAATATGAACAATTGATTTTTAGAAGCCAGTCATATGGTCAAGGGAGCCTTCTCAGAGTACAAAAAAAAATTAAAGGTATAAACCAAATGGTTGTATCGATGCTATAAGACTGGTGGAGGGAAAGAGACTCGTCTCTGCATTTGCACAGCTTGTACTAGGAAGCATAACAGTAGATTGATGAGCAATGGGACCCATATCTGCTCCACTGGGGAAGATTTCTGGTAAGTTAGAATGGCTGCAGGACTCCTCCAAGAGGGAACTGCGAGAGGAATTTAGCCTCATCTCAAAAACACTCTTCTCGCACTTTGCAAGTAATGATGCCTCCTCGGTTTCTAGACAGTGACTTGATGGACACTTAGATTCAATTGAAAACCGAGTACTGTTTAGTAAGTCAACACCATCACCAGAATTGACATCAAGTGTTTCTCCTATCTCGGACGATTCCAATGCCACATCATGATTGGAAGATGGATATGAAGTTTCAACTAAAGCATCTGGTTTATTTTCAACAGTGTCATCTAAGGCCTCACTGCATAATGATGCTTCAACTTGTTTCTTGTTACGTGAAGAAACCAACTCTGACACCTCAGATTCTGATTCAGCAATGGAACCTTCCCTGCCACTCAACCTCACTCTTAATATTTTATCATCACTCTTCTTACGAAGCAATTCATAATCTGAAACAAAACCAGAATCATTCCAAGCCTGAGTAGTTTGTTCATCAGCAGGGTCATGCGAACTAGGTTCATTAGTCGGCCGGTCCATTGCAGGTGCACTACCATGAGGCGCTGTTTCTGATTGCTCAATGAGGGAGTTCATCAGATTTTCTTCATCACCCACGATTGACTTAAAATATTTTTTTAATGCAGCATTTCCCTTCTGAGCGATTTCTCGGGAGTCATCTTTCACATGATTCACCAGTGGAGGAAGTATATCTTGAACAACATCAGAGTAGAATTTTAATATATTTTCACCAGCATTATGGACTTTGTTTTCAACATATTTAACTGAGTCCTGTTTAAAAAAAACCCATGTAGGCACCGGTTAGGTAGAAAAAGAAGTTCATTGTAACTCCACCTTGTGCATTCTTAGTTAGATGAAAAGGCTACTCCTACCAACAAAGATATGGAATCTACAATCTCCTACGGTATTGATAATCCCAGATGTAGTAAAAACTGTAGTACCTTACTTACTAGCTCTTCTACATCATGGCAAGCTGCTTCAACCTTTTGGTAAATGTTTCCAACCCACGCTATACCTGAAACTTTGAAATTCATAATATTACTAGGTCCTCTTACTCCTGCAGAGATTAGAAGATCTTGTCAAGTTCACATGACTTTGTTCTACTTTTTTTTTGTTGGTATACAAAATATTTTTTATGGTATTTTCATGGGAACCCATCTACCAAACGTAACAATTAATGAACTTGGATAAGGTGCCCCAAGGTAACTCCAACTGCTCGATGGGTTTGGGAAAGTTTATCTAATGAATCACTAATACACAAAAAATATAGAGCTTCATTCCACTCCAATTCTCTTTCGCCTGACACAAATCTATGTTTTTCTTTTTATATTTTCAAAACAAAAAATCCTCTCATCGTCTGAATGAAAATCAAGGCCCAAGCATTCAAATTCAAGCAAAGCATATACCAAAGAAGGGAACGGGCCTCCCTTTCAATTCAAGGGAAAATATTAAGGAAAAGTACAATAACTTTTACGACTCCTGTGACAACAGCGAGCGAAACTCAAGGAAAAACCAAGATCAAAACGGAGCTCTTTTTTTTTGCGATCACTCAATTCGATCACTGTCCATCAAAATTGTAGAAAATTGCAGGCGGCAGTCAACCAAATCCAAATTTCATTAAACAACAAAACTAGAAACCCAAACAGTAGTTCCGTAGAACAAAATAAAAATCATTACCAAGAGCGAACTTCGCGGTGGGAAGCCGAGAGATCAGGGTGGAACTGGAGGCAAATAGATAACAGGGTTTTGGTAGGGGAGATTAGCTGAGGGTTTAATGCTTTCTATTATCAGTTACACTCAATAATTGAGAATTGATTTTATGGTTAGTGAAACGTCGTCGTTAGAGCATTCCGTTTTAAGTTTTTGGGCACGTCGCTGCATTGAATTTTGAAGAAATTCATTAAAGAGATTGGGAAAAGATTACTCTCTCATAAATTCATAATATTCTACTTTTATTTTATTTTCTTAAAATACTAAATCATATAATAATTTGTAGTAAATTGTTATATCAATCATATATAAATTATATTAAAATTTATTTTTTATAATATAGTAACATGCTTGTTTACAGCGTAGACCTTAATTTTTGTTCACTTACAAATATTTTTTTTAATAAATGTAAAGTATAAAATAAACCTTAAACTTCATTTAAAGAAAATGAATCTAAAACTCTCAGATTTATGAACACGCAAGTTTTGCGAATGTTGGGGCATGTGATCGTGACCAAACAGAATCAACGTTATAATATATATGAACGAAGAAATGTACTTTAAGCAATCAATGAATTTGGGCAGGGGTGCAGTCCAATAAGTGTGACACTCGTGATAGATTTGTGAATAAAATCTTAAATATTAAGACAAAAGACAATATTATCATCAATGTTTTCGTAAAAGAAAAAGACAACCTTGGATAGAACATGAATACCTCCATCTTACATTTTGAAACCCAGGTGGAAGGCAATAATTCATTCAAAATCACCTACTAAAATGAACTTTAATAGTTTATTTCTCTACGAGTAATTTAAGACTACCTCTTTATTGTACACCTTAGATACAAGCAACAAACAATTTGTGCAGTTAAAATATAATTAATATATTAAAACATATATAATTATTTATCGTTGACATATAAACTTGCACAGTAAAAAAATATTCCTACAATTACTTTCCATCTTTCCAAAATAAAAATAATTTTAAAACTAATAGAAGAATTAATCATTAATTTTGAAAAACAAACATACCACCTGTCCAATTTTTCATACATCTCACCCTGATTCTGCAAACCAACAGAAAATGTGACTGCTTTTAAGTGTGAAATTAGAGTCATTTTCAAGCGGAACCAAGAAAGCGGGGAGTCCCCAAAGAGTATGAAATGACTGCTGCACCTGGAGAAGGCATTATATGATGGCAGTGCTCAATCCTTCGTCCATTGTACTCTATCTGCTGATGCTCCATGCGTAGGCTTAGAATTCCACCTTTGTCTTGTTCGTTGTCTCGTCAACAAAATGAGCCAAAAATGGAATCACACAAAAGAGCTCAATTATGTCTCTAACAGTGGAATGATGAATTGAGGATTATTCAAATTAGTCACCCAAAACAAGAAAAAGAAAGGAAAGAAAGAATCTCGACAGCAACTATATCGTGCAGTTCATGAAAAAGGAAACGCAGTGAAATTGATGGGCGTCAAAACTTTCTCATACTAGATCAACGCACCGACAGTTAACCTTTTTCCACAGACAAGTTAAAAAAACTGAGAATTCCACAGGAAAACTCATCAAAGATCCACACAAGGTCTAAATTGATATGATCCATCATGGTTATCTTGAGAAAACTGGTTGGAGATGTTTATCAAATTATGACGAAGGTACAAACATTAGAACCACAAGAACTCAAAAACGAGGAAACATATAGCACTTGGACGATCATCTACTTCCCTTTTAATATCAAAATCAAACCCAATCCTATATTAGCAGTCTAACTTCACAGTAAAACTGACTGGAACAGAAAATACTCCATTACGAACGTCAAAGTCAAATAACCAATTCAGAACGTGAGAAACAATTCATAAATGCCAATCACTCCAACTTGACCAAAGATGACAGAAGAGAAACAAGACTGGTCATCATTTTCTGCTGTCGCAGTCAGAAATTTAGAAGTCCAAAAGGCAATTCCAGCACAAAACACAGTCCACACCATTTGACCTCAACTTCAATACAAACTATCAACGCAACTTATTTGATGGCAGCATATAACAATGGAGGTCAATTAAAGTACATCCATAAAGCCATTACATCAGTCACATTCCAACCAATTAAAACACCTCAGACTTAGCAAGAGGTCATGTAAAAGAAGATCGAGAAATAAGTAAATTCTAAACAAGAACTAATGTTGGAGCCCTAAAAATCATATAAGGTCACCCAAGAAACTATTGACGTATAAAATTCCATCCAATCGCCAGAAAATTTTATCGTAGAATTAAGAATGACAATGAAATATAAATTTGGATCTTAGCAATAAACTTGTCACAAAATTCAAAAGGTTAAAAAATTCAGATGGTTGACCACTCCATCCGCAATAGAAAAGAAAAGATGGAAAATGTAGAGCTGAATGAGTCATCATATACTACCAAAATATATAACTTGATTTCTACAAGAATTCCAAACAGCATAAAAATCTATCACAATTATCTCAACTACCAACACTCAAAAATGAACATCTCATAGGTGAATACGAAGCAAAGAAGAGGCCATTAAAAAGCACAGATAATACATTTATGAAACCAAGAGTCACAGCCTGCATTTCTACGCAATCACCAGAAGCACATAAAGCATCGGGCCCAACAAGCGTCATAACCTGAATCAAATACCCATTTAGAAAATGCAAAGAAGAAAATTATTCTAACCTTGAGAACATATATTCCAAAAATCTGTAAATTTTGACTAATATTATAATAGCTATCCAATTACTCAGTACCTTATTATAATTTACAGAACAATTTTATCCAGAATCAAGAACAGAATTGTTTGGTTTGATCTTGGCTGCCAGGAAAAATTAAGCAGCTTTGAATAAATTGTTATTACAAAGAAATTTTTAAAGATGGATGATATCAGGACAGGTAACAGAACAAAAGATTAAGTTGATTGTAGCATATTGATGAAAAAGTTATCCAAGCAGTACAGGTAGATGAATAAATAAGAATAATGACAACAAAATATCATCAACTTCTAGAAGGTATAATGCAGTATCATTCAATTGGTCAGAAATCTAGACTTATGAATCAATTTATCACCCAAAGGCAATGGATAGAAAATAGAATAAGCGTATTTTAGCACAAAAGAGGCATATGACATTACTAAAAATAGAAACACCATTATTAACTGTATATGTGAACATGTAAAGTAACTTCATGGGTTGATAGCTTTGGATGCAAAATAAAAACTGCATGCCACTAAGCAAGGAATTCAACAAATAAAAAGAATTGGTAGAATGCATGAAAAATTTTGTCAATAAATAAGATAGAAATGGGTGGCACATGAAAAGGGAATACTGTAGTATTTTCTTTGTAAAATATTTCTATATTATTTATTAAAATTACAAGGGGTTTTCCCAAATGAAAAAATATGCATAGGAAACTTTCAATCACTATTGATATTACTTTCTAACTCCTCTAAAATTAATATATTTCAGGATAACATTTAACTTATATAATTATAAGACAAATTTGCACTGACAATGAAAACTCCCATTCATACAGCATTTGATTTCTTCCCGAATCAAAATAATGTATCTATGAAGCATAAAACTTACATCACAACAAAATTCTAACACGAATGATATTATCTCACACACAATTAACACACAAACGATATATCTCACACTCAAATTGCAACTGCTTAGGAAAGGAGAGAAAAATAAAGAGCAAAAAACATTAGTGCATGAAAACAATTAGAATTAGATAAACAACAACAAAGGTCCTACGATATTACTTACAAAGAATATATCAATAATCTTTATCAACATAAATAACAACCACAGCAAAATTTTCTATCTACTTGCCATGGAGTGTTAAGAAATTGTGCTCACAATGACTACATTGTGTATTTTCCTTCATAGGGGTGGGCAAACGGGTATTCGGGCCGGGTATCGATGCGAGATACCCGGCCCGAACGGGTATCGGGTAATATACACTACCCGATACCCGGTCCGGACCCGGTAGGACGCACTGCTACCCGGGACCTTAAGGTTCCGGGTCGGGTTCGGGTAATTTCGGGTACCCGGTAGGGGTGGGCAAATGTATTGGTTTTTTTTTTTATTAAAAAAAAATAAAAAACCCGATACCCGGACTTAATACCCGATACCCGTTCGGATTTTCAGCAGTTTTTTTATTATCCACGGGTATTAAACGGGTATCGGGTATTTCCACAGTACCCGATACCCGGACTTAATACCCGTTTACCCGGCCCAGACCCCTAAATTTCTACCCGTACCCGAACCGTACCCGGCCCGGAGCTTAAGGTTTCGGGCCAAACCTTAAGGTCCGGCCCGGGTTGCCCACCCCTATTCCTTCATAAGCTATAAGTAAAACACAAAGAAACTAAATATTCAACTCATGAATATATCTTTGTTGGAGATAAAACCAAAAGTATTATCATATCCACTACATCAAAACCAACTTTTTGCATGATGAGATAACCAAATGTCAGGCATTAGTCAAATTCATAAACTCGAATCACATTCAATGTATTATGCATGCAAATATGTAAGCTAGTCACACTGTAGGCTTAATATTATGGATAGCCCAAATATAGTTGTAAACTACTGAAACTGTGGTTCATCAAGCAGTGACCATGGGAAAGAAACACCAAGTATAAGCACAGAACTGACTAGCAACTCACAGTTTCCTTTTTCTATACTGGAAATCTAAAGTTTAGTCATTAAGATTATGAGATCAAACCAAGTTAGAACTTATAAACATAAAAAGGATACAGCATTGGTGAAAGTCACAAAAAAAAACAATTGAAACACACAACCACCCAAACATACATGATGAATGAAAAACCAAATCAATCAGCAAATTACACAAATGTGCACACAATGTGGATTAACACACTTCCAGTGAAAGCCTGTAATTTCACAGATACAAATTAGTAAGCAATCAGAATATCACCAGCTAATATATAGGGATCGAAACATACGTAAAACGTAAGAAAAAGAAAATATTAAGCAACAGAGCTGCAAAATAAATCAAATAAAAAAAGAACAGTAACGTAGTAACTGATATTATTACCTCAATAGTAAGGCGGCATATTTGGATACATTCCCCCAGGAGGAACTCGTGGTACTGGAGATGCTCCAGTTTGGAGATGTTGACTAGGGTACCCAGATGCAGCAGAAAAGCCATAATGACCACCATCGGGATAGCCAGAAGAGGACATCCCAACAGAACTCTGAGGCCCCCGATACGAAGAGGATCCAGCACCCGCACCACTCAATCCACTAACAGTACTACCAGCAGCTCCTCCTAAACCACCAGCACCGCCCATGCCAGCATAACCCGAACCACCATATCCACCACCATAAGGACCACCAAGACCAGCCCCATATCCACCAGGACCACCCACAGAAGCAGGTGCTTGATTACCAACCAAAGACGAATTCATAGGATGATGCCCCAGTGGTGGAGCCCCCTGAAACCCCACAAACGATCCCATTCCCCCAGGGCCACCGTATTGTCCACCACTGGGTATTGAGGACTGTGGATTCGAACCTATCCCATTTCCGTGAACATTTCCCGGACCCCCTATTGGTGGCTGAACCCCATCAGGCCCACCCCCTGGTTTTCCCTTTTTCCCATCATTAGCCAATTTACAACTCAATTGGCGACCTTCAATAGTCTTAATTGGATCAACCAACGCAGCTTGTGCTCCCTCTGGTTGCTTATATACAAACAGTGCATAACCCCGACACTTCCCTGTCTGTTTGTCAAACCCCAAGGGTCCCTCCTCAATTTCTCCATACAGGGAGAAGTGAGCGAGCAATTTATCAGCGGCCATATCCATAGGCACATTTGCGACGTATATTTTCCTAACCGATATATCCCCAGCATTTGAACTCGAACCCACATTACCAGCTGCTGCAAGCTGAGTCACCGTGACTCGACCATCGATGGTCTTGCTTGGATCTTTCAAAGCAAGCAGAGCACCATCGACATGCTTAAATGTAACAAAACCATAACCCTTCGACCTACCGGTGGTTTTATCCATGATAACAATAGCCTCTTCAAGCTCACCATACGCTGAGAAGAGAGCGCGGAGGTTTTCAGTGGTAGTGTCCCAACCAAGGCCACGAATAAAAAGCTTCCGCTGAGAGATGTCAGGATCTGCAACCGATCGAACAGCCTCAAGAACATCAAAATGACGAGAAACAGCGTGTTGAAGGATATCAAGAAGCTGATCGGGATTCAATCGCTCGATGATCTTTCGCGCGTCCCCTGGGGTGAGTCTCGTATACGAATTGTCGGATTCGACAGAGATTCCGCCGTTTTCCTCCATCTTCCGTTTCTTGGCGACGTCCATAACTTCTCCAAGAATCACACTCCCGTTACTGGTAGGCCAAACCCCAACCCTAATCCGAAACCTTGCCCCTGACGAAGAGAAAGGTGAGAGCTTGCGAGTAGAAATTTATAGTGGCCAGGCCAACTTGGTGGCCGAAAGATGGGCCTAAAATTTGCATTTGGGGCCCAATACTTTTATTCTGCAAAAATGATTTAAAAATTAATATTTTAGTGGCAATAATAGCCCAGGGTTTTTTTATGAGCTGAAAACCCCTCTTAAAATCCTTGGAGAGAGATAAAAATGGCGGAAATCATCTTCAAAGTACTAAAAAAGAACCCCATATGGAGGATCTCAAATCTCAACAAACAAACGTAACACGATCCATTGAGATCTGGTCTTGGCAGTCCCTGACTTTTCCTTCTTCATCGAAAACTATGCATAATGGCGTTAGCCTTCTTTATCCTGTCATTAAAAATGGAGTCTGAATTTTCATTTTGGGGTGTTTACAAAAGCGACTCCTACTGTAGATCAAATGGGTTAAGGGGTAAGAGTCGAATAAACAAGGATATGTGGTTAATGGCTCCATGGAGAGAAAGAGGGCGAAGATTGGGGCAGCGCTCAGAGGAGAGAGAATCTGTCTGTGAGGGAGGAAGTGTGTGAGCGAGTAGTTACCGCATCATCTCTTGTGCTTGCGATGTTCTTGGCGCTGAGGTCGAAACACAATGA
The DNA here is from genome assembly GCA_003255005.1 of Begonia fuchsioides. Classification (NCBI taxonomy): domain Eukaryota; kingdom Viridiplantae; phylum Streptophyta; class Magnoliopsida; order Cucurbitales; family Begoniaceae; genus Begonia; species Begonia fuchsioides. The sequence continues at coordinate 395,690 of QAOC01034659.1, read as the reverse complement.
CATTCTGCCATTTTATGAGCCCTAATCGCTAGTTCGTTTCTTGATTCTGTTTTCTTTTTGCCTCAAGAAGAATTGCAAAGGTACGCCATCTTTCTGAATTTATTCATCTTCATTACAGTATTGAAAATGTTGGAATGTTTTTTCCAAGACCTAGATGGGATGTTACGAGCTGTTTGAAATTCGATGTTGGAGGAGGAGGCTCTCGTAGAATGTGCTTCTTATCAATCGTTTGATAATATTGGAAATGGATGTCGAATATTTCTGTAATGTCCTCGTGATATTTCTGTCATGTACTCGTGATTCTTTCTCGGCTTGCCTTGATTTTTGTTCAATAAATTCACGGTTGTTGGGAAAGATCATGGATGCCGAATGCTCTGTACTCTCAGTCCCTCTCCCTCTCCCTCTTCCTCTCCCTCTCCACTTGCATAAATGCTATTTTTGCTTACGAAAGATTTGTTACAGAAATCTTTTTTTGTGGATCTACATGAGTTATTAAATTATATAACATGAGGTCTTGTAGGATTTTTATGTAATGAGCTTTGAAACCGAAGGCTATGGAAATTCTTGCAGGCTCTCTTAGATTATGTTTGATTTCATTTCATGTATGTTGGTGGGGTAGTTCTTATTTTCCGAACAAAATGGCAGTTTGATGTGCCCTTCAGAATACACTAATCCACTTGCAAAATGGTTATGGCTACTCTCAAGATTACTTTATTGTTCTTAAATGATACAACTGTTATATGTTACAAAAGGCTATGGGCTCATTATCTTCCTTTGTTGTAAATTGCATAGAGATCATTTCTTTTGCGACTTTTTTTGATTTATTGAGCTAGTAGACATGAGGGAGCTAACTATCTATCTTCTTGGAACATCGGATGACTCTCTCCTTTAAACTTTTCAAAGGAAGTGAAATGTAGTTATTTGCGAATCTGGTATTTTAATGAATCGTAAACTATGGTACTTTTGCTATTGTGCTGTTATTACCAGCACCTTAATATTCTAAATGCGTTGTAGCTTTTTAATATTTTTTTAAATACTAAGTTGAAGAGTCAAAGCCTAGGCTCTTCAATTCATGAAATGAAACAATATACCATGTCACAGGGTAGCTTCTGATGATGTCAATATTTGGCAGGAAAATTGGTGGGGACAGAAGCTGAATCGATAAGTTGATACATTTACATCAACGAGGGAACTATGGACATGCTAAATGACAACTTTGATGGATCAGATTATGGGGATTTTATATTTAGGGAGGAATTCTTTGGTGGTGACCCTATGCCATTTAGTAAAAGTTGTCTTGTGTCTAATTCTGGTACTAACACAAATGCATCACTCTGTTCAAATAGTGACAACTCAGTTTTGACTAGCTTTTCATTATTGGACAGAAATGAAAATTTGAATGTCAAACGACTGAAAATATCTGGTGACGAAAATTCTCATGTCAAAATTGATATGGGCGAGGGTACGAACACCTCTGTGCTTACAGAAGAAATCCCTAGAAACAAGTATCTATTAAAGCACCATTCAGAGTTGGACACTGAAGAAGGTTCAAGTTTAAATGATCTTCTAAAATGTGAGTCTCATCATTTAGATGGTAAAAATAGTTCTGGACCTGTTGTTGCCTGTAAAGCTGTAGCATCACCAGTTTCCCAAGAGAGCTTTGCAAACAGGCTCTTTGTCTCAAGTCCATCTGTAACTTTTGTTGGGAAGTCTGAGTCTCTTCGACACTGGGAGGAAAGCGAAATGGAATCAGAAAATCCTACCATTTTGATTGATACAGATTCTATGAGGGATCCTCGTCGCCGTATTTACAGTCATGTTCTTCACTTACTTTATGCAGCTGGGTGGTCTATCGAAAAGCGCAAAAGACCTAGCAGACGATCTTTGGAAACTGTTTATAGATCGCCTCAGGGAAGGATTGTTCGGGATTTACCCAAGGTCTGGAGGTTATGTGGTGAACTTTTGTTTGTGAATAGTTGCAATTTGGTCAATGAAGACTGTAATAATGCTAAGGAATGGGCTAGTTTTAGTCAATTTTGTTCTGATCTCTCTGATACACTGTCCATTATTGAGAATGGAAATGATCAGCCGGGGATTTTATCACTTGCTTATCGTTGGACTCTTTTAGATCCCTTTGTGGCTATTGTGTTCATTGAGAGGAAGATCGGGATGCTTAGAAAAGGAGAAATAGTTAGAACTAGTAGAAATGTACTTGTCAGTAAGAGTAATCAAACTCATACTATTTCAGAATTTGCTAAGAGACATGACTCTGGCTCGTTAATTGATTCTTCCACAACCAGTGCCATGACTGAGACTGCTCTGGATGATCTTGATGAGAACTTTCTTAACTCAGGTGAGCCATACTATGACCCTAGTTTCTTAAATTATGGTGGCAATGCTGATGAGGTTGCAGTACGGAGCCTGACTGGTATGTCTATTCATATAGTTGATCTAGGAAGTGAGCTCAAAACATGTGACGAGTTCAAAGGATCTGAGGACAGGATTAATAATGTGGATTTGACTTCATTACCTGCTTGTGGATTTGCTGGAGCTGATTCAAGTGCATGCCCAAATGACAATCTAGTTGCTTCGGGAAATTCCAAAGCTAGGGTCCAGGTCTGGAAGACTTTACCTCTTGGACATGTCGGAAATAAGCATTTTACATGTATTGATCAGCAAAAAACTGAGACTAAAGTTAAAAAACTGCAAGAAATTGTTGAAATGGATTTCCAAACTGTTGTGGACGGTAAACTACCAGAGACAGTGGATGAGTATCTGGAAGGCTCTAGTAGTGAGATGATTGATTGTCATACCTATAGAGCTATCAGTGAAGATCAAGGTGAGTTGAGGTTCAGAGATTCTCAGCTCAAACCAGATGTTATATTTTCTTCTCCGAATGTTGTTGAAAAGAAAAAGCCTTACAGAAAGTCTAAGAGGATATCAGAGATCGGTCTAACAACGTCACTGCAGAATGACATGGATGTGAAAGCAGATCGAGGAAACCTCATAATAAATGCCAGAAAAAAAAATAACGACCAAAAGATCATGCCCCTCAGGCCTAATGCATATCATACTGCAGAAAAAGGATTGAAAAGTAGAATAGGTTGTGGTTGTGATGATTCTAATACTAGAAGGGAAACATTTAGTAAATGTGAAATTGATGACAATGACTTGGTGGTTTCAGCAATCACTAAAAACACAGATTCTGTGTCAAGCTCTGTAAGATGTTTTTCTCAGGCAATAGTATGCAAATCTAGATGCCGGAGAAAAATCAAAAGTCAAAAGGGTAGTTGCAGGCTGCTTTTGAATAGACTAGGTGGTGGAGGTAAGCATTACAAAGACGAAAAATGGGAAGCTACAGGATCCAGAACAGTGCTGTCTTGGTTGATAGATGCAGGGGTAATATCTCCATATGATGTCATCCAATATCAATGCAATGAAAATGTAGTTAAAGAAGGCCAGCTTATCAAGGAAGGCATCATTTGCCACTGCTGCAGTAGGTTGCTTACAGTTACTGAGTTCAAAGTTCATGCTGGATTCAAACAAAATCGGCCTTGTTTGAATCTTTTCATGGAATCTGGTCAGCCTTTTACTTTATGCCAGCTTCAAGCCTGGTCAGATGAATTCAAGAAGAGGAAAGATGGAACACAGGCTGTGGAAGACGAGGAAAATGATGAAAATGATGATTCATGTGGCCTGTGTGGTTACGGTGGTGAACTAATATGCTGTGATAACTGTCCCTCTGCTTTTCACCTGACTTGTTTGTCATTGCAGGTTTGTCTCCCACCAGTATGGCATTTATAAACTCATTCTCTCTTCTTAGTTATCTTCCTTTTCTTTTCATGTAGCTCATCATGGTGATATACACTTAAAGTATTTTTGATCAGGTCTTTTAAAATTGGTGGCCTATTGCAATGCAAGAATTGACTAGTTTTTTGCATATTTTTTGAAGTGTCGTGCATTTGTTATTAAGAAATAGAAATTTGTATCTTATTTAGTGAGTCTTGATAAAAATTATATGATTTGTTAACAATTTAAATAAAACAGATCTTCATGCATTTAGTACCATTTTGGTAATTCATAGTCAATTATTTATATTGTACTCATTTATCTCAGGACTTTCCAGAAGGCAATTGGTACTGTTCAAACTGCTGCTGCTGGATATGTGGGGTTCTGGTAAAAAATGAAGAAGAGCCATCATGTTCTTCTGTTTCACTAAAATGTTCACAATGCGAGCATAAGTGTAATTTCTTCTCTATGTTTCAATTGTCGATTATTCTTTATCAAAGAAAACCGATGCTAGAGCTTGGTGTGATAAACCCTAGAATTCACTCTTTTGAAATCAAATGGAGTTTCATCTATTTTATTTTGCTGAAATTTTGGTATATTTATTGTTTCTAAAGAATTTCTTTTTTTTTGATAGATGTACATGTCAAACGTTCTGTAAGTAATTTATCTGCTGGTTGGAAAAATGACCAAGTCTCAAACTATGTCCACTGGTAGAATGATATACTCTGATGTTTGTGTTCCAGCGACCTGATTTTTATTTCTTTTGGAATTTTTCAGGGAATCACACAATGCTATTAGATTGGTTTTATTATTTATTTTTTCCTAGTCTTGTTTACAAAGGTCTGCAATTCAGCAGATATGAGCATTTAAATTTATATAAGAGGATTTTCTCTTCACAGGTTGACTGTATGTTGTTTGAGGATCTTTATTTCTTTTTTCTCATTGAATAACTCTACAATATAATTCCTCTTTCAGAATTTAAGATACCGTAAGTTCTCTATTGAAGACCAAGCCAAGAAACTTTTCTAGTCGAAATATTTTGCTTTATGTAAAAGAGAACATAGATATGAATAATGATGATGCTTTTCAGTTTCATTTAAATATGTCAGAAAATGTATTCTTTATCCTGATTTCATGTTAATACTTCCTTGTAATTTCATAACTCCTTTCTTCTGATAGTTATAATTTCTATGATCAGATCACAATCCATGCTTCAAACAGAAATACTCATATGTTGGAGATGCATCTGATACTTGGTTTTGTAGCAGGAGCTGCGAGGAGGTATTGTTTCTTGCTTAAAATCTTTAGGGTACATATTTTTATATTTTTGTTCGTTTAGTGAATGGTGTAGTGAGATGTTTCTCTTTTTAAAAGAAGGGAATAGAGAATTAAAAATGTTATCGTTTGTGTTACTTCAATGTTCCAAGAGGGTGGAAACTAATCCTGGACCTGGAAGTACAAGATGTTCCTTCGGTTTATCTTGTTATTGCCAATTGAAAGATTTTTTATATAATAGTTATCGACTCTTAAAAGGAAGTGTGTGCTTTACTGATTCTGCTTCAGCTGAGAGTAATATATTGATTATATTTTCTGACCCATTTTCTTTTATAATGTGGGGACAAAAATCATGAAACGCAAAGTGCAGAGATAGTTTGTATATGCTAATCCTTATTATTATTTCCGTGTTCTTGTATATCAGGTTTACTCCAGTCTTCAATCAAGAATTGGGACTAATAATCACTTTGCTGATGGTTATTCATGGATTCTCCTCAGATGTATACATGAGGACCAACAACTTCATTCTGCCCAAAGAATTGCTGTGAAGGCAGAATGCAATTCTAAATTAGCAGTTGCTCTCACTATTTTGGAAGAATGCTTTTTGTCTATGGTGGATCCAAGAACGGGGATAAATATGGTACCACAGGCTGTTTACAATTTGGGGTGAGTGCCTAATCTTTAAGTATTCCCTTGGTATCTTCTGTCAGTGTAATGCTTCTCAAAAATCAATGTAAGAATGCCCCATCAAAGGTCAAGTTAGGCTGCTCAATAGTTTATAAGTTGTTTAGTGCCCTTTTATAAATTTTGTTGATCAAATTCGTTGACGTGTTATAAATTTCGTACTATCTTTGAATTGATCAAATTCGTTGACGTGTTATAAATTTCGTTGTTTAGATCTGATATTTAAATTAAATATTTTTTTAATGATGAACAGGTCAGATTTTGCCAGACTAAATTTTCATGGGTTTTATACAGTGGTTTTAGAGAAAGATGATGTGCTCATATCTGTAGCGTGTATCAGGTACCTGGCCTATTTTGGACCTACTTTTGTTTATCATTCAAAATAGTAGGTATAATATGAAACACTGAGTTTTTTCAAAATGGTAAGAGAAGCTTCAACAATATTGAAGACTTAAACATTCTTTTGCCTTGCAAAACTGTGAAAGAATCAAAATGGAACATATGAATAGACAATTGTGTAACATAGATTCATATCTATGGTTCGTATTTAAAATATGAATCATTCAATCATCTTGTTTCTGATCTCTCTCCAACGCTTACACTTGAAAACTATTCAACATTTTTAATGTTGCCCTCAGCTAATTTTTCACTATTCAAACGCCTATTATGCAGACTTTATGGAAGAGCTGTAGCTGAAATGCCATTTATTGCTACTTGTAGCAAATTCCGGCGCCAAGGAATGTGCCGACGCCTTCTGGCTGCTATTGAAGAGGTGACTTCAGTTCTAACTTGTAATATAGTCTTCTTGGTTAATCTTTTGTCATGGAACAAGCAAAAAGACATCTCTTGTCCCTTATTTAAATGAACTCTTCTCCTACCATCAGCATCCAATATAATTTGTTGCCAATAAAAATGAAAGTACTTTGCATACACATACTCTCTCCTTGGTCGCTACGCACTAATCTTTTATAGTACGCTTGGCTGGTAGATTGACTTTCGGCTCGAGAATCAGCATTCCGATCATTTACTGATTTTTCATTGTCTTTTCTCAGCATAATGTTGCATATTCTAGTGATGTTTATGGTTCATGGTTGAAGCTCTTAGTTACATATAAATGGTTGCAGATGCTGATATGTTTCAAAGTGGAAAGGCTTGTCATATCTGCAATTCCAAATCTTGTGAAGACATGGACAGAGGGTTTTGGCTTCCAACCGATTGAGGATGATGAAAAACTACTTTTGAAGAAGATTAACTTGATGGTCTTCCCTGGTAACATTTTGCTCAAAAAGCATTTGTGTGGAAGTCAGAAGCCAGATGAAACGTGTATGTTCTTCTTTTGAGTCCCTCCATCTAAATTGTTAGAAACTAATCCATAAATTAAGATCCTAAGTGTCGGCATCAATGGAAGCAGGCCAAGGATCGACCGAAGCAGAGACATGTTCCAAAGAACCGCCGGTTGAATCTCAATCTGAGGAAGAACTCGAAGATCAAAGTTTGATGAAAAGATTCACAGAAACAGAGAGCCATGGAAACTGAGTGTAAGGTGTTTTTGAAGAAACCTTGTGAATCTGCATATTTTGTTGCAAAATGCAATCAGTCTGATCTCAACTTTTTCAATTTTTCTTATTTCAGTTGGAATCTCATTTTACGTGTCTATTACATATACTATCAATATCTTTTATTGGATTAATTATAATATAAATATCAAAATGTAAGAATAATTAATTATTCTCTAATTCAAAACTGAAAGCCTTTAATTATTATCAGTTATAAATTTTATAATTGTAGTTAAAATAATTATTAATGAAGTCGCCTTCGTTTGCTTTCATCTGCAACTCTGCAACAGCTCCGGGTTTGACCGGAGTCATTTCCGGGCTAGTTTTTCCGATCGATTGTGCTAAATTTTGCAAACCCCAGTTGAGCTTTCTTCTGGGTTTTTTTTTTCACCAGAACCACGAAATGCCTTCTTCGCCTAAATTCTTCTACCAGCGTCAATCGCCTGCGGCGTTGTCTGCCCGACGATCGACAATGTTCATCCTTTCCTGCTTACTCATCGGAATATCCGGGTTCGTTTTCGGGTTAGTTGCACTTCTTAGTCCGAATTTGGGGAAATACTCTAAACAGGAAGCCAGGACTGTCCGAGTTGTTTGGGACAGATCGAGTAGTGGCCGGAGTGATTCTATGAGCAGTGGTGATCGGCTTAAAGTGATGGGTTTTGTGGGGATTCAGACCGGATTTGGATCTGTTGGTCGGCGTCAATCGTTGAGGAAGACTTGGATGCCTTCTGATCGACAAGAGTTACAACGGTGTCTCATTTCTTTTCATGATTTTTTGTTATCATCAATGTGATTAATGTGTTAAAATGTTTCTGGCCCGAATTAGATTTACGTATTGGGTGATCCTCTGGCTACTTAGAATTAAGGTTAAAATATTGAGTTGCAGATTGCAAGAATCGACTGGACTGGCTTTCAGATTTGTGATCGGTAAAACCAAAGACAAGTCGAAGATGACTGAGCTCAAGAAAGAGGCAGCAACGTATGATGATTTCTTGATGGTAGACGTTGAAGAGGAATATAGTAATCTTCCTCATAAAACGTTAGTACTGGTAATATTTTCAAAAGATGATTAGTATTTTGGTGTGCATTGTTGCTTTAGAAGTCATTCTTTGCACGTTCTAATTTCAGACTAGCATTCTTTAAAGCTGCCTATGCATTGTTCGATGCTGATTTTTTTGTTAAAGCTGATGATGACATATATTTGAGGCCTGGTGAGTATATTTTCGATAACAGAACAATTTGAGTTGTTTTTTTCTTGCATACATCTGAGCAATTTAATTTGTGTCGACATGTTCAGATCGTCTGTCCCTGCTCTTGGTTAAGGACCGCCCTCACTGTCAAACGTACATTGGCTGCATGAAAAAGGGGCCAGTCTTTACAGATCCAAAACTGAAATGGTTGGTATGAAGTCTTTGGTTTTGTGAGCTTGCTACCTTTTCTATCACCTCGCACACACTGGAAGAAATGATAAGCAGTTATCTGAATACTTTTATTCTTTTCGGAAGAATCGCCACCATATATTATGTTGAAAGTTGAGGATTTGAGATGAAATTGGCATTTGACATAAATAAAATTTATACTATAATCTAAACCAACTATTTAGGAGATGATGGGACTATGTTAGAGGGATATTTTGAGAAATGATATTAGGTTAGTTTTTTATAAAGAGAATGAAAGGAGGAGTTACTCATCTGAGTGAATAAACAAAACAAAAGTGGTTGAATATCGTCTAAGTGAAATTAAGTAGCTCGTGGTCGTTTTCAGGCAGGTGTTTTGCCGGACCTGTGAGTTCATTTTTCTGACGTGTGTTTTTTTTTCTGCTTACTGCAATGAGATTGTTCGATGTTTGATGCTCTTCTGAGATCTACAATTAAACAAGTTGAGTTGTGCAGGTACGAACCACTATCTAATTTGCTCGGAAAAGAGTATTTTCTTCATGCTTATGGGCCAATATATGCTCTCTCCTCTGATGTGGTTGCGAGTTTGGTAGTTCTCAAGAATGATAGGCAAGTTCTTTTTTCAAGTTCATTTCCTTTAATATCTCTCATTTTTAAGTTTATTAATTACCACCTGAGCATCTTGACTATCACTCCTGCAATAATCATTTAATTTAATCATTTGTTTTGAATTAAAAAGAACATTGTGATAATCATTAGAAATGGTACAACAATAAACTTGGTTGTTATTTTTTTATCCAATTCCTTTTATTAGTTTTTGAGAAGGCTGATGATGCTTGATACAAAACCCATATGCTCTGTTCTGTTGCCTTTGTTTTTTCGTTTTTCATCATCCATTAATGTCGAATGCTTAAATTAATTTAGTACAACACTATAAAATTACAGTTTTCGAATGTTTAGCAATGAAGATGTAACGATCGGAGCATGGATGCTTGCAATGAATGTAAATCATGAGAACAATAAAGCACTATGTGCTCCAGAGTGTACACCGACATCAATCGCTGTATGGGATATCCCTAAATGTTCAGGTTTGTGTCCTTTCAAATCCCTATTGTGAAGTCATTCTAATATTACGTCTTTGGAATTGTTTTTTTTCTATTTGATCAACTTTTAGATTATGGAGCAACTTAGCTGATCATAGAATGAGTAACATCTAATGGTTTTCTTCCTCACAGGGCTTTGTGATCCTGAGAAGAAACTCTTGGAACTTCATGGACAGGAAATGTGCTCAAAAAGCCCAACCCTACCAGCTGATAGCGACGAGTACCTTTCATGAGTCCATAAACTTGGCCGGGGAAAACAAATCTGATTCAAATTCTTCGAAATTAGCCCACGGGTTTTGACTGAGTTGTTCATCTTCCTCTACTCCTGTCCTGTGAATTCAGATGACAATATGTAGGATTATGGTTAGGTTCTGTGTTATATGATCACATTTATCTAATCAATTCACATTCTTGAGCATTTTAGACACTCAAAATGCATACACTACATCTACTGCCACAAAGAGACCTATTTGCAGGCCTAAGTTGGGTTGGTTGGACAGGCTTGAAGGAAGCAATCAATTCTGTGTTTGTATAATAAATGTTTTGCTTTGTAGGATGATTGTCAATATCTCGTCCTAAAGCTTTGAAGTTGATGGGGACAGAGCATAGCTCATCTCCAACAAGTTTGACAGAGACTGCAGGTAAATTAAAAAGATTCTTTTTTGAGTTTTTTTAAACTGTTGATAAACTCAAAACCAGCACCCAATCATAAAATAGAAATCCACCCTTGTGATCAGAGCTTTTGGAACATCTCCAAGAGGGAGGCCAAATCTTATCCTTGGCTTTGCAGGTATCATCTTTTTCAAGCTCAAATTATTGTACTTCAATTTTTATTCTCCAGTTTCTCAATAATAATAATAATAATATATTAGCGGCTTATATCTGCTCGTATATGGAATTTGATGCTACAAATGTTCGAGATACCATGATATTGAGGCACGCATACTTTGAAGGAAACCGGAGGCTTAAATGCGAAATTACATCTTCGAATGATTTCATTAGACTCGGTTCCAACAATGAACACCAAAGTCACGGAACGGGTAAGTTCCCCGGCGCCCCCGGTGTGCCTGCTGTCTTTGGAAAATGATGTTGGGTGGGCAACATTAGCTCCAATCATTTGTCTTCTTTTTTTTTAGGCTATCATTTTCTCTTTTGATGTCTGTGCAATAATTGGCAAGTGACAGATAATATCCATTTTTAATAACTCTGATCCACTCATCACTTTCTTCTCTTTCGGGAATTCCAACATCTGGTTTAAAAATTAATCTAGAAATTATGGTGATCCAACGGTGTTTGCTCTATAATGATCTGAAATTAACGTTAGATACAAACAAAAATAATGACAGATTTGCTGTGAATTGGCAGAAAATCAAGTTCTGGATGTTCAGAAACTTCAAGATTACTCATCTCCCCCTAAATCAAGCCCACGCTTACCCTAAACTTGATGGAGTTTGTCTCCACCATTATTTGATGTGGATCTTTAATTATTAACCCATTTTTCAAAGTATATCTACATTATTTAATATCAGTTTTAATCTTTTTTCTATAAAAAAATACAGTACTCTTGTAAGAAGATCTCTCAAACAGATGAAATTAGATAGACAGATGCACGATTCTTTCTCAATTTTTCTTTCTCTAAGATCGATTATGTTACTATAAAAATGGTTAAATGTTCATGTGTCGCATATAGAAACAACGACTTCCGGGTTTAGAGCTTGGAGACAAACAAACAGCTTGGCCAGGATATAAAATTATAAATTCCTCTCTCTCTCTCTCTCTCTACCCTCCGTCCATGGAATCCAAGGAACCCTTTTGAGCACACAACTAAATAAACCTAAGTTAGGAAAAGATGGAAGAAAAACATATAAAATAAAAGATTTACAGATCATATAGAATATGTAACACTATGAATTCAGTTTCTATGATCGTATAAATGCATGAATATGAATACAACAGGTGTGTTTTGTCAGACAGTGGATGAGTTTTGTAATTCGCACACCACATGCAAAAATTCTAAATCCAAGCAAGTCTCAATCTCAACCACATGCTTTCTTGTTTAACCTCACTTTCAACTCCACAGAACAAGATTAATTTTTGTTTTAAGTCTTTACCCTGGCTACAAGAGCACTGCTACAAGCTTTTTTCGATTAGGGTTTTTGAAAACACGTACAGGCAACAGGCTAGGTTTAGAATACCAATGGAAGTAAAACATGAATTTCAGGAGATGGCCTAAATCTGTAAAAGCCCTGATTTAATTGGGAGGTAAATAACAAATGGAAGTAAAATATGTTATCTTATTTTGACAATATTCATCAATGACTGTGCAACATTTTCAAACGTGTAACTATTGCTTTATTTAATGCTTGCATGTGGTGAAATGCGCTGAAAACTAAGTCAACTAAATTAAAATTAAGAAAACTAAGTCAATCTAAGTCGTCTTCCTTTTTTTTCTTTAATTTTTAATTAATATTTTCTCGATTTTCGTTTTGAATCAATCCATCAATTACCTTCTAAGACTTAGGCTGTAATGTTTGGAAAGATATGAATTGGAGAAAAGGATTAGACAGTGGTAATGATAAAATAATGGAACTCATCTTCTTCTTCCTCACATGGTCTTCACGTGCTAATCCAGCTCCATGACAAAACCCTATCATCTTCAACCTCTGCTGCGTTCCCCGATTTCCTGTTTCCATGTCAAAATCTTTATTTCTGCAGAAAAAAGTTTCAGTTTTCTGGGTTTTGACAGCACGGAGATACTAAAACCAGCTAAGAAAAATGGTGGTTTCGACGAAAGTTTGGTTGACTGCTGGCAGAAAACAAAGCTGAGAAGAGAAAATTCATCCACCTTTGTCGTTGTTTCTCTCTCTAAAAACTGAGCTGATTCTCTCTCTCTCTCTCTCCTCATCTATGTATGAAAGTTCATGTGAAGTGATGAAGAAGAATGTGTTTTTCTGAATCTGACCTCCATGATTGGAGGGTCTGTAAAAAACAATCCTTAAAAACGATGGGGTTCGTACACTTACGAAGATTTAGGTTTTCAGACACCAAGACATTCTAACATCTGCTGTTCTTCTTCCTCACTCTCACGTGCCTCTACTCAGAACCTTGGAAATTTCAATATCCTTTTTCTCTTCTTTTTTCCTGCAAAATTATCCAAAAACAAACTTGATTTAATCTTTTCATACGCAATATGCATGCAAATGCAGGGTTGAGCACTAAATGGAAGTAACCATTTTTATTTTCGAATTAGAACTATTAATACAGATAATCATAATTGAACTCAAATAAATCATATCTTCGAGAACCAGACTTCTGTAATCAACCGTTCTGATTTTCGAACTTATTTGTATTGAAGACATTGATTTACATTGACTCGATTCACGGTCTACATTCACACAAAATTATCGAATCTAGTATCGATTATTTCTCAAAATGTCCATCGCGTTTGAAGTGCTGTGTTTGAGATTTTCTCTAAGTCTATGAATTCCTCACCTCCGTTGATTTCTCGACACTTTATTCGCCACCATTCCCGCTTTGTTTTGGAAAGATAACTGAACGCGTGTTTGAATAGTAATCTATAAAATGGATTGGTTACTCGGACCAAAATAATTGTTTAGATTGAGATGCATACGAGGATAGTTATCGACTAATTCTATCACGGCCGGATTCGGTGACGAATGTTAGGTTGGACAAGTAATTGTCGAAATCTTTTGGATATGTTATTATGTAATTAAATGTTGATATGGCTCAACTATTGATATAATATATAAAATAAATAAAAAATAATTAAGATAGAACATAAAATCAAACATTTAGTCGTAGAATACTATACTTAATGAAAATACACACGACTTTTAATGGTTGACCAAACACGTATAAATATTGAAATCGCATAAAATTGATTTAAAATTTAAAAATTTATCGGTTTAGGTTTGACTCCAAAATGATTTTTCGAAAGAGGGAACTTTAATTTATTTTATATGATGCATTAATGTATCATCACATGCCACCTGTTTCTCTTTTATTATTTCCATACCCACTTTCCAATTATTATTATTATTATTATTATTATTAAACAAGTACGAAATGAAACCCAGAATTAATAAGAGTAGGCCACCATTGTTCATTTTATGTGCACTCAGATTCTAGCTCATCTTGAGCTGTTTCGTTTAATTTTATTTATAAAAATTAATTATTTTTAGCCTTTTTTATTATTTAGTCATTAATGTTTTAGTTAACGTTGATTTAAGAATGTTTTTTGTTTTCCTGAGTTAAGGTGGGAAGCTGCTTCTCGTGACTTAAATAATAACAGTTAGTTGATTCAATTTAATTTTAAAAATTACATATTTATTTAATTTTATTCACATTGATTAGCAGAGGAACAGAGCCTCATGAACTTTATTATGTACCAGCAAGCAGGTGATACTTGCTACCAAGCGTTATGCGATGCTGACCTGGCAGGGAACTTGATGGCCTGGTCATCATTCTCCTCCTCGGCCAGAGCTTAAACCCCGTTCAACTATTTGACGGCAACTTCCCCGAAATATTGGAATATCCAACGAATGGACTCACGCCGTTACTCCCTCCGTTATCGTCTTAAGCTTGACACCACTGTTACACTTAGGATTTGCCAGCTGGCACGCCACTCTCTCCAGCACATGGCCAGCTACTATTGTCTGAGAGCGCTTCGCAATTATGAAAAAGAGCCTCGTTACTTAGTTATCTACGAAATTGCCCTCTAAAATACGCTCTTTTTCCCGTCCTTACCATGCGAGTATTTTCGACTCGGAACTCAGATGCGCGTAAATAAGCCCGAGATACAGGGGTAACAAGATAAATGTCGGAGATGAAGGAAGGGGTTTTTAGTCATTTAGATAAAATCATTAAATCATGTGTCAGCTTCTGGCTTGCGTAAGAAATGAAAATTTGACGAAGCACAGGAATCTAAGGGATGGGTGGGGGCAATCTTATCGTCTGCGACGCAGACATTTTAACATTCAGTACATCCGGATAGGATGCGATCCTGACCGTCAACTAATAAATTATTTTTTAGTGTTAAGTGGTTCGGTAATTTTGTTCTTAAATAATTATTGAATTTATTTCGGAGGGAAAAATGTGAATTGTGTCTTTATGGGGACGATTGACCAAAAGTGTAAAATGAAAAAGTCCACTAAAATACGTAATTAGTCCGCTAATCATACGCGATTAACAATGGAAGAGATGAAGTGAACTGAGACGTTGGTGAAGATTATGTGGATTCAAATATCAAATCAGATAATTAATTGTTGATTGTTTTGATTAATGAGTTAATTAAGAGGCCAAGGAAGAAGAAACTGAAAACGGTGTCTCGTGAAGCTAGCAGGTGGAGAGAAAAGAAGGGGAAAGCAGAAGCAGAAAGTACAAAACCTTCTCTCTCTTTCCGTCCATGGCCGACTTTGATTAAGTGGTCTTTTTTATTTTTTTATTTTTGGCTTTCACATTCATTCTTTGCTTCCTCCTTTTATCTCACGAGATCCCCATCTCCTTCTTTCTTTCTTTTCTTTCTCCATTTTCTTTCTCGGGTTTTCTCAATCTCTCCCGCTTCCTCGCCATTTGAGACTCTGGGTTCCTTGCATTCCCCCATTGCCCCTGGCATTGCTGGGAAATCAGAGATTGAGGTCGAATTTCGGTGCCCTTTTGGCTGCTTGGTCAGTTGCCGAAGCGCGCTCTGTGAAATGTCGCAGTCTGGGAATCCCTCTTTGGATATAGGGTTAAATGCTCTTACTGATCGGGTTCGCGATTCGCTCAGCTGCGAAGCCAACAAGCCCGATTTTAGAGAACTGGATCTGGGTTCTCCGGTTTCCCCATTGCGGACTCGTCAAACTGGAGTTCTTCCTGCTGTAAGTAGTAGTTCCAGTTCGTCTGGATCGGTGTCTGGTCGAGATGGAAACAACCCCATCGTCAAAAGATCTGATTCCGCCCCTAACAATCACTCCGGCGAGCTTTCTGGTTCCAGCGAGAGCAGCCCCACCGCCGCTGAGAGCGCCCGATCCGCTGGATCTTCTCGAAATTTCAAGTCAGCTCTTACGAAATCCGACTCCGGAACCCCTCACCCGTTGATATATTCAGGCCAAAGCTCGGTCAATTCTCCTCCTCCGGCGAATGTGCTTCCTTCCGGCAACATTTGCCCCTCCGGAAAGATTCTGAAAACAGGTATGGTGGCTAACAGAAGTTCTAGAACGGACGTATTGGGTTCCGGCTCCGGAAATTACGGCCACGGGAGCATAATGAGAGGCGGTGTAGCAGCCAAAAGCACCATTGTCGAGGTCACCAGTCCTGCAAAGGCAAGAGGAAACTGCGTAGTGGGTGCATTTGATTCAGTGAAGAGAGCAATGGCGAGTTCGGATCCAGAGGAGGTGAAGAGGGTAGGCAATGAGCAATACAGGAAGGGGAATTTCACCGAGGCTTTGAGTCTTTATGATAGGGCGATTTCACTTTCTCCTACCAATGCAGCGTATCGAAGCAATCGAGCAGCAGCATTGACTGGTCTAGGACGTCTTGGCGAGGCCGTTTGTGAATGCGAAGATGCTGTGAAATTGGATCCTAATTATGGAAGGGCTCATCACCGTTTGGCATCTCTTTTTCTTAGGTGAGTAGAAAGGATAAATTTTTCCTATTGATTGTTCTCGTTGAAACTGGTTATCTTGTTCGTGAATGTTATGATTTCAATGCACATTGTCTCTTGTTGTTATCAGAATTCGGTTGAAGTTTAAATTTCTTAGGTGTCATTTGTTGGCTACCTTCTCTGGTTGTATTCCATTTTCTCCTACCATTGAACGTAGTCATCAGAAGAAGTTGGATTTTGTGATTCTTTGGTAGATTATTGATTTGTTTCGTTTGGTTTGATTACGGTTGATTTTGTGAGTTTGATCATTCGGATGATTTCAGTTTTTGATTTCTAATTGTCATGTGCATTTCCTCACCTGATTTTTTGAAGCTCCTTAATGTTCGTTTTTTCCGTTTTTCTTGATTTTATGATTCCAAGGCTTATTTTTGTTGTACTAATTTCTTCCATCAAATTCGATGATTTCACAGGTTAGGAATGGTTGAGAATGCCAGGGGGCATCTTTGTCTCCAAGTGGTACAGCCAGATCCAACTGATTTGCAGAAGCTACAAATGATGGAAAAGCATTTAAGCAAATGTGCAGATGCTCGAAGAACTGGAGATTGGAAAAGTGCATTAAGAGAAGTCGATGCTTCAATTTCTTCAGGAGCTGATTTTTCTCCTCAGGTTAAAACTCTTTCTATGGTTTTTGCATAAATTCTAATTTCATTGCTACTGAGATTCTGAAGATTTCTTAACTAGTTCATACAAATTTACAGCTATTCATGTGTAGAGCGGAATCTCTTTTGAAGCTTCACCAAATTGAGGAAGCTGAATACTGCTTATTAACCATCCCTAAATTAGAATTATCTATTAATTCATGTTTGCAAAGCAAGATTTTTGGAATACTTTCAGAAGCTTATTCCTTTTTTGTTCGAGCCCAGATAGAGATGGCATTTGGAAGGTTTGTAAAATCTTAACTCAGTATCCTGAAAAGCAAGCTAGGTGGAAAAAAGGACTAACAATGGATATGATGCAGGTTTGAGAATGCTGTTACAAATGCAGAGAAAGCTGCCCAGATTGACCCTCGTAATATAGAAGTTGCAGTCTTACTTAAAAATGTGAGATTAGTGTCGAGAGCTCGGTCTCGTGGCAATGATCTCTTCAAATCCGAAAGGTTCACTGAGGCTTGTGCAGCATATGGCGAAGGCCTTAAGTTAGAGCCATCAAATTCAGTTCTTTATTGCAATAGAGCGGCTTGCTGGTTTAAGCTGGGAATGTGGGAGAGATCGATCGAAGACTGTAACCAAGCGCTATCCATTCAACCAAACTACACAAAAGCTCTTCTTCGGAGGGCAGCCTCAAACAGTAACGTAAAAAGCCTTCCAGACTTAAGATGTTTGCTTCTGTCCATGGATTTTGGTTTTGATGATTTTTCTCATTTATTACAGCTCGAAAGGTGGGCTGATGCCATTCGTGATTTCGAGGTCGTTCGGGCTGAACTGCCTGATGACAATGAAGTTGCAGAATCTCTCTTCCATGCCCAAGTTGCCTTGAAGAAATCTCTTGGGGAAGAAGTTCATAACATGAAATTTGGGGGTGAAGTTGAACAAGTTTCTGGACTTGAAATGTTCAAAGCTGCAATTTCATATTCAGGTTCAGTCCCTAATTCGATGCTGATCGTGTCGAGCTTGCCTTCGATTTTGCTGTACTGAGATTTGATTGTGCAGGTGTATCGGTTGTCCATTTCAAAGCATCATCTAATGTACAATGCAAGCAAATATCCCCATTTGTCGATACACTATGTGGTAGATACCCATCAATAAATTTCCTCCAGGTAAATTTCCTACACCTAATCAATTCCAATTCTGAGTTATAGATGAGAAAAAAAGATCTATATCTTACATTGCACTTTATCATTTGAAGGTGGATATTGAAGAATGTTCGATGGTTGCAAATGCCGAGAGTGTGAGGATTGTACCCACATTCAAGATTTACAAAAACGGGTATCGAGCAAAAGAGATCGTATGTCCGAGTCGGGACATGTTGGAACATTCGGTGAGGTATTATAGCTTTTAGTTTACTTTCCCCCTCTCATATACTAAGGAAATTTGCATTTTCCATCTCACTGCCCCGCTATACCTGTCCTAAACCGATCTCTTTCACAACTTCTCGAGCCCTTTCCACCAACCTCATACTGATTAAAACGATAACCGGTGATACTAGGAAATAAGAATGTCATTAGCAGCCATATGCCGGTGGAATGAAGAGAGAATAGATTAGTTCATTTTGGTCTTGAATTTGAATTGATTCGTTCATTCCTCATTGTCCTCTCTGCTCCCATTTCTTCCTTCTTTCTCTGGCATCTCTTGTTCCATTCTCTAGCCCTCCCTGCTTTCTTCATCAAAAGTTTCCATTCATCGGATATTGGAGAGAGATAGAGAGAGAGAGAGAGTAAATGTACATAGTGGTATACCAAACAAATGGAGGGGGAGAGGGGATAGAGCATTTTGTGGTGGCCGGTGGGTATTTTCAGGGTTAGAGAAAGAAGGATAAATTTGTCACGTGTATTTATATTTGTTCTTCCCTTTTCGAACCTACTTCATCCAGTAATAAATATTCTCTTTTTTATTTTCTTTATGGAATTCTTTTTTTTTTTTTTTAATTTGGAGATTCGACAATATCCCCCCTTCCCTCTATTTATCAAACTTCGTAAAATATTGTCCATTTTATATGTAATCTATTTGATTCTTAAAAATTATGAGTTGCAATAAGACCGGAATGAGCCGCAGGCAAATATATTTTTAATTTTAATAAATTAATGTGAAATTTTAGTTAGAATCGAATATACAATTAGATTGAGTTCATAATTAATTTTGAATCGGGCCGACTAACCGATCAAGTCTAAAATTTATCAAAAAATAATTTAATTTTAGTGGTTTAGGTTAATAATTTGCGAGTTGAAATTTTATGAATTAAATGTGAATTCAAATCGAAACAACTTCAAATTTTGAGTTGAATTCGCATTGAATTTATTGTTGGGTTGATTTTAGTACGGATTTAACTGAATTTATTAGATCATATGTTTTTATTTTCAAAACTTTATTTAAATTGCTGAGTCTCACTCTCTCTCGTTAAAAACATGAGAGGACAATTCAAGCAGAGATTGAGCAATCCACTGAAGATGGGGTGAAACTTGATACAGAAACTCACTCCAATCCTGCGTCAATTCTCAAACCACCTAAATTTTAAAATAATTTATACTTCCAGAGCCTGACCAGAATTAAAAGGAGAACACTGGAAGTATTCAAGGGCGCCTGCCAGCATTTACAGGGACCACTTCTTTATTTCTTGCTTTGAATTTTCAAAGCACTTCAACCATAACTTTCCCTTCTCCCTCGCACAGCTTCATCTTGCTCCTATGGCGGCTCTTCGTCTCAACCGTCTTCCTCTTCTCTTCTTCTTCCTCTTCTCCTTCTCTGCCATTAATGTCTCTCTTGCCCAGGTTCCTCCAAACGAAACCTTCTACTTCGTCAACAATGTCGAGTTTGGAGAAGTGATCATCGAGTACGACGCTAGCTACAGAGTTATCCGCAATGGCACCTTGTCTTTCTTCAACTATCCTTTCCGACTCTGTTTCTACAACACCACTCCCGACGCTTTCATTTTCGCCATTCGAGCCGGACTTCCCAACGACGAGGACTTGATGAGGTGGGTTTGGGACGCTAACCGACACGATCCCGTCAGAGAGAACGCCACCATCAACTTCCAACGCGACGGCAACCTCGTTCTCGCCGACGTCGACGGAAGAGTCGTCTGGCAGACCAACACCGCCAACAAAGGCGTCGTTAAAATGAGCATGCTCAACAATGGCAACCTGGTTCTGCTGAATAGAAAGGGTAATTTCGTTTGGCAGAGCTTTGATTACCCCACCGATTCTCTTTTAGTCGGTCAGTCTTTGAGAATCGGCGGCCCTAATAAGCTGGTAAGCCGGAAGTCAGATGCCGACCCCAGCGACGGAATTTACAGTATGATTCTCGACCATACGGGCTTGAAGATGTACATTAACAATTCCGGTCAGCTCCTCCTGTACGGGGGCTGGCCGTTTGAGCTCGGAAACTCCGTAACATTCGACGCCGTTCCGGAGAACGACAATGGCACAGCGTATGAGCTCATACTGAGATACCCAGTACCGGTGCCGGCAGCCGCAGAGCCTGGAAATCGGCGAAGATTACTTCAGTCGCGGCCGATTGGAAGCGGAGGGACAAGAAACCTCAACAAAATAAACTACAACGGCACCCTATCGTATCTCCGGCTAAGCGTAGATGGAAATCTTCGAGCTTTTACTTACTACCCTCCGGTAGGGTACCTAAAGTGGGCCGAAACTTTCGCATTCTTCTCAGTTGATTTCGTCCGGCGCTGCGGTTTGCCATCATTTTGCGGAAGCTACGGCCTGTGCGACAAAGGCATGTGCGTCGCTTGTCCGTCGCCAAAAGGCCTTCTTGGTTGGTCGGACAGCTGCGCGCCGCCGAAACTTCCGCCGTGCAGGGCGGGAGGAGGAAGATCGACGAAGTATTACAAGATAGTGGGGGTGGAGCACTTCTTGAATACGTACTTGGACGACGGAGAGGGGCCATTGAAGGTGGAAGCTTGCAGAGAAAAGTGCAACAAGGACTGCAAATGCCTAGGGTTTATCTACAAAGAAGACCTGTTCCGGTGCCTCCTCATTCCTTACATGGGGACTCTTATCAAGGACGTTAACGCTTCTTCTGTTGCCTACATCAAGTACTGAATCATCTTCTCGCACTTCTTTCTGTCTACTCAATATCCAATCTTTGGAAATAGGTAAATAAAACTCTCCGAGTTACATTAAAAAAACAAGAGTAGTGGTGTGCCTTATCGAAATCTTAAATCGATCTCTAAATGTAATAACGAGTGACATAGCCTAGGTGGATTTGTGTCTGGTTTGAATTGAATGTTCCATCATCCAAATTTATGATCAAGTATTTCTATTGGAGTGCTCGGCAAAATCCAATCACAGTTACTCGTATATTTGTAGTTAATTACTAATCTTCTTCTTCTTCTTTCCTGCCTCTACTCGCTCTGCTCCACGCTTTCCAACCAATTCTCAAAGTCAAATCCGACGAAGCCTTCATAAGGCAACTGTGCAAAAAAAAAACAGCCGAGCATCTGGATTGCTCAAATTACCTGAAATCAGATGCTTCGAGCAAGACGGCCGATGCAAAGGGCCTCGCTCTCACCGCTGCTAGGTGCGCCAAAAACGACACCGTTTCCATGCTCGAAAGCCAAGAAGAATGAATTTTAGTTTATCATACAATAAATAACATATAAGAGGCAAAAATCATATAGTTGACGGATTTAACTAAAAGTATTTTTTGAGCTCTTTAAAACTCTTGTTTTGAGTTTTATTTCTCGGGCTTTTTTGGGGCAAAAATGGCGTTTACTCTTTTCAAAACAACTGAATCCAATGCACACTTAAAAAGCCAAATTCGGGAGGCTTCAACGTAGATACTTGAAGTACGGAAAAACAAAAGAAACGGTCAACTTTTACTGTATAAAAAACCATGCAACTTTCTGCAGAATAACCAGTCTAAACCAGCAATGACGTCTTCTTCTTCTTCTCTCTCGCCTCTCCTTGCTCTTCTCCTCGCTTTCCAGCCAATTCTCTACGTCAAATCCGACGAAGCTTTGATCCGCCAACTCTGCATGAAAACCAGCCAGCCAGTGAGTTGCTCCGACTGCCTGAGCTCCGATCCTGCAAGCAAGACGGCCGACGTAAATGGGCTCGCCCTGAAAGTCGTCGACTGTGCAAAAAAAAGACACCACCTTCATGTTGGAACGCATATCACAGCTTTACAAGATGGCCCCTGTGGGTTCGCCATTGAAGATCATTCTTGAGCATTGTATTTCCAACTCTTCAGCCGTGCTCCAGTTGTACGACGGAATTGGCTTGAATGTCAAACTGAGAGACTATGGAAATGCAAAAGAGATTTTAGAGGAGGACGTCGTTCCGTTTTCCAACGCTTGCTTGAACGAGTTCAATCGAGTGCTGGACCTGCCCGTGCCGTCTGATGTTCTGGCCGGGACGCGGAGGTGATGCTGGGGATTTTGAACAATTTTTTACTGCTTTCCGTTTCAATAAAACTATTTTAATGTTTAATCCTAGTTGTTGGTTTCATTTTTCAAACTGTTTTAAAGAACACATTTTTGAATATTAAACATGGAATCTTGAAAGAATCTCTTTCCTAGAATCCGGTGATCCAATCAATCAGACGACTGTCGAAGCTTATCAATTCATAAAAAACTGTACGTATCTATTTATCAATTATTAGCAATATGTGTCCATAAATCGAAATGTGTAGCATTATTTTAAAGCATGCCTTTGGCAAAAAGATTTAATTCTCGAAAATGCTTCTTCGACGGCTGATGGGTCGGCAGCGAAAGTGATTCGAAGCCAGTTCTTCAATCCCACCGCCGATCCTGCAAGAAGGAGAAAACAAATCAACATTAGTTGTCACTAAAAGTAGAGACTAAGAACTCAGGCCAATTACCTGGAAGGACGATTACAGATTCTTCTTTAGCAAGTTTGAAACAAAAATCAATATCATCAGAAATGCCATCGACAAGTTCAACGTTCAATCTCACCTGCATTACATTGTTCATCAGTGAAGAAAAAAAGAGGTCAAACCAAATATGTTCTTTCTCTTACCATCATCATCATCGAGCCATCGGGTTTATGGGGACAAGAAATGCAGGGGATTTCTTCTATCCTTTTGCAACACATTTCAGAGGTTATTTTCAGTAAATCGATCGTTCTTTTGAAGAACGACTCGTTGCTTTGCGATAATATGCGCGGAACTGCTGCCTGCAACGTGAAATAGGCTGCTCATATCTATTTTTGAGCTTACAGTAGAAGAAAGCTTCATAAAATTCCTTTTCCTACTGCTGGGCTGAGGAAATTTTGCATTTGAAATTATTCAAAAATGATATGAACCTGAATGAAAGTAGCAGGACCACCCAGAATATCACAGTATTTTCTTATCCGTTCGATAGTCTGTATAGATAGAAAAAACAAAGACATTATATTTCAACGAAATTACAACAATAATATTTTTACCAACTAATTTCATTCGTTTATTGATTCGTGTAATATATTCTTCTAATCATTCAACTCTTTCAATGAGTAAATGAAACATAAGGGTAATATGGAATGTAAAATTGAAGTGGAAAAATTAGATTGAAGTGCTTAAATTTTTGAATTTTTGGCAAAAAAACATGGCGAAATCGAAATGAAACAACCTTGGGTTTTCGAAACGTGCCGCATGGATCGCATGTGACGAACCATCCGAGCCTCCATCCGGGTACAATCCATCTCTTTGATAAAGATCCAAGGGTAAGAACAGGAACAATTGAGCCAAAAACTCCCATAGGCACAAATGGTTTGCTCCCAAATGCAAGATGCCCATAAACTTCATCAGCAACCACAACAATACCAAGTCTTTTCGCAGTTTCCGCAATCTATTTTCATTTCCCTAAACTCAGTCATTCTCAAAAATACCAAATACAGGATTAAAATAAATCATTAAAATAGTTTGAAATTTGACCTTCTTAAGATGTGTATAACTATAAACAGCTCCAGTAGGATTGCCTGGATTTACAATAACCAATCCAACTGTGTTCTGATCAGCAAGAGCTTCGATCTGATGAAGATCGACCTCCCATCCTCTTTGGGGAAGCAGATCGAAATTTCTAACTTGGATACCTTTAAATGAAGAAGAAAGTTCATACAAAGGAAAGCCTGGCCTTGGAAGCAAAATATTTGCATCAGGCCGAGTCAGTATTGCCAGAGCAACATCAATAGCTTGGGTGCAACCGGATGTGACAAAAACATCTTCAGCTGTCAACTTGTAGGGGAGTTCACGAGATAAATACTCTGCAATGGCGCTGTTTAAATGATTTCAAACGACATATAATCGAGCTGTTCAAATCGCTTATAGTTTCGAGAAAGAGTATTTATGTGAAACATATAATTATGTAAAAAATGAATTAACAGTCAAGAACCATATAATTCAGGGGGTGGTGGATAGAAATTTGACTTGAATGACAGAGTATTTCTGAAACATGGAGAGTATTTAATTCTATTACACTGAATTGTCAATATTTAGACGGAAACCTCGCTGTTTCTAAGTTTATATCATACTACAAGATAACGCTCGATGCCAGTTTCAGTTAGATAATTATGTAAACCGACAAGTGACGATTTAATCAAGAAAAACTGCAAAAATAAAAACAGAATCTTTGATGGGAAAAGGGGAATTTACAAAAGACAAAAAGAAAAACAGCGAAACACAATCGTGAGAATAAACTAATACTGCTTGTCTTCGAAAGAATTAAAGTAGAATATAAATTCAGAGCAGCTGAATCCGAATTTAGAGCACAACCCTCAAATATCAATTAGCAATTTAGGACCAATAAGGAATATTTTCTATGACACTAAGAAAGAAAAAGCACAGGAACATCAAATTAGGAGAACCAAATTAAGAAATTAGAAAAGGCGAATACCTTCTCGCTTGCGGAAGGCCCGAAGTCGGAGCATAGCCATTGAATTTCAGAGATTGAAGAGCTTCAGCAACAGCTTCTTCAGCAAAATCAGAGGTGTGGAAGCAAGAAAAGGAAGAAGGATCGCCCATTCCAAGAGAAACCACATCCCTCTTCTCATTCGCATCGATGTTCTGCAAAATCATACTGAGAATACCTTTAATGGTGATAGAGGGGCTGGGAGCCGCTTCCATTTCGCCGTTCTCCTTGGCGTCGTGCATTTCGCCGCTGCGCTGCGCTTCGCCCCTTTTACGGATGCGTTCTGTTGCAGGTTTTAATGGCGATTCTTCTGGTTGGTCGGATTCTCGGGATATCGAAAATGAAAAAATCCAAAGAGTTTCATGGATGGGCGGGTGGAAGTTGGAAGTCCATGCACGAGCACCACTCGTTGAGAAATTGAAGGAGCTCTCTTCTTCTTCTTCTTCTCCGCCTCTGCATGAAAACAAAACAGCGGATAGTGAAATCGCTGAATTCTCACGTTGATAAAAGCTTCTCTTTTTTCAAATTTTATATAATTATAATATGTGAAAATTAAACGGAGATTGTATAGGAAAATAAGAAGCCTTTAAGATGACGTGGATGGCTGAGATTCCATACGACGGAAGTTCGTAGAAACGGGCCCACGACAGACCAGAACAAAGAGGTCTCCGTCCCACGTGTCCCCCATCTATTGAACTCTTAATATCCATCCAACGGTTCTACTTGCAGCTTATTATGGGCTGCCCTGGCCAATCCTTGCCCTCCCGGGACCCTAAATTTCTTCGTTCGGGCGTAGTTTCGGCTTTTGTTGTGAAAACCGGTTTTAGATGTATGGGTTGCAACTCAATTGGTTTTCTCAAATTTCATCCCAAATATCGTCGAAATCGATCATGGTGAGTCATGGGTCGTGAAGTCTAATAAAATATTCATACCCATAATACATGAGAATGACTCATGATTCAGTGCAAAACCGAGCCATACTAACCGATGAGAACAACTAAGGATTCACTGAAAATCCAACCCAAAAGTACAAATAACTTAGATTACCTTCTGTTCAATAAATGGATGGAAAATAAACCTCTCGTGCATGCACAAATAGCTTCCAAAACCTCCAACTCCAAATAGGTTAAGTACCCATTTTCCAAGGGCATTGGAATATGCTTTATAAGCCTAGAAAGAGACAGCGAGAGAGAGATAAGCATGGTGATTCACGGTGTAGATCAGAAGTCCAGATGTACACCTACAATCCCATTTGACTTGGTCATGTGACGACATATAGGCACTTACCTCAAATTTGGCTAATTCTATCTTTCAAACATGAACTATATTTTTGGTATTTAAATAAAAACACCAAATTTGAATTTATTTTAATTAAGTAAGAAATGACTAAATTACCCAATAATATAATGCTTACATCTTTATTCATCATACTATTTTAGGTAAATCAAAGATATCTACGCAAGTTGATGCGTGAAATTGAAATCGGAATCATGTTAAACCTGTTTATATTATTCGCATTTTATCCACATACTTATTCGGACTCCAAATACACAATCCTCGCAACCAAACCAAACGTATGAAATCTACGTCGATAGAACATCTACGATGCTTGTCTAACCGACGTGTCGACTGTCGAGCTAATGGTCTGTCCGGGTTTTATAGTCATTCTAAATGGCTGGCATCTAGTCGGTGTTAGAGTCACGAGCTACAGCGCGTGTCAAGAGTAAATGGTGCTCACTCATTTTTCAGAGCGCCGTAGGTGGAGGGCGGCGCGGTGAGATCACGTAGTCGTCACGCGCGCGATCTACAAGGCGATAACATCGGTCTCGATCCACGCGCTTCTAGTTTTCTCAGAAAATGAATAGAAAAAGCTATTTTTCAAATATTATAATTCGTGTGACGACATTTAAATACACAATTAAATCAAAATTTGGAAGAAATAACATGAGAGAGGGGATTGATGACTAGATAAGAGGGCCCTGAAAATCTGAGCATGATGTGTCAAAATCCCATTGCGTCAATCTTGATGGCGATGGATGGATGGATGGATGGGATTGATGACTAGATATGTGCATGCTTTTTTCAATCATTCTTCTTCATCTCTCCCTTACTTACCTCTTTTGCATAATTAACAAAATCATAAACCACCATACTACGTCATATTTCAGGCTAATTAAAACATCTATATTTCCTTAATTTTTATAACCAACATTAAGTATGATTTGAAAACTAACCAAAGAAGGACATTGTTTTTGAAATAGTGAAAAAAGGGGACAGGCCTTACCATATATGTGTGACGTGTTCTCTGCAGCTTTAATCATTGCACTTTTTATTTTGTTTTCCACGTTTATTTACATAATTTTATTATTTAATAATAAAAAATGTGTTTGGAGGAAATATAAATATTAGGGCAATAATAGTAAATGGAGTGAGGAAGACAAAAAAGGGAAGCAAAATAAAAATAGTAAGAAATGAGGAAGAACCAGGGTTTGATAAGTGAAATCCAAACCCTAACCCTAACATGCAGAAACGCGGAGGGAGAGAGACGGAGATGGCGTGTAATGAGAACTGCTTCTCTGTTATTTGATTATTAAATGTTTATACTGTGCTGACAGAGGAGATATGAAGCAGCTTTATTGAGATACATTGCCCTAGATGAAACATCTCTCCCTTCTTTCTCTCTCTAAAGCTCCTCTCTAGTCTCTAATGGCTTCCCCCCTTGAGAACTTACTTTCTGTTCCCTACCTTTCATTTTCTTCACTGACACAGGAATACCTGCACACTTCCTCACGCACGCACGCACGCATACTCAAACCCAGAACCTCTCTCTCTCCGTTTCTCTCTCTAGAACTTGGCTGGAAGTGAATGATACGAAGAGGTTTAAAGACGAGCCAGAGAGAAGACACAGATTTATTTTATCTGTGTATATCAGTAAACAAAATCAAGATTTCTGTTATACTACTGTATAAATAATATCAGTGTGTGTATATATACGTATTCTTGGTATTATTCAAACGAATACTACCCTTTTAAGTTGTGAGGTAACTTTTCAGGGTACTGTATACTATCAGATCCCGGTAAGCCTCATGAAGCTTTCTTTTTTAGCCTTTTAAACTCTCTCGGATCCCTCGAATCTTTCTCTCTCTCTTGGTTCTTCATCGTCCTGAGTGATGGAAGAACATTCATGAAAAGTTCTTAGCGATCTGAGCTGACTTCCGCCATTTTCGATCTCTTCAGCTTCTCACCAGCCTTTCTCCATGGACGTTTCTTCGTATCGGCATTATGACAACTCCGGCCAGCTCCCTCCAGGTTTCCGATTCCATCCGACCGACGAAGAGCTGATAACTTATTACCTGCTCAAGAAGGTTCTCGACAGTAACTTTACCGGCAGAGCTATTGCAGAGGTTGATCTGAACAAATGCGAACCCTGGGAGCTTCCTGGTCTGATGTTTGTTTCTTGATTGAGAGAACCATGTCCCGAAATCTTCCTAGAACTAACTGTTGATCTGTTTTTTTCAGAGAAAGCCAAGATGGGAGAAAAAGAGTGGTACTTTTTCAGCCTGAGAGACCGGAAATATCCGACCGGACTTCGGACGAACCGGGCGACGGAGGCCGGATACTGGAAAGCCACCGGCAAAGATCGAGAGATTTATAGTCTGAAGACTTGCTCTTTGGTTGGAATGAAGAAGACTCTCGTTTTCTACCGTGGTAGAGCGCCGAAAGGAGAGAAAAGTAATTGGGTGATGCATGAATATCGTCTTGAAGGAAAATTTGCTTACCATTATCTCTCCAGAAGCTCCAAAGTGCGATTTCTGCTCTCTCTCTCTCTCTATCTCTGTTAATCGACCCTATTAGTTTTTTTTTGTTATTAAACTGTTACAAATTCGATCTAAATAGTCTCCATTGATTTTTTATTTTAGAAACTATTTCGTTTTAATTCGTTTTGCCGAACAAGTTAACAAAGTACTTTTCCATGCACTTTCATGCATGATTTACAATGTTTTTTCAAGGTTTACTGTAGAACCATTCTTTTTCACAGGATGAGTGGGTCATTTCGAGGGTTTTTCGAAAGAGTGATGCCGGCGCCGGGGTCGGAGCAGGCTGCAGCAGCGGTGGCTCCAAAAAAGCCCGTTTGACAAGTTCCAGCATGGGCATGTACCAAGAACCAAGCTCGCCGTCTTCCGTCTGTCTTCCTCCTCTTCTCGATTCTTCTCTCTACGTCGGCGCCACGAAGACTGCGTCCGCCGGAAACGTCACTGACCGTGATAATTGCTCGTTCGATGCCCCATCAGTTAGAGAGCACGTGTCCTGTTTCTCCACCAATGGATTTAATCTACCCAGCTTTGAATTTCCTCAAGCAAATCTGCCGCCATTTGTCGCCGGCGTTGGTCTGTCTGGTTTCCCTAGTCTGAGAAGCCTCCAGGAGAATCTTCAGCTACCATTTTTCTTCTCCCCCACGGCTCCAGCACCGCCTATGATCATCCCCAACCTTCGTCCGAACGAGATGGTAGTCTGTTCCTCCGCCGGCACCTGGCCGGCGTCGGAGGAGACAAGAACTTTAGGACCCATTGAGCTTGACTGTATGTGGACCTACTAACAGGTTACCATATCCGAACTTCAACTTCCGACTGCAATTTTCTCGATGATCATGTTCTAATCCTATTATGGTAGAGTAGACAACATATCTCCTAGAATCTGACCGCTGACGTGTTACCAACATAATTAATAGTTTCATGTGTATTTTTCCAAATTTTCAATTCGACGGGACTGTTCATGCAACCTGCCGGAATCCTGGCTTCCATTAGAGGTTTAAATAAGAGTTAATATATAACGCTACGCTCTAACATTGAATGTGTAATAATTGCTTAGTTGATTTGGGAAGGTTAGATGTTGATGAAGCGGTGTTCTACCTACTCACCAAACCCCAATCTTTGGGAGGGACAAATTTAATAGCCCTAGGCGACAGAGTTGCTTCATCTACTGTTTTGGGTAACTCAGAAAAGGACGACCGGCATTGACAATTGTGGGTACTCTTCTTCACACTTGGTCTATGTAATAATATGGTTTGTTATTGTATGAACCTATAAAGTTCTGCCATATTGTCTATTGTAGAATGTACCATTCTGTATTAATATACAGACTCGTAATATGGAATGTAAGCTTACTTTTTATCACCTATAAACATTCTACTACTATTAATGCATGGGTTCGAGCGTATGTCAGTCAGGTGAAGAAGCTTTTTTTTTTTAACTTGTATTTGTTGCTGGCCATATTAAATGGTCGATAAGGAGGTGGAGACATGTCTCTCCCTAGAGCTCGAGTTCTTATTTTTTCTTATGTTGTATTATCTTAACTCATATTTACGGATTTTTTTATTGAATTTACATTAAAAAACACATTGTAATGAATAAGAAGAGAATTCACAGTTATATACAACGCAACGCTACTTTTCCAAGTTCCTCACATACTCTATACGAGCATTTCGTCACATCTGCTTTACAAGAAAATTAGAAAAAAGCAAAAGAATTATGATCCAACTAGATTAAACGATGAGCAATTTGTTAATTAGAACATCATGAAATCATGAAACTAGGTGGACCTCCTTTTATACTGCTGCCAAAATAGTCAAATAACAACCAGACTCCTTGTGAATGTCTAGCGATGAAGGTGTACAACTCAACATCATACGAGAAAATAAAATTTGGGTCAAACCCTCTTTGTACATGGCATCACTTTCAATAGTTTATCGACCATAATACTGAGTCCATTCAATACAAGTTGGAGGTGTAAAGTTCATAGACTAAAACAATTACTCAAACTATGAATATAGTTTTAATTTGATTACTTTCTGGGATACTCATAGTCTTCTTGTAAGTCATTTTATTTTCTCAGATCTCCCCGGTAAAACATAAAAGAAAATTAACACTTAAATTATTCTACGCAGCTTTCTGTTGAAATCGAGACTGGGCTTCCGGAATTGACTAAGTGTATCAAGAAACATAAGAGGGTCTCGACGGTGGGTTTCTAAAGTTCAAAGCAGACTTCCGAAAATAGAAGAGCGGCCAAAATTCCACGTCTTTTTCAGAAAACCGTCTCATTTCCATTCCTCGTCTTTGCGAGAAAACCATCTCCTTTTCTGTTCAACGTCAGTTTCTTTCTGGTTTTTGGTGTTTGGATTAGTCTCGATATGGTTGCTCGCAATTACTTCTTAGTGCATGGCCTCGATTTAAAAGAAGATTAATCAAGAAAGGCATGAATTGTGCTGTCATGCAATGCGTTTGAGTTCAATGTTTGTTTCTCTCTGTCGCTCCCAATGATTTTGAGTGTTACGTCAATTTCTACAATCCGATATCTTAGACGAGAACGATTCAATTATCCCAGAAATCAACACAAGAAGTATAAACAAATAGTGAATTGTGACGGTGAGAGATTATCTCGCACTAAATGTCATACACGTTATCCCTAGTCACCATTGATAGTTGATTCTATAGAATTTCAATTAGCTACACAATAACATATTTTATGAAGGGTTTTCATGCAGACCGTGACACCGTCGAGATCAGTTGTTTTTACATCTATTGAATACTTAGAAATTAGACACATGATCGATGATATTGAACTGTTTAGTTTTTGTGAAATATATGACTTTGTTAGTGAGAGTTTAGTGCAACGTTATAGGATTTCATACGTTGGACTTAAGGTTATTCCGTCTGATCAATGCACATTCAATTTTTAAAAAATCAAAAATGAAAGGAGCGCCGTCCTAACTGCCGTTAAAATCCGCCGCCCTCTCTGTCAGTAGCCACGTGTGCTGACACCCTAGTTGCCACGTCCACATCTGCTGCCCTCCATTACTTTCATGCACTGGGACCCACATGAGAAACAGTCCGGTCAAATACCTTGTTGACTGAGCCGAATATCTCTCTCCACGCGCTCCTTCTATTCATCTTCTCCCGTCCCTTTCACGCTCCTCCAAACTCATTTTTTTTGTAGCTCCATCTTTAGCTTTTTAAATATACAGGTCATCGAGAAGTTTGAAATACATTCAAAATCAGAAAAATGATTAATATCTGGATAAACCATCGTATCATATGAAACTAACAAGTAATTTATGGAGTAAATTCATGGAATTGATTAATAATTGATAGACAGACTTTCGTTCCGAAATTCATAATTCAAAAATGTCATTTATGTTAGACTTTAACACGTAAATTAAAGAAAATGTTACACGAAATACAAAAAAAGGGCGGAGACCAAAATAAATGGTGTGACATTTTAACTATAAAGTTTAAAATGAATATTCAATACAGTTTGAGGGAGGGAGGCCAGAGCATTAGTTTTGGTGATCGTCTCCCAAGTCCCACCGCTTCAGAGGAGCGTAGCTTTAGCTTTTACCGCACACAATCTCTCTCCTCTCTCTATAAATCATCTCCCCTGCCTCCTCTTTCCCATACTCCCACCTTTATTCTCTCTCTTTACTCTTTAATTCTCTCTCCGCAACCCAACAATGGCGCCCAGGGACAGATCCGCCGCGCCGGACTCCAACCCTGGCTCGGCCCCCCGGGAAATAAGATATCGAGGCGTGAGGAAGAGGCCCTGGGGACGGTACGCGGCGGAGATTCGTGACCCTGGAAAGAAGACCCGGGTCTGGCTGGGCACCTTCGACACAGCTGAGGAGGCGGCGCGTGCTTACGATGCCGCCGCGCGTGAGTTTCGTGGGTCGAAAGCTAAGACTAATTTTCCAACTCCGTCGGATCTCGTCGGCGTGGATGGAAATCATAACTTCACACGGAGTAGTCCCAGTCAGACAAGCACCGTCGAGTCGTCATCTCCGCCGCCGCCGCTGGACCTCACTCTCACTCCGGCCTTTATCGCTCCTGGTCGTTTCACCGGAAATAGCTATCCTCCCGGAGGTTACCGAGCGGTTACGATGAACCGTCCGATCTACTTCGATGCTTTCGCTCGTTCAGAGAAGACGCGAGTGACCCCCAGGGAAACGCAAACGTTTTACCCTGCGATGGTGTCTGATTCCCGGCCGGTCATGGCAGGCGCGGCACGGAGTGACTCTGGTTCGTCGTCGGTGGTCGATTTCAATCAAACCCAAAACATCGGAAGATTAGATCTCGATCTTAACCAGCCTCCGCCGCCCGAGATCGCCTAATCAGACCCTCAGATTTCGCAGAAAGATCCGATTTTTTCTCCTAATTTTCCTGTTAGCTAATTAATTCTTCACTCTTTCCTTGCTTTGTTTCTGGTTTGCAAACCTGAGAAAGTTTCAGCTTGTACGAGTTCGCCGACGATCATGACCCCCGACTTGTAAATACATAACTAAGAAATTTCCGAACATTGTATCTTGTTTTTACAGTTTCCCAGAACTCGTTGTTTGGCCGTCAAGAAAACACGGAAAGTTAAAAGAAATTTAAGAGTTTTTGAGCATTATCCATTGATGATTATCCTCCCAGGCCGATCCACAAAAGTATAATCTTTGCTGATTTAGCTCACAGTTATAAGCTGTCTCATCTTTGTCTCCAATCTAAGATCGAAAAAAGCAGCATTTTTGCCGGCAGTTCCGCACGTATTCATTACACGCTTGTCTTCCGCTCTAAAATGCGCTCCGAGTGGTTACCATGAACACGTTAGAAACATCCCCGGTGACGTCGCAGGCGGGACCCACCTGTACGGAAGACAAGCACTAAGTAATGGATCGACAAAATTAAATAATAAAAAAAGAAGTAAAAAAAAGGGAGGTGCCGTGAGGAAAGCGCACGAAGGAGGGAGAGCGGCTTCATTGAAGGCGGCATGGGGCCCGCTCTGTCGTTGATCAGTGCACGCCCTCGTGATTCGCGTCCTCTGCTTGTTCCTTTCCTGGAAAAAGATCCTAATCAACGGCTCTGATTTAACGACGTCGGAAGGCGGATTTACTCTTTTTTTTGTGCGGCACCGACGGCGAGACCGCTACGTTTTAGGCGACCGAATTGAGGGGAGGGCCGAGAGCGGACACGTGGGACCCATTTGGTTGACGTACTTGTTGGGATTCGGTTTGTCTTCACGTGGACCTCCACCCTTCCCGGTTTTAGGTTTAACTTTTGAGCGTCTTATGGTTTGATTATATTCTGTCACGTGGTAGCCTTATCATAACTTACTCTGCTTTATTCGCATT
The DNA here is from genome assembly GCA_003255005.1 of Begonia fuchsioides. Taxonomy (NCBI): domain Eukaryota; kingdom Viridiplantae; phylum Streptophyta; class Magnoliopsida; order Cucurbitales; family Begoniaceae; genus Begonia; species Begonia fuchsioides. The sequence goes on along the minus strand of QAOC01034659.1, from coordinate 361,545 downwards.
AATTATGTTATTAATTATTTTTTGTTCGATATTTATCACGCTATAACTGTACTAATTATGTTAATATGAATAGTAAATTATAATGTTAAGAAGATTCTATGTGACGTAATGCATAAAAAATAATTTATGAGACGGGACGCGGGTCCACGTGTGAACAGCTTTGCAGGTGGTGGAATAGGCGGCCGCTTATAGGATGAGTGGGTCCCACACACCGTGTTCGCTGAAACACAGAATCAAAATTTCCTTCACAAGGGCCGAGTCGGCCAATCATAAAACAACTCGACGCGTGGTGATTGAAGGCGACAGACAGTTAAAGCCGGCGCGTCGGCAAAGGTCGTAATAAAGAAAAGAAAATAAATGGTCTGGTCTTGAGACTGCCACGTGGCGTGTGTAGATAGGAGGGCGGCTTTTAAAGCGGCAAGGCAGTGAGTGCGGGGAGAGGCAAAAACTGACGCGTTCTTTAAAGACAAAAAACAAATTTTAGCCTTAGTTTTTGGGCCTTAATTTTTTAAAAATAAAATTTATACCAGTCAGATCGGAGAAATTAAACAAAAATTTATTGCCTTACTCGAACCCATTGTTTCGTCCTTCGATAGGCACAAAAACTATAAATTCACACTGTTTTTTCTATTTTTTACCTTTCTCAAATCACAATGAACTCCAACAAAATTTTCATTTTTTACAAAAATGAATTTCAGTCGTGCAAAACACATTAGAATCGTTGGACAACAACATGACGATGATGAGAGATCGTCCCAGCCCTCGGACGTTGGAGACCGTCCTCGGATTTTCCTCTCAGACCAGTTGTATGCGCATCATTTGAAGGCTTGAAGATTCGACAAATGGCTACTGACATCGAGTTTGTCAGTATTTTTGAGTTAGCAAACTCATCAGCGGAGCGATTAGTGCAGTTGTTTTACGCGAACCTCGTGGTATCTACGGACAACGGTAATTCAAAGATATTTATGTTTAGGCGTTATGTAGTGATTACATTGAAGCACATTAACCGAATTATCGATTATTCAGATGAGTACGAGGATGGACAAGGCGAGATGTATTACAACTCTGCTAAAGCAGCACCTCGTATTGTACAGGCGGCTAGATTATCATTTTTTAGACAAACCTGTTTGAACTGTTGACATTTTTGTCTTAGCAGTTCGAAACCAATTCAATTAATCTCTGCACTCCGACTCCACTACTGCATATGCAATAGGATATAGTCCATTGTCGAAGTCAATACCGACAGCCGTTAGAAGATAGCCGGGACACGCACCTTTCAAGTGACAGTCATCTAATCATAAGACTGGTTTAACGAATCGACAATTGCCATCTCACATGTAAAAACTGATACACATCTCATTCACTAGTGTCGTATAATAATTTGGCTTGGATGCCGATTCTGCTACTAGAGTTGGACCTTAGGAGCTCATTTCCATATTGTCGAAGAAATTGAAATTGTTCTTCGTCAAATCCTTCATTTAAACGTCGCGATTTTATGCGACTGTTAATTGCAATAACTGAAGTTAAAAAGAATCTATTAACACAATAAGCAGACTAACCACCCGGTAAAAGAAAAAAATTGTCTCGAGTTGGTACATTACTCAAAATTAAACTAGTCAAGTCGATCTATGATCACGAGCTTGATCATTTCACACATCTAAGTGTCACCCCGTACAAGCGTAAGGTTAATTTCTTCAAAGATTAAAACTTTCCCCTTCCTTTTGTGTCCCATCCTTCTGATAACGCAGTTGTAAATTTCTAGTGTAGTAAATGATAAGATTACTTGTTTGTTTGGGCAGAATCCAAAAAGATGATTTTTTTAATGGTTCCAGCTCATTTTAGAAAGTTTGGAGATTCAGACGACATAATCTGTGGCAGATTGGAGGAAAAGGATATGAAATCAACGTGATCTCTGTAGTCTGTATCTATCTTCATCGTTCCGAGAAAACTTTTTTGTCGTCGACGTTTTCTTCTTTCTAGTGTCAGAGGATGCGTCAGTTGACGTCACTTGCCGGGATGTAAATTTTGCAAAACCCCATTTGGCTCTAGCCGAAGACCTTGTTTCTGGGGTATTTGGTTTCAAACTTCGTGCACGCCAGCTGTTTGGGATAAGTTCTGAAAGAGCGAATGCTTGGGTTTAAGATCATTTCTTTACGTGTGTTTAAGTTTGATTTGAATTCATCAAATATCTATTCTCAGGTTTATGGCGTTAGGCTGGCATTCTGATTATATTTCTATAATTTTACAACAATACTTTATGTCTACTTTATAATTAGTAATTTGATCTTAAAATAATTGAAAATGAGTTAATTATTGATGTAATTAATTTATTATATTAATTTTAAAAAATAAAAAAATTATTGACGAAGCTTTTAGCAAGTATGTAAGGTGAAATAATGAATTAAATGTTTGGTGTTATTATGGACGAATAAGCCTCACCAAATTACAATTTAATCCTTCTAAAGAGTTAAAATTCAGTATATTGGAGTGGTGGTCAGATTTCTTAAATCCAGCGCAACTCGCTAAGTTATTTTAGCGGATTTCCTCCGGTGGCTCCGACGAGTAACTGAGCAAGAGCACTTGTTGATTAGGTGAATCCAGCCTCCAGGGGAAACCCCAAGCCCAGAATCGTCTCTCTCGATCTCTTCTTTCTTCTGAAGATAACCCTTGAACGTCTGCTTCTGGAGCCCAAATGATCTTCTCCTCTTCTTAAATTCTACTTGAAATTGGCGTTCACTTTGTGTTTCTTCTTTCGATTATTCTTTTTGTTTTTATATTTCCGTGCTCCATAGTTCGGTTTGGGTTTTTCTTTCTCTTTTGGTGGTTGCTGCTGGCATTTTAGATGGGAAAGACATCTTCTTCTCGAAGGAAGAAACGCTCCAAGATATCTTCTAAGGTATTCTCCCTCAAAGTCTTGGATTTCCCTATCCTCGATGGCGTCTTTTGAAATTATTTGGTTTCTGGGAAATTTGATAAATGTGAAATGCCACTTAATAAATTTAGAATTATTGCTTCGTGATTGAAAACGTTTAATTTGATGGGTATTATTGTATTGTCGGATTTAGTAGAATCCCTTGACGAAATGAATGAAGCAGGATGAATTTTTTCTGCAATTGTTTTTGTTCAATATTATCTCGAGTTCGTTCCCTGAGAAAGAGTAATGTTTTAGGTACCTGTCTGCTTCATTAGTTGTCTTTTGATTTGATTCCAATTCACATGTTTTTTCTTTTAAACTACGAAGAAAAGTAGAAAAACGAGTAGGAGTAAGAAGCTTAAGTCCAAGAAGCTTCAGAACCGCGATGATTCTACTTCTTATTCTGATGGAGGCTCAAGCACATTTTCACCTTCAGACTCCGAAGATGACAATAAAAGAAGAAAACATCGTTCTTCTAATCGTAAAAATGGTAAGAAGAAGGCTAAAAACCCGTCTTCTAGCAGGGAAGATCATTCTCGTCTGAGAAGAAAAAGGTCAAGGAAAAATTCTTATGAGGCAAAAAACAAAACCAGCTCCAAAAAGAAACGCAAGCGAGATTTAAGCATCAGTTCTTTCAGTTCTGAGTCTAGAAGCTGCTCAACTTGCCGTAGTGAGAGCAGAAGAACAATTGAAAGTGAGTTTGATAGTGATAGAGGGAGATCTGAAAAGAGACACAATAAGAAAAGAGATTTGGAGAATTCTAGAAGTGTGAATAAATATGGAGGATATAGATCAAGGAGTTGTTCTCCTTATAGTTCATGTGGTCAAAGAAGCAACTATTCAGCCGATGAGGAAAATATTAATGAGTACAATTACAATTCTAAAAGACTTAAATCAGTTATTGTTGTTCAAGGAAATGGAAACAGAGATCATAGTGATGAAGAGCGAGTAGAAGAGATCACCTTTGGTGATTCTGCATTTGAGGAAGAATTAATGCAAGGTACTGGGAGAAAACCGGAAGTTATATTTGCCACAAGAAACTTGAAACTGGGTGACACCGAAAAGGATAGTAAATATCAAAGCAAGGGGGCAGAAGTTCCTGTCGATGAAAGAAAGAACAATTTCTCTGGGGATACTGTGAGTAAAAGTGATGTGGACATGGAGCTGATTTTAAGACAGAAGGCTCTTGAAAATCTGAAAAGGTTCAGAGGGGGGATAGAGAAAAGTACAAAACCTGATGCCAATCAGGAGGTTGAGTCTTTAAAAGTGGATAGTGGAAATTCAGTTCATTTAAAGCCCAGTAAGGAAGAGGATTTCAAAACCCTCGTGGCAACAGAAGCAGTAAAAGGAATCGATTTAGGGAAAGAACAGTTCAATTCTGCTCATTCTTCACAGAATATATTAGATGGACGTGATGGTGGGGGATTGAAGGAGGGTTCTAGTTATTCAGCCGTTGAGGAGAGCATGGATCAAGCTATAAACAAAAGTGAAGAAAAAAGCAGTGACCAAAAGAGTAATGAACATTATTCTGTTCCCACTGAGCCTCCTTCCCTAGCAATTATGCCCACAGAGAATTCTAGCTCGACCAAACCACTGAATGATAGCAGCGAAGGCTCACAATTTGAGCAGAAGACGATGTCTGTGATGCGGGGTGGTGACATGGTGGAGGTGAGGATATAAATTATTGTGGTTTTTTGCACAATTCTAAGTAAATAATTTCACCTGGTGGGTGTCTAATGAAACTTTGCAAATCCAGGTGCAGAATTGTGACTATTCTTCTTTATTTTTGTTTTCCAGGTGAGTTACAAGGTCTATATTCCCAAGAAGACGCCTGCTCTGAGCAGGAGGCAACTGAAGCGATGAATCAGAGCTAGTTGCTGCTGATAAATGATCCTGATTTTGCTTATTTCGGTAGTGAAATGGATGCTTACAGACATGGTTAGTTATTTAGAGGCTATTATTTGAAGCACTTTCTTGCTGTTTGGCGAATTGTTAATAACTGATAGACTAAGAGAGGTTGATGAATTGAGTTTTTATTCTGATCTTTCTGTGATGGACAACTTTATAATTCACTAATAGTTGAGTATCAGAGCAAAAAGGCCTCTGGAATTGAGACAAGGATCTATCAACTTTATAAATGAAGAAAAATACATGTTATTCCACGCCACTTCATGTGAATAACTTCTACAAAGTTCTTTGTGCTTGTGTTCTGAAGACTGTAATTTCATCAGTCTTCACCCTCAGGATTTATTCTCTTTTTGCCACTTACACAGCCCCAATCATCGATCTCTGTTACGGATATGTCCTCCAAGTACTGCGAGTATCGCTCTATGATACATGGAACCTGCACCAAAAAAATCGATTGTTTATTCAGAAACACTGATGGATTTATTTATATCTAGATATGATTTTAACGTTTTTGGGCACCTTTTTTTTTTGAGATTTCATGGCATAGAAAAATATTTATTACCTGCTCAGACAGAATGCCAGAGAGACCAACAATTCCACCAGGCTTGGCCAAGGACACAATATGATCCGCCAAATCTAGGAGAGGATTCAAAAGAATGTTGGCAACAACTAAATCATACTCGGATTCTACTTCCTGTCCAATATCTCCTCTTTCGGGCATGAGATGCAATTTCATCTGATCCGGTTTTATATCGTTCAAATCAGCATTGCGCTTTGCAGATGCAATGGCTAGTGGATCTATGTCAATTCCAACAGATAAGGCAGCCCCAAACTGCATTCATAGTTATAATATAAAGTTCAAGATAATATCAGGAGTAGCAGCTAGAGTTGATTGGTGAATTCATACCTTGAGAGCTGCAATCAAAAGAACTCCAGATCCTGTCCCGTAATCCAAGAAACGCTCCCCTCCTTTAATGAGGTTGCTTAGTAATAATATGCACAACTTTGTCGTTGGATGCTCACCGGTTCCAAATGCTAGTCCAGGATCAAGAATTATATTCATTGCTTCGGCATCCTACAACAACTAGTGTCGTCACTATTTCAGCGACAAAAACAATAAAAATCAAAATTTAATCGAGTGTAAACATATACCGGCGGAGTTTTCCATTGTGGGACTATCCAGACTCCTTTCGTTATTTCGATCGGATTAAATGATTCCTGCAAAATTCAACATAAATCTGAGTTGACATGTGCGTTGAATGTGAAGCAAATGAACTCGAATTTAGATGCAATAGACTTCCTACTTATTCGATCATATCTCGGTATAATCCAACAGAAAGAATCGATTACCACCAAATATATATTTTTTCTGGATCGTACTTTTGATTCATTCATCGTTTATTGACATAGCTAGAAGTGGAAAATCACTTTGAAAGATCAAAACAACCAAATGCGACTTGGGTTTAATGCATTCTTTATGGACTAAGTAGCTGCCTCTCTGAAGAAATAACCACCAAAAAACCATGGTATGGGCAATGAGAAGTACTTAGCTGATGAAAGGGTAAGAGAAACCTGAGTTATCTTAACCCAGTTGCATTCTTCACCAATTTGAATTTCATAATGTGGTTTCTCTTTCAGACCAATCGAATCAAAAGCCTGCAAAATGCCCGTTGATATGTCCTGCCCATCGGCGAATATGGTCTCAATACATATCTGCGCAGAAAAGAAACCAGCAAAAACCAGCCTATGAGAGAATAAGCAAGCCATTTTTCTATCAAACGCATAATTATTTACGATCTGCTCCAAAAAAGAAAGGTTTGTAACTTGTATGATGCACAATTAATCCAATGCTACTGCTGATTTCCACTGTTCCATAGACGATTGAAACATGGGATTGAATTTAATTTCATTAAGAGGACAGTTACAATCTTCTAAAGTGTAACAAAAAGATTACTTCATCAGAGCTGTCAGAAGAATCCTCTTCATCCACACTGGTAGAACTTGCACCAAAACATAAAAGAGCTTCTGAAAGCGTATCCTAAAAGTTTAAAAACAGTAACACGCAGGTAAGACAGGCTGAATTTGACGAACAAGAAAGAGAGAGCATTAAGAGAAAGAAGAGTTCATAATTGAGATCAAAATTGAAGCTAAAACAATGAAGTTAACAGCAGCTCAGATGATAAAGCTCACCACAATTTCTTTTCGGCACCATATACGAACAGTAAAGTACTTCGACGAGAAAGACTCGATTCCAGATGAAGAAGAAACGAAAGAAGAAAAAGAAGAAGAATAACTTTTCATGATAAAAGCAGAAGTGGGGGGCCATAGCTTTCGAGATTTGCAGGTTGAGAAAGAGAAAGAAGAACAAGAGCGAGCAAGTAGAAGAGGAAAATTGTGAAAGCGAGTGCAAGCGCGAGATAAAAGAGCGCCGGCAATGTGTTTGGCAAAATGACTGACCCCCATTGACAACTTCAGGTTCCCTTTCTGGGGTTTACTTCGATTCGAGAGAAAAAAATGGGTTTGGATTCTGAATCGCTTTCACCATTTCTTCAATTTCACTTCAACAATCGGCGTTGTGCTTTGCGGTGTTCAAGGAGGCTGCGCAGAGCAAGCTTCAGCTTCCCGTAGAAGATGAGCTTGTTTATTGCAATAATCTGTAATTATTTGTTAATTAATAAAAAACTGTTCTAAAATATTGATTTATTAGTTAATTAGTGAAATAATTAAGTCACAATTTACGGAAATTAAAAAGTGGAAGAACGGGGATGAAAGGCGAAGAACAGATCATTTAAGACAAAAAAAAGCTTCGGCGATTCCAAAGAAAGGTGAGAAATTTGCAGTCCGGAATGGTTTTCTCATCCAACCCATTATCTCTCAGCGTCCCGGACCTCGCCTTCGACTCATGGCTTCGCGAATCAGGCTACCTCGAAATCGTCGATCAAAGAACATCAACTTCTAACTCAATTAACGCCGCCTCCTTTTCTTCAAACGTTTCGGCTTCTTCTTCTGCCTCTACGGCCTTGGCCACTGGTTTGTTTGTGACCCTCTTTTCTCGCATCGGGACTCTCCTTTCCCTTTTCACTCTCAACCCTTTTGCTAAGCTCGCTGCTGATGATTTCTCCGGCGACACTCCGTCATGGACTTCTGGTCTTATCGGGTTTTGTGGGTCCTACTCTTTTCCTTCCTCGCCGGCGCAGGCTCGTCTGAGAGTGCAGGAGAATGTCAAGCGCTACGCCCGCAACTATGCTTCGCTCTTTCTTCTCTTCTTCGCTTGTACTTTGTATGTGCTTTCGTTCTTCTGTCTTTTTTTGTGTGTGTTTACATCATTATATGCCTTAAATTAGAAAACTTAACATTCCTGGAAGCGGATTTCAGCGATGAATTATTTTCCAAATTCTCCAATCGACCAACATTTTTATGTTTTTTTGGCAAGTCATACTCAGAATTAATTTATTCAGTAATACTGAAGAGTTTTATCTATGAGTTAATCCTGAGTAACTAACATTTTAATTTTCAACTGCAATGATTGTTGCTCTTCCATAACTGGATATTCAAGTTATGATGATTGTTAGATGTTACTAGTCGTAAGCTCTGGAATATGCAAGGATAAATGGGTTCTAAATGTAGTATTCGTGAATTGTCTAGAAATTTTAATATTTTCCCTCATCCTACGGTATTCATTATGTGAAAATTTCCTTATGAACTCAACCTTCTTCTAATAGAAAACCTGGAGAATAGAGAACTGTGGAAAAGAATCCCGCATTGTTCCATAATTTTCTCACCCCATTTTTATGTCTTCTGTTTTCACTTATAAAACTACGGATGTTTCAGGTATCAAATGCCTCTTGCACTCTTGGGACTCATAACGTGTTTGGCACTATGGGATTGTTTCAAGTTTTGTGGTAATAAGTGGGGCTTCAACCGATACCCCATAATCTGGCCATGCTTGATTCGTGTCGCTCAATGTGGTAAGTGTCCCAACATTATTTGACGATTTCTCTTTTGTTCCCTCGAAGCTTCCTAAGGAAAATTCGCAACTTTTATCCCAAATGGGAGTAGAATCCATTTTGTGATCAATAGAATTTACAAACATTTACTTTTTTTCTGGAATGTGGATTGGTGTGTGCATAATTTGTGGCAATGTTGAGTTATTCATGCAAATGAACGACCATTATCATTTTTCTTTCGCAGAATTTGAATGAGATTCTCAATATTGTTCTACATTCAAACAGATGTGTTTACCCTGAATCATAAATTTTGTTTGCAGTTACTGCGATTATACTGATATGGTCAAGTGTTCAAATGGCGCTTTTCTTCGCACTTGGCGTCAGCTACATGGGTGAGGTTCTGGCAAATTCTTTTTAGCTTTGTTGTTGTTTTAGTAATTAGAACGTTGGTTTTGCTTCTAGTTATGATTTGGCATGCTGCCTTTCGGAAGCTGAGTCCGACGAAGCCAACTATTAAATAAGGAGCTATGAATCATGAAAGTGGAACTAAGTCTGATCCGACTGACGAAGAAATGCAAACTGTGGGTATGGAAAAATTAGCCATGCCGACCGGATGGGATAATGCCTGATGAACCGGGTTTGAAGCTAAAGATCTGTGACATGAATTTGGGTCGTTCTTCATTGGCTACTTGTATGGCTTGTTCTTCTGTGTATTGTGGTTCAAATTTAATGAATTTTGGTTTATACAAACAAAATGATATAGAAAAGTTGGACGGAAATAAAGAAAAATGTTTTTTTCATATCACAACAGGAACAATTCAAGATACAAATTGTGTTTAAATGATATGTACATTAAATCAAGAGTTAATCACACCAAAAAAAATGAGAATCAATAACGTCAAAAACACAGTATTAGCTTCTTCATCCATCTCTGCTAAGCTTGGTTGAGATCCCTCGATATTTGTCCTTGCCATCTGCAATATAACATTGACACCCATCATTGATTCATACACAAATTTCTCACCATCTCCAATATTACATTAATCTACACAAAAAACAGGAAACATGTCTCTAGAACAAACTCAATCGATGCGAAGAAGGGATGATTCAATTAATCGCCAAACAAACACCGGAGAAACAGACAGCACGAAGGCATATAAATCTGGAAAGTAGAAAAACAATGGCAGACCTTGAGAGCAAAAACCGAGCAAGGGGGCTTAAATTGGAATTGGAGTTCAGTTCTTTGCTCTGTTGCTTTTTCTTGTCGGTAGAATCTGCATTTGGATTTTTAGTGTCTTCAGAGACCATGGGCGACATCTTTTCTCTGGCAAAGATACTACCTGCAAGCTCTTGGAGTTCTTTCAATGAAGATTCCTTTGAACTGTCAAATAAAATTCCTATTTCAATCTTTGCAAATAAAACCAAAATTACTTCGTACAGTAATAATCATCAGACTGCTGAGAAAGAAAAACAAAAAACCTGGCCAAACGCTGAAGCAGCTTGCTGACAAGAACTTCACAAGATCCAGGCTTTCCGTTTTCCATATTTATGAGAGAATTAGCAATTGCATGAGCAGATATTCTCTCAGAATCGTCCCCAACAGCCTATGATCAAATATATACCAATGGAAAAAGCTCAAGTCAAGTTGAATTCATCTTGGGTAAAGACCATAAGATAATAAATTCAGAAGAGATTATGTTTGTGTTTAAGGTATCATGCAGCGTACAAAGATTAAAATGGAATAACTCAATTTTTATCATTTCAGGTATGACCACTATGAGTTTATCCAAGTTTTTCCATTGAGAGTGTAGTTTTCAATCCTAGAAGCCAAACTGGAGCCCCTTTCAATTTAGAGTCGTTAGTTGAGAATAGAGCTTCATTGCTCCTAATACTATCACGAATTCTTTAGAAAACAAAAACTACAATGCCATTATGCCTTAAATAAGTTATAAGTGCATCGGATCTAGGCAGCAATTTCATTATATCAGTGAAAGAAATTGCCAACAAGCAAAACCAGAAAAAGAAAAGAAAGGAATAGAAAAAACCACAAATATGCAAGGAAATCACCTCCTTCAAAGATGGGATGAGTAAAATAGATAATGGTGCAGAAGACGATAATACTTTTGCACTTTCTTCAGTCTCAATTGCTGGTTGCGATTTTGAAAATGCTTTTGGCACATCTAAGTAGTCATCAGAATGTCTAAGGTAGAAACGTACTTCATATTAGATATGAGATAAGACTTGATGAACCGAAAAGAAAAAATTAAATTAGCAACTATCTATACCTGGAAGAATCAAAGCTACTGGTTATTTCCCCTTTTCTTTGATTCTCCTTCCGATCATTATTAGATTTTCCAAATGCAGACCTTTCTCTAACATTTGATTTCTTTAACCCTGCTTGAATTGCAGCCTTTGCCTGCACAAATATGTCAACCAAGAAATAAGCTCTTGAGGATTAAATTCTCTAATCAACCAAAAAACACATAACAAATCCGGGAAGAATGATGCGTTCATTATCAAAAATGGTAAAAACAAGCATGGGTCGTGACACGCTCCCGATAGAATAATTCTATAAAAACAAACAGACGCACCATGAACAAGCATTTTAATACATGACGTTAAGAAAATATAAAGAACCTCCGAAAGGTTAAAGTCACTGTCTTCAAATGAGGCTGTTGAAGTCCTATCCTGAAGGCCAAGTCTGGACTTTGGAGTTCGGGGAGAATCTGTATCTTCATGTTGCCCTCGAATAACTACAGTTCCACTGGATGAAGCATCTTCAAACGATGCATAAGTGCTCCCAGACTACATGCATGTAAAATAAAAAAAATGAAAAAGAAATGTAAGAGAAAAAAGAAGTTTCATCCTAAGGAGCTTAAAACATACCAGACTGCTTTGACTAAAGAATTCGGATGGCTGAGTTCCTCTGGGAGATCGAATCACAACAGTTCCTGACCCACTTACCGATAACTCTTCCTAATAAAAAAACAATAAAAAAATATTGATATTGGAAGATCATCTATTCACTTAACAATTGGAGAACCTATAAACTTCCTAGCCAATAAAAACCATGATTCGTTTCATATAAGAAAACATGGCAAAAATGAACCCCAGCAGAGAAGAACATTTCAGAAATGAAGTACTGTAAAACACTTCAAACGTTGAACTCTCAAAGCTGTAATATGATATCCTAATTGACAGATCAATAAATTCAATATGATAGAGAAAGAAAGAGAAAGAGAGTTACATCATCACTGACATCATTCCTACGTTTATCATGGTATAAATCTCGAACATCCTTTGCAAAAAAAATTTCAGGTGCATCACGAAGTGCATTTCCATAAGCAGCAAACCGTAGATTTCCACCAGAGAGTGGAACTTCAGGTTTCTTTTCTCCAAATTGAGGTGGTTTAACTATACTTCGAACTGTACCTGTTCCATGAGGGCCACCAATGCTAAAATCCCATCCAGCATTTTTTGTGGTTTTACCCTGATTACTGTAACTAGAACAAATCAATAAGAACCCAACTAAAGATTTGGGAAAACAATAGTATTAATTGGTTTCACCCACCTGACCTGCGCATTTTCTTCTCTTATTAAACTTCTTGGAACCTTGACTGTGTCAGACATCTCCCCCATATCTATAGGACCATTTCTAGTCGTTTCAGCATCCTCCTTTATTTGGTATTTCGGACGCTCTCTGTTATATATATATATATATGATCAATGCCAAAAAACTAATTTAAAAAAAGAAAAATGCACTTGTGTGGTTAGGAAACAAAAAAGAGGAAATTAGGTACCATCGAACCTTATTCTTTCTAGAAGCCTAGGACTCTTCCTTGCATTTCTAATAAAGCGATGCTTTAGAAGCTCCTTGGCACTTGGCCTCTGAAAGAAAGCAATATAAAACATAAAAAAAAAACAATACAACATACTTATAAGTCAAAAAGAGATTAGTAAAACGCAAAACAGATGAACTTTTATCCAGTTTACACTACAATGGATGAATTTCTCGCAGAGTTTGGATTCATTTTCTTTTTGAGTTATAGAAAAGATTATCAGGAAGCATAAGTTAAACGACTCAGTCCGAAAAAGTAAATATTATGTAGTCTTTAGGGTTGTAATCATTTTTCCATTCTCACTCTCCTCAGAAATTCTCTTCAAACAAAACCCACACACTCGGTTCCATTGGATAAAAAATTAAGGAAAAAGAAATTCAAGCTCTATCAATTCTAAAAAAGTGATAAAAGATGCTAATAACTGGGACTAAAGTAAATAATTGGTAGATGTATACACATCTTACAAAAAGGTTAACAGCTGGAACTAAATATCAATTTATCAAAAATAAGGATAATCACTAAGAAAATCATATCAATGCCGAGCAAGGAATATGTAATATTTACCTCAGCTGGTGCTTTCTTCAGACACAGTGATACAAATTCTTTCATTGGACGAGAAAAATGCTCATCCAGCTACATACAAGAAGTAGAAAATGATTATTGAGCAAATCAAAATAACTCCATCTTGAAATAACAATAGTAGCATTTACCTGAGGTGGATTCTCCCGAGGTATGATAAAAAGAACTCTCATTGCATGAAGATCCGCAAGAGGAGGTTCCCCTTTTGCCATCTCAATAGCAGTGATTCCAAGAGACCAGATATCCGCCTGCATAACTAAAGTTGTTCAACACCAAGTGCCTTGAGACCAAAAGAAACGGGAAAACAGAGAATAAGTAGAAGCAACATAGTGATAAACCTCCTGTATGAGTTTTGCTCGCAGGAAGAAAGTTGTATGAAAAATAGACTCCAATTTATTTTACTATGAGAGGCGTAAATACTAAATAGGTAGGAAGAGAGATATAAGTGTTGTGTTATTCTAGTATTCTACAGGGTAGCTAGGAAATTATTTAGTTAGTTACAGGTGTGAACAAGGAATAAGTAGAGAGGTAAAATCATGGGCAGTTAGGAATTGGTGAGGCTTTGGGTGGGAGAGAAGACCATCAACTTTATGTGATAAGTCTGAATTAATGAAAAGAGAATTTTCTTTTCTGAGATCACAGGGAAGACCAAAATCGTGGATTAGATTTGCATATGAAGTAAAAGAAAGAACAAAATGCCAATTCTTGAAAGGGGTGAGGTGGATGAACGTCATGTTGGATTGGACTGCAACTGTTGACAGCCAAGTTCGAGGAAAAATCGACATATTAAAAACCATGGACCGACCCAATATGAAGAAAACATGTTTCTTCAAAGCCAATATAATGACCAGAATGGAGAGGCAAATTGGAGTTCATTCTGAACAAAAATTGTGGCAGATAAAGATGGGATGCCAAATCAGCTAAAAGATTCAGAGTTATAAGAAAAAAGAGCTCAAGAGTTTTTGGTTACCGATGAAAATGAAAAATGTTAGATATCTTGATTTGTGTAGAGAATGAAGAGGAAGAATCAAGTTTCTCCACTTTTCTCTTGAGAACAAGTTCCAGGAAAAGTTAATATATTTCAAATTGTGGCTGCAAATTCATTGCTTTTCAACGCGAGGGAGGTATTATTTGTCTAAAAACCATTAAAGTTATTAGGATTGGCAGAACTGACTTTCTTCCTCCTCATATAAGTCGTATAGAAAATATATTATATAATTAAAACCCACAAAAAAATAATCACCTTCTCGTTATATCCTTCTGAGTTTTGAATTACTTCTGGTGCCATCCAAAAGGGTGTTCCTACAAATGTCTAGATGTTGTAAAACAAATTAGTGCAAGAAAATGGTAAGTAATTGTACAGAAATAAGCCATTTCTCTTCAACTAGTATTATATAGAAATATTGAATCAATCATACCTTCCTTCTTGATATTGTCCTAGTTAATTGCGCAGAAACACCAAAATCTGCAACCTGTTGGTATTCAAAAACAACTTTATAGGCAAAAGAGAAATGCAACCCAAAATGTTTGCTTCTAAGATAAATTTTAATCAAACTTCATATAAAAACTCCAACAAACCTTCACATCTCCATTCTCTGTCAACAAAATGTTTGCGGCTGCAAAGTCAAAGATATAGCCTTATCATCAAGCAATCCAGAAAAGAGTAACAATATAAACTGAAATTGTAAAATTAAGACTTCTGTTTCATTTTTTTCTTTCTAGCTAAAAAAATGTCAGAGATTTCAGTTTTTTCAATAAACATTAAAACTAGGATGAAGAAAGAGACCTTTAATATCCCGGTGGATTTTTCCTTCATTGTGTAAATAATCAACAGCGTGCAGCAAGTCACGAAGAATGCAAGCAATTGCCATTTCATCCAATGGTGGACCAGATTGAAGCTGCAAATCTTATGACTTATAAAACAATACATCTACAAATTGTGTAAACATTAAATCACACACTCTGCCTAAATGTCACACGGTCTGAGAAACTAGAATCACTCAGAAATCCCATGTCAGAGGTCAATGATTTCTATACAACCAAAATTATTAGTTAAGTTACAAGTTAGGATTGTCATGTCAAAGACGTGTCAATTTTGCATTCTTCACTGATAATTAATCCTAAACAATGAAATTCAGACTTCTTAATAATCTAAAGGAGAAAAATGAGGAGTGGCAAGGGAGAAGTCCAATTTCAAATTAACAACATTAACATAATTGAAAAGGAAAAAAGGCCAACCAAGTCTGCAACAGAGCCACCAGCCATGTATTCCATTATTATCCATAATTTAGTCTGCTTAAGATAAGAACCGTAGTACTCTGTGATATAAGAAGATCGACATTGTGATAGTACAGAAATTTCCTGCAAATAAACTGAGATAGATTAGCTGTGCAAAGGTCAATACTCTTCGTTCATGATGGCAAAATTCAAGATTATGCTAGTTATACCTTCTGAATATCCTCAATTTCATCTTCTCTGCAGAAGTTTATAATAGAAACTAATGAATTAGAATAGCTGAAGAAAACACAAATACCTTGTAATAGTAGTTATGTGATTGTGTGTTCACTTCAATGCTCTTTCAGTGATGAAACTATAATGAAAAACTCAAAAAATATGAAACTGTACTTACGATTCTTCTAGATCGATAACTTTTATAGCAACTTCTTTGTTGAGCTCCTTATCAAACCTTCAAAAGATGAAAAGAAATCAATTTCTTCCAGTTCACACCATAAAATCTTGAAATCATCAAGACATAACCATCAAAACAACTTATCATCACAAATATGAAAACTTCTAACAAGATGAAAACTGTTGACACAAAAACCTAATTCATGCAGTGAGATCAATCATGATGAAACAAATAATTTAGAAGAAAGACACAAGAATTTTCATGGTAGTTCACTCGTTAAGAGTTACAATTTTCATATGCTGCTTTACTAAGAGTCACATAAAAAACTCATGACAATAATCACACATATAATAAGTAATATCTATCTCTTTTTCTCCAAATCTAACCGGTGTCCTATCAGTAAAAGATAGAGCAAACCAGTTACATGATTATCCGAGAAACTCGGAATTCTCTGACTAACAGAAATGCCTCAGATCGCTCAACATCTCAGGCTTGTCATGATAATGATTCCTCTTCACATAACTCTAAGTCTGACCGATGATTATAATGGCCTTAGATGAATAATTACAAAATCATTGTGCAGGCCTTTTTAGTTCTGAAAAAGACATGCCCAATATTACTAGCTTTTATTTACAGCTAAAATATATTCCTGAGACATTCTAAAATGACACAAGTGGTGGAGTGTGCTTAAAGATATCATCCATGATAGAATTCAAAAACTGTTTCCCGATTCCTTTGATGCATCAAACATGTCAAAATGGCACAGACCTTCATAAGGTTTTTTGCCACTGCCATTTAGCTATAGAAACATTTGAATTCAATCAACCTTTTCATCAATTAATGTTGGACTATATATTAGCAAAGTTAACATGTTGTGCCGCAATAATACCCTCTCATTTAAAGCCATCAGCCTGAAGTAACTGAAATCTTGGAAAATGGCCAACGTGGAGATAACAAATATCAAATAGAAAAGGAAAAAAATTATCAATAACAAATTATGACCTTTGTCATGGTGACCTAAAAATGTAAGAAGGAAACAAACTTGTCCCAAAACACTCTATGCATTCAACGTCAATAAGTATTCCGAAAGTTATTACATTCAGACAATAATCTTAAAATTTTAGGAAGTAGGAGAAATCCTCAATACAAATGAAGAAATGAAATACAAAGCAATAATTCATTTGCAATGCATTCAGAGATTTCTAAAAAGTAGTATTTCATCGAAATGAAATGTAGCTGTGAAGAAGGAATAGCAGCATTTTATGCACTGACTAACCCCTTATAGACGTCTCCAAAAGATCCCCTTCCAATGAGTTCCAAAGAACTAAACCTTGATCCTGCTGCTTCAGATATCATTGCAGCATCGGCCATTTTATGAGAAATATATTTGTACTTCACCCAATTGACGGATTTAACAAATATGGCTGATCACAACAGCATTTTAAAAGAATCTGAACAAAAGTATCTTCTGATCACAAAAGTATCTTCTGATTCTCAACATTCTTCAGGGGAAACTTTCAGTCCACAACCTCAACTTTAAAAACGTTGAATTGGGTGCATTTAAATCCAAAACTTGGCTTCGACTACCAGACCTGAAACACCAATTACAACTACCTAATTAAAACCCTTGCACTGTGCCCGCATAAAAACGAACATAAAACAAATTTAATTCAATCACTAAACATAAATCGAAAACTAATCTGGAAACGAAACACAATGCAAAGAGCTCTTGAACTAAAAGCGAAGCATATGAACATCGTATCAACTAAAATACTCGACACTGACAGCCGAACAGAAAAGGGATTACAGAACATCCCAATATTCCGATGTCGAAAACGAAGCAACAACACACACACATGGCTTCAAAATGGTGTCTCCAATTACGCCTCCGCATCAACAAACACTAAAGAGGATATAAAATTTTCCATCTCTTAGACAAAAATTCAGAAGCCTACCCATGATGCAGTTCTCCCAATTACATGGAAATATATATTCATTCAAACTCAGCAGCACAGATCTCTCCTTCTAACTATCCCTCTCAACGTTCCTTCAGACAAAGACTCAGATACCAAACGTCGAACCGTAGAGAAATTTCGTTATTCTTTCTCATCTTTCTGTTCTACGCAGAGCAAATCAATTATTTGGTGAAAAAACCCAAAACCCGAATCCCATTTGAAGTTTTGCCCAAGCCCGATTTGGAGGCGAATGGTGGCCGTGGGGCTGATGGGATGTGTATGTGTACACAAACGCTACACGCACGAACTCAATTCTAACCATGGTTAGGGTTTTCTCTACCCTTGTTAACTCCGACATGGTGGAAGAGGAGGATCCGTCAATTAAATGAAAAAAACGGATTAATGTTGTCAAGAAATGTTCACTTTGTATAATTAACTAATAAATAAGATTAATTATAGAGTTAATCGCTTGTTTTATATCTTCAAAAGTTATAAATTCATTTTCTTTAATATATTTGCCTCAACACGTCATTAAGGATGTAATTATTTATTTTGACTGTATCAAACTCGTGAGTAATACTTAACTAAAAAAAGTAATAAATAAGAATGTGATTAATAATTTCTAAATTGAGTTTTTTAACTAATAATCAAAAATAAAAAGAAAATGAAATTTATAGAAGAGAAGAAGTGGAGTGGAGATGTCAGGCTGACGCGTATCCGTTACAGTGGAAATTTAGGCTTTGGAATTGGGAAGAAGACTAAATGGGGGGCGTCAACTAGGAGAGCAGCTCCTCTTTCCTGCTCTCTCCCTGCCTCTCTCTTTCTCTATCTGCAACCGTTACTGCTGGAACAATGTCAGGAAAAGAAATTCTGAATAGAATGAAGGTAAGCTCTGGATCTGTCATCTGTATGGGTGACTGTGATAGAAAAACGTCAGAGTTAAGTTAGAATGTGGTATCTACAGTTCCTTTTTCTTTCTCGCTCCTTTAATGGATGCTAGGTATAGTGAGCAGCTTCGTGAGCTTCTGCTGGCTTCTATTGAAGTATTGAACTTCCCGTTTGATCTATTCGACCTTTATTGCTTTCCTGCGGATCAAGTTTGCGGTGCTGAATGCGTTTCGAAATTTAATTTTCTTCTGTTTTTTTTTTGGTAATGATCAGTTGATCTGATGACTGATATGTTCTTTTTGCAAGATCTCACTGTTCTAAACTTGTTTTGGGTGAGTTCAGTTCGATTTGCGTAATACTTGATTTTCTGAGAAAATCAGCCGCCCCAGCTTTCCCCAAATCTCAGTAGATGTGTATAACTAGGGATATATTTAACACTATTTGATCAGAAACTGGTTTTTTCTTGTCTTTTTCAATCTGATGTAGTTTTTTATAAATTGTTTTGAAACCAGTAAACACACAATACCCGTTTAAGTATGGAATTTATGGTATTGGTACTATATCTTGCCTAATGGACTTACTAGAACTGAGATAGCATTGGCTTATTATAAATTTGGTAAGGTTTTAATTTGATGCAAAATAGATTTCGCTATTTCTTGCACAGGAAGTCCTGATTTCCCCTGGCTATTAGTGATTATCTTATTATTGATGATGATGCTAAGGAAAGAGATATCCTCTCCTACCTTCATCTGTTTAAATATGCAATAAGTATTCTTATCGGTTAAAGAACAGATAATTGATATGCAACTAAATAGTTTTGTTTTATTGCCACTGCTTTCAGTTTCCCAATCATGTGACCGAGCACAATGAGTTTTAAATTGCAAAAATAAAGTCAAGGCATGGGCAGTGTTTAAATATTGAGATTTCCTAGTCAATCAAGACTTGTTTTAAAATCTTTTCTAATGTTGGTGTATTGGGAGTATTTTTGCGAAGAATTACCAGCTAGTCTGTCTGTGTAGGAAAAAGTCGGGCTGGGAACATCTGATACAGACTCCGGAAAAGGAAAGAGCAAGAAGTCTAAGAACATAACTCATGGATTTCATTTGGTCAAGGGAAAGTCACATCATGCCATGGAAGATTACGTCGTTGCAGATTTTAAACAAGTTGGAGAAAAAGAACTCGGCTTATTCGCAATTTTTGATGGCCATTTGAGTCACAACATTCCTAACTACTTGCAGATGCATTTATTCGAGAATATCCTGCATGAGGTCGGTGATTGGTGACATTATCTTCTCTATTCATACCATCTATTGGTGGTGAATTTTAAGGACTTCGATAGTAAACATGCGATAATGTTATTGTATGACTAAAATAGTTTTTTGTACAATAACTTGCTTCCTAGCAGCCTGATTTTTGGACCAAACCAGCCAACGCAGTCAGGAAAGCATATAGCGAAACAGATGCAATCATTCTGGGTGAGGCAGCGGACTTAGGCAGAGGAGGATCCACAGCCGTGACGGCTATTCTGATCGATTGTCGCAAGCTGGTTGTAGCCAATATTGGAGATTCTCGTGCAATTATTTGTACAAATGGGGTGGCTACTCAATTATCAGTTGATCATGAGCCAAGTGTTGAAAAAGATATGATCGAGAGTAGAGGCGGATTCGTGTCGAACTTTCCAGGTATGATCTCTTAGCTATTACGATATAAAATGTTCTCCAATCTCATTTGCTCAGTCAAATTGTTTTGCATCTTGATACCCGAATCAGGAGATGTAGCTCGAGTTGATGGGCAGCTTGCAGTGGCCAGAGCATTTGGTGATAAAAGCTTGAAGAAACATCTGAGTTCCGAACCTTATGTAGTAGAGGTAATGATCGAGCAGGGGACCGAGTTCATCATATTGGCAAGCGACGGATTATGGAAGGTGTGTTTCTACTTTCAATCATGGTCGCTTGTTTCAATCATGATCATTTATATATATTTTAAAATTTTACCTCACAAGTAGGATCTTTTTACATTGATTTTTACACGTTGACTTTTCTTTTTTTCAATTGGAGTTCAATTAAGATCCGAACTTAAATCTCCGGACAGTAAAATTGTGATTTTTTCGCAGGTCGAGAACAATTTCAATATTAATACATCTTTGAAGAACGATTCTTCGAGTTTAGAATTCAAAATTCTCGACCAACCATAAGATTATAAGATACCATAATTTGGTTTGTTGGCAGGTGATGTCAAACCAGGAGGCAGCAGACACGATCAAGCACGTCAAGGATGCCCGAGCGGCAGCCAAGCAGCTGGCGGACGAGGCTCTGAAAAGGAAGAGCACCGATGATATTTCATGTATAGTCGTGAGATTTCAGTGATGTTTGTTGGATTTCATTTGCTTGGTGTTTTGTTAGCGAAAATGAGAACGAAGAACTCTCTTGAACTGTTGTATTACCACGATCGTGTTCTACTTGTAATGACTTCATGGTATTATTTTCGATTTTTACATATGTTCCGGTCGAACAAAACAGGCTACACAATAAAAGTGTTAGAATGCTATTGTCGATTTAGGTAGGTGTGACATTATTATTCCCCAAAATTAATAAATGATAAAGAGTTAATAAATGATAAAGAGTTAACAATCACCATCATATCCCTAATAATATTATTTTTACACTTAAATTAAGTTGACTTGAGTCAAACAAGTCACGAGCAGAGGTCTAATCAGTCCAAACAGTACACGTAGATCGCGCTTGTGGACCCCGCAACTTACACGTTGTATAAAATGCATTCATTACGATGATCGTAGATTGGCAGATGATGTCATAAATGGAGATGTTGACTTTTTGACCCACCCTGCCGACAGACCTTCTTAGTTCATGACGTTGGGGGAGATATGGTCTACTTTTGAATCGAGACGAAAAAAGAAAATGACACGTCGTTAAGTACACGTAAACACCGAAACACCGCGCACATGCAGACTAGGGGTTGCCCTTTGCCGACCGGGCCAAATTCGAGCGTCTTCGGAAGCCAATCAATGGCATTTGGAAGTACACGCATGGCTACTTTCTCGCTCTAGGTCATTTTCATGCATGAGAGTGGTGTTTGCAGGGGTATTTAAGCAGCAGTGAAGAAGTCGAGAAAATCAAGCTCGATACAGGTTGTTTTCATGGAGTTCAAGAGGTCTTTCTCTCTGTTCTTCGTGCTTTTCTTTTCTGCCAGTGTTTCTTCTTCTAGAGCTCACGTATTCGACGTCGGGGGAGATAGTGGGTGGACCGTTAACCCTTCGGAGAGTTATGGGCAGTGGGCTGAAAGAAACAGATTTCAAATCAACGACGTTCTTTGTGAGTATTTCTCCGCCTGGTTTCTCTGGTTCTTTTTTTTTGGGATTGTAATTCTGGGTTTTGGTTTTGTAGTTTTTAAGTATGAAGCAGGGTCGGATTCCGTTCTGGTTGTGAGCCAGGAAGATTATGGGAGTTGCAGTACGAAGAATCCGATTCTGAAACTCGATAATGGAAATTCTGAGTTTAAGTTTGATCGGTCTGGGCCGTTTTACTTCATTAGTGGAAAGGAGGGGAGCTGTGAAAAAGGTCAGAAATTGGTCGTCGTGGTTTTAGCTTCGACAAGTCCTTCTTCTTCTCCGCCTCCTTCTCCTCCGTCCTCGCCGCCGTCCTCCTCATCTTCGAACGTGTCCGCTCCTCCTGGTGCTCCTCCGAGTTCGCCATTACCAACGCCTCATGCTCCTCCTTCTGGCTCCGGAGGATCACCGCCGTCGCCATCTCCGGTAGCTGGGGGATCCCCACCACCGTCCCCAAAGTTTCAGACTCCAAGTTTGACTCCACCATCTCCGATTGCTAAAAGCCCAAGCTCACCTCCGACGACTCCATCGCCGGCTTTTGGAAGCCCAAAATCATCTCCATCGTCTCCGTCCCCAGCTACTGGAGGTCCAAGTTCGTCCTCGACCACTCCATCTCCCGCTTCAGGGAGCCCGAGTTCTTCTCCGACGAATCCATCTCCGCCTTCTGGAGGCGGAGGTTCATCTTCGAAGTCGCCATCGCCAATTGTTGGAAGCCCACACACATCTCCATCGACTCCATCTCCGGCCACCGGAGGCCCAAAATCATCCTCGACGACCACACCCCCGGCGAGCCCATCTCCGACTTCTCCATCTCCTGCTTCTGGAGCCCCAAATTCATCTCCAACCACACCAACTCCGCCTTCTGGAGGCCCAAGTTCATCGCCGACCACTCCATCTTCGCCTTCTGGAGGCCCAAGCTCATCTCCGACGACTCCATCTTCGCCTTCTGGAGGCCCAAGTTCATCTCCGACGACTCCATCTTCGCCTTCTGGAGGCCCAAACTCATCTCCGACGACTCCATTTTTGCCTTCTGGAGGCCCAAGTTCATCTCCGACGACTCCATCTTCGCCTTCTGGAGGCCCAAGTTTATCTCCGACGACTCCATCTTCGCCGACGACTCCATCTTCACCTTCTGGAGGCCCAAGCTCATCTCCGACGACTCCATCTTCGCCTTCTGGAGGCCCAAGTTCATCTCCGACGACTCCATCTTCGCCTTCTGGAGGCCCAAGCTCATCTCCAAAAACTCCATCTTCGCCTTCTGGAGGCCCAAGTTCATCTCCGACCACTCCATCTTCGCCTTCTGGAGGCCCAAGCTCATCTCCGACGACTCCATCTTCGCCTTCTGGAGGCCCAAGTTCATCTGCGACCACTCCATCTTCGCCTTCTGGAGGCCCTAGCTCATCTCCGACGACTCCATCTTTGCCTTCTGGAGGCCCAAGTTCATCTCCGACCACTCCATCTTTGCCTTCTGGAGGCCCAAGCTCATCTCCGACGACTCCATCTTCGCCTTCTGGAGGCCCAAGCTCATCTCCGACGACTCCATCTTCGCCTTCTGGAGGGCCAAGCTCATCTCCGACGACTCCATCTTTGCCTTCTGGAGGCCCAAGCTCATCTCCGACGACTCCATCTTCGCCTTCTGGAGGCCCAAGTTCATCTTCGAAATCTCATTCACCTGTTGTTGGAAGCCCAAACACCTCTCCTACACCGCCATCGCCGGCTACTGGAGGTCCAACATCATCTCCGACAACTCCATCTCCCGGTTCTGGAGCCCCAAATTCATCTCCAAAGTCTTTATCTCCGGCTTATGGAGGCCCGAGCTCGTCTCCAACGACTCCATCTCCTGCCACTGGAAGCCCAAGTTCATCTCCGATGACTCCATCTCCAACTTCAGGAGGCCCAACATCATCTCCGACGACTCCATCTCCGGGTT
This sequence comes from Begonia fuchsioides, assembly GCA_003255005.1. Lineage (NCBI taxonomy): Eukaryota > Viridiplantae > Streptophyta > Magnoliopsida > Cucurbitales > Begoniaceae > Begonia > Begonia fuchsioides. Next base: position 337,610 of record QAOC01034659.1, on the reverse strand, counting down.
CTGGAGGCTCAAATTCATCTCCAAAGCCTTCATCTCCGGCTAATGGAGGCCCAAGTTCTTCCCCGACGTCTCCATCATCAACTATTGGAAGCCCAAGCACATCTCCAACGACTCCATCTCCCGCTTATGGAAGCCCAAGTTCGTCTCACACGGCTAGAGGCCCAAGTTCATACGGGCTGACACCCTCTCCGGTTACTGGAGGCCCAAGATCATCTTTTGCATCCCCTTCTCCAACTTTTGCAGGCGCCGGAGGCCCAAGTTTGTCGTCTCTGGCTCCATCTCCAAGTTTGGGTTCTGGCGGCCCAAGCTCGTCTTCATTGATTTCGCCGCCTTCGCCGTCACTTTCGGGTCCAATATCATCACCCCCGAATGAGCCAGTTTCATCCCCATCTGAATCAGAATCCAATGACTCACCTAGGTCGTTCGGGTTCATAGCACCACCTCAGTCGTCGGCGTGGACTACACTCCCCTCTACAACGCTCGTATTAGCAACGATTACTATATTCAGTGCACTTTGAATGCTTTGCGAGTGGCAACTTGAACCATCTCAAACAATTCTATAGAGTTCTTATTTAAATTTGATTCACTTCAAAGTTTATATAAGGTTTTGAAATCTAATCACTAATGTTTGTTTTTTACTAATATAATATTTTTCTTGAAAATATCCATCTACACATAAAATATCCATCTCCATTGCGTATTCTGTGTACCTTTGGTTTGCTTCATCGATGATTTTGGTGGGTATTTTTATTTTAGAACTGTTGTCGCTCTAAATGATCGCAAATTATTAATATAAATTAAAGTGTTTCCCCTAACACCAATGGAAAATAAATACCAAAATTGAGAACGCATCCGTGCGAAACTCGAATCAAGCCCTGCCATGGCCAGCTCTCGAGCTGCACTTTCCGTGTAGAATGATAAGCAATGGAGTGTGCAACCTTTGTACCAGTTACTTTCCCTATGATTTATTTTATTTTGTTTCATTATATACCTACCTCGTGCCTGGTACGTGTGTACTAGTTGAACTGGTTAACATCCGAATATTTTAGAAATTTGTTTCATTATATAGCTACCAAGTGGCAAGTACAGTGTAATTTGAACAATTTCTTATGAAACGGTACTTAAAAATCACTCATTTACGTTATCAGATGTCTGCTATTAGTCTCAGATAAAGTGTCATTGGCAAAAACTACTCGGGAAGTAAGGGTAATCTATCAACAGTATAGGCCGAGCCATTTTCTTCGCCTCCAGTACTTGTGTAGTCATCGAATTCCTCATCATCTTCGTCTTTTCCGAGATCTTCTCTTTCATCATCTTGTTTTATTTGCACTGGAAGGATTAGAAGGTGCAAATCGGGGCCCGTTCCGATCTTCTCGGATTGAAAATTGTATTTTCTAACAAGATCCATTTGAAGAGACACAATGTGGGATGATCTTGGGAGTAGATCAACAGCTTCTCCATTCTGGATTACCTTTTGCTCTATGGCTATTCTTGCTTCCTGCCAAATGAGAAATACATGCACTCATCAAATTACTACTAATAAACAAATAAAATTAAATTGTAAAATTTAGAATTCTCAAATCATAATATGGAAAAAAGGGAAATAGATATGAGAAATACCTCCAAAGCATCGATTTTCTCTGACGATTTTATCTTTTCTGCTGGTCCAGAGGCTTCGCTTCCATCTTTAAGATCAGTAACTAGTGCTAGTAATGCCTTTGCCAATTGGACTAATGAGCTTGTCTATCATGGAGATAAAAAAGCAAAGTTGAACATTTTGGTATTGACAACTTCGAAGAGCGATAGAGACTCGATTATTACCTTGGTTACATAAATGGGTATGTCATGGGATTTAGCAGCTGCTTGAATTCCAGGATTTTTCTTGAGCCTGGATAGCAAGGCAAGTAACCCGTCTGCTTCACTGATATTATCCGTAAACTCAATTTCAGTGTCGTCCATTTCTAGTTGTTTACTAGCTTGAATCACGCTGGCCTTCAAGATCTAGAATAGCTGCACATTTATTAAGTTCCACATTCCACAGATTGAATCTAATATATGAAATATGACCTGAAAATCTTACTTTCGATGTATACATTGAACACAGCAGAAACTAGGAGAAGGGTTCGCATAAAAATGGTGTTCCATTGATATCTTACCCCGTACACAAACAGGCGAATTGGCATTATATTTTCGTCTAAATCCTTGCCTGCTTTTGAAAGGAGCTCTGGGATATACTCACGACTACCCTGATTGGTGCTTAAGTCGATCATCTCCTTGGCGTCTTCACTCATGATTTCATCTTTTTGGTGAGAGGAAGTTGATGGCTCACTTTGTATCGTTTCTTTTGATTCTGGAGATTTTATCTTCCGAACTTCCACAATTGGAAGACGGCCTTCAAAAAAATAAAATGGAAAAAACTAAGCTTCATGACAAAATTATGGGAAATTACGACAGAATAGATCGTACCGCGGAGAATAGCATCGACAGTAGCTTCTAGGCAGCGATGAACTCTCAATTCAGTCTTTGAAATGATTTCGACTCCACAGTTGAATGTGGAAGGTCCTTGTCTCTCTAGAACTGTCTTCTGGACACCCCGGCGACTTGCCTCTTCGTCCCCTAGTGTCACACTCTATTACAATGATTTTAGTAAAATTGAACCGCATGTTAAAAAAGAAGTTCTAGTTTTCATATACATAAAGAAGACAGAAGCACTACTAAGCTAAATCATGGGTTTGTTCAAGATATGTTTGTGAAAACAATAATATATTATTTTCTCGCAGACAGAAAACAAAGGATTGTTTTGAAATTGTAAAACCTCTGTTTTCTAGGTTTCAAAGGGTGATTAAAAAAGTCTCCATGGCAGCACACTATCCAGCACAATTGATTCACTATTTTAACAAGTTTAACCTGAATCTTACCTGTATTCCACCAATAAGCATTTCTAACGAAGGATTCATAATTAAATTCTCTATGGTAACTCCATGTGCGGTCGCAACTAATTGAATACCACGCTGTGCGATGGTGCATGCAGCCAATGCTTCAAGTTTTGTGCCTATTTCATCGATTATAATAACTTGGGGCATATGATTTTCAACCGCTTCAATCAACACCTGCGATATATAACATTCATAAGCATGAAAAAACTTTCAACCAAAGAAAGTGAATGATGAATCGAAACAAGACCACACCATGCAATAACTAGACTGATCAACGCATTTTTCCGACTCTTATATCTTAAATAACAGCAAATAAAGATTTTATAGCTCAGTATTAGAGTTTGGCCATGCCACCGAGCGCATATACGTAGAAGGCATAAGCTTTAATCCCAGTATGTTATCTATCAGCATATTACTAATAATATTAATTTAAATCATCAAATCCTTCTACTGAATATTTCCAGTTAGTAATGATACAACAACTCTATTATTTTTCGTTAGTTAGATTTACTCAAGTTCATATGCTACTTCCCATGGGTAAATGTAAAAATTCAGACCATACCTTGTGTTGCATATCAGAGTTGGGGACTTGCATGCGTCGAGCATTACCTATTCCTGCATGAGGAATGTCCCCATCCCCACCAATTTCATTTGAGGTGTCGACAATCATTACGCGTTTCTGATAATCATTAGCAAGCATTCGAGCTATTTCTCTGCAAAAAATGCACCTCAAGAATTGGTTTAAACTAAAACAAATATTCAACAACGTGCAGATTCATGGACCATTAATTTAGAATAACTTCTGGAAAAAAAAAATTAGGACTTGAACTTCTGGTCTACAACAGAAAGACTTGAACATTCTTGTAGAGAAAAAGGAAAAATCACAAACCTAATAATTGTGGTTTTTCCTACGCCAGGAGGCCCAATGAGCAACAAAGAAGATCCATCTTTCACCAAGTCCCTCAGTAAATTAGCACTTCCTGATATTGCTCGGCCAATACGACATGTTAGCCCAATAATCGCTCCTTTACGATTCCTGATGGCACTAATACGATGCAATGTCCGGCTGATGCCTGCTCGATTGTCAATGGCAAAGTCACCAACCTGCTAATTTTAGGCTCCACTTAGCAAAATGTTTCATATTTTATGTTGCAGCAGTTTGGTCGCTCTATTTGAATCTTCTAATGTTTCAAAAATTGAATGTAAATAAATTACCAAGGAAAAAAAACCGAGCCCATTAATGTGGCTAGGCAAATCGTCTCAAAATTAGAATGCCAAAACCTTTCGAGTTTTTTTCTTTGGTTCACCAATGAAGCAAAATAACATGTGCTCCTACGAAAAGAAGAATGATTTTTTTAATGACTGAAATGACCAAATTTTTGGAAGCATTTACTTATTAACAGTAATCAAGAAGCTTTCAAGTGAAAATTCAATGGCTTCGAGTTTTGTACTTGAAGGCTTGACTAAATTGTGCTTATTCCGAGTATTTTGCTTAAAAGACTAATTCTTGTAAATTTATTCCAAAAATAACCAGAGACTGCTCCAAAATAGTTGAAATCAATCAATCATTACTCATCTCATATCTTCACGCACTATGCTTGACCAAATACTGACAAAATACATAGAATGGAAAGTCAAAACACAAATATTTGTTTAATATTGACCCCCAGTTGAAATGCTTATTTTTTATCTATATATTCATGCATTCAACCCAAAGACAACAATGCTACGTTTAAAAGTATATAACTCATGAAAGAAAGCAATTCTCACTGAAACATTTAGACAAACAGGTAGTGGGCAATGGACAACAACATCAACTTACAAGAGAAGAAGCGTATTCAAGATCTGCAACCGTAATAGGGCAATCCGACAACACATAGTCTCCTGAGGGAAATCGCGCAAAAGGCTTGCGACCCAAGTCCATAACTACTTCCGTCAATTCGTGAAGCTCCGGATGTTCACAAATACTCCGCCGCATTTCTTCCGGTAACAGCACCACTAAACGGTTCAATTCGTCATCAAAATCATCGTCTGGCAAAGAATAACTCGACGAACACGAACATAGAGAACAAGGCAAAGATCTTCCGCACCCAGATACCCTTTTAAAGAGAAATCGAAGATTTAAAGAGTTTGGAAATTGCTGGAGGGGAGGAAGAAAGTGGGTTCCGAATTGCAGTTTGAGACACAGTGGGAAACAGAGGAGCTGGGTCGTCAACGGAGGTCGAAGATGAAGCAAAGGAAAAGGGACCATCTGTTTGGAGGGAAGAAACGGAAACAATCACAGAGTCTTCGAAGCTCGGAAGAACTCTAGAATCATGATTCCATAGCTCGAATGACACGTGAAAGAGAAACAAAATCAACAATTATTCTAAAAATAATATTGCTAACATTGGTTTTGGTTGGTGATGAAATAATTAGTGACAAATTTACCGCATCGTAATTATAATTTAAATATATCACGGAGGTTAGAGAGCTTAAAAAAATCAAGTAGCTTCAGTGTCGTTACTCGTTTCTCATACAAATTGCATCATAACTAACGCACAAGAAAAACAAACAACTAGTAGATTAGCATTAGTAGGCAATTCTGTCTCAATATAACTTTATGGGATAAATAATACCCTAATAATAAGAAAGAAAATATCAAATTAGGATTTAGTAATATTTATATTTCAACTAAATATAAAATATTACTCTTCTATATTATTTCCCATTTGTTTGCTTTAGAGACCAAATGAATATTAAACTTTTAATGCACATATTGTAGAGATTTTTATGCATCATTCCTTGATTTGTTGTCTCCATGAACTCCAAAGATATTAAACCAAAAAATGGATATAGTTCAAATTTAATTGTCTTTTCATCTATTGAAATTTGTTCGTACATTATTATATCTTTGATGATTAAAAAACTACATTGCTAAATGATTGCTAATAAAAACTGTGAGCACCAATTATAATATGATATCAATAATTATTGAAATAAAACGATACACTGTCTATGTAAATTTTGATTGTCATATTAAAATGTGAATGCTAGAGTTGGTCTGCTATAAACTCAAATATTAGGTGAGCGTCGAGTCCATTTCAAGTCTCGAGTAATTAGCCTTATAGTCACTCGGGTCGCATATTGAGTCGTGTCATAAATTGTTTTTGATAAGGTTCATAGTAGTAACAATAATGTTTGCTATGGTATTAACACAACTGTGATTTGATTGTTGACAAATTATTGAAAATAGTTTTAACCACTAAAACTGTTTATTTAAATTGAGAGAGAGGGACAGGGTTAGGGTGGAAAATAACACTGATTTTGGATTCTAGGTCTTGTTAGAGAGATGAAGGGTTAGGGTTCTTTGAATTTGAAGGTTGGAAAGAGAAAGAGAGATTGGCTTCTGGGTCTGGTTTTTTTTCTATAAATCTTGAAAACCTAGAGAGATAGAGAGAGAGAGAGAGACTGATTCAGTTTTGGGGATCTGTTAACAATGGAACTGGAATGAATGGCAGAAGCTGCACAACCAACAAGAAGACCTTTTTAATCTTGAATGAAGCTGCCTGCAATGGTGAGTCAAAAAACTTTATCCTTCTAAAACAGGAAGAATAAACTCAAAACCCTAACTCTGGATCCCCAATCCAATCCTCGCCATCTTCATCGTCCCCACCAAAACCACAAGCCTCAAAGTTCCATCTATGGAGCACAACCGGTGGAGGAGGAAGACGAAGAAGACCAAGTTTCATCAAGCTTTCACGTCCCAGATTTACTCTCTCCGTCCTCTCAACCATCTAAATTACCACTTTCAGCGATTCCGCTCGCCGGCGGCGAACTCAGAGGAACAATCTCATCTTCTTCTTCCTCTTTCTTCAACGACTGCAGGCAACCGGAGATTCGAATATGACGGTGCAAGCACTGGGAATAATGACGGTGCCGGCGAACTTGTGGCGGTTCGGGGCGGCCATTTGGTCGGCTCCACCTGCCAAAAAGATCGACACAGCAAGGTCTGGACAGCGAAAGGGCCAAGAGACCGTCGAGTGCGACTCTCGGCGCAGACCGCTATTCAGTTTTACGACGTTCAGGACCGATTAGGCTACGACCGTCCGAGTAAAGTTGTCGATTGGCTCATCAAAAAGGCCAAATTCGCCATTGATGAGCTCTCGGAGCTTCCTGCGTGGGGCCCATATACATTCACGAACCCAAAGACGCAAACCAGAGCCATGCAGAACCATGTCGATGAAAACAGCGAAACCCCAATCAGAATTAATAACAAGAAGAGAGCTTCTGCCTTTACAGTAACGGCAATTTCTCCGGTTCAGTTTCAGAGTTACTCGGATGATTTTGCAACTGGAAATGGCCAGAATAGCGAAGATCTAAAAATCTCCTTGCAGTCACTTCACCGCCATGAAAACGATCATGTTTTATCCTCTGAAGCAGTGCCGACAATAGGTGGATCCAACGAATGGCCTGAGCTTAACCAGTTTCAGAGAATGTATTCATGGAATTGCGGCGAGACAGATACTGGTAACGGAAATGAATTGTTCTTCAGCTCATCACCTCCACTGACAATGACGCCGTCGCCGGTAACGTGGCAGCCGTTTTCAGGCGAAAGCCAGTTTTTTCTTCAAAGGGGACCCCTTCAGTCCAATAACACGCCCTTTCTTCGTGCCATTCCAGCTGATACATCACCGTTCGATTATCCGATTCCGGCGTATCTCCATCAAGTTTCAGTACCCAGCCTCGGATTCTCCTCCAATGGAATCTCCGAGCCCTCTGCTTCTTCATTCGATTCTCGCCATTGACAGTCAAAACTTCAAAACAGAAAAAAGGTTTCCATTCCAATAACTTTACAGTATCAATCCATTTGATTCCTGTAATATTACCCGATTCAAACTAGTTTGTAAACCCATTTACACCATTAATGTGAAGCCATTTACTATGAAAATGATTGAGGGAGGGAGGAAGTAGCAAAATCCAACAAGCTCGATTTTTAGCTCCACAAAATAACAGAAGAAATAATAGAATTTAACAAATTATCGAATATTTTCCTTCCAAATAAATTTGATAAATGATATTGAAAATAGAAGGAATAAATGTTTGCAAAAATTAGGAAACACACGAACATTTAACCTTCAATTTTGGGTGTCTCCGATATGTCGGCGTTGAAGAGAAACAAGCCTGGAATAGCATTCAAATTTCGGGTCTGTCCTCCAGGTTTGGCTGTCGCTGAGGTGGAGCATTTTGATTGGTGCTCGTTTTCTTAATGTTTTGTTGGTTGTATACCTGCCTCAATCGCTCTATTTCTTTCTTCAATGCCTCTTGATGAGCTGCCAATTAATATTTTTTATTTTTTATTAAATAAATTATTCTAGAAAATAAATTTCATATAATAATAATTTATATGAATTTAAAAAAAAAATATTACTTTAAAAGTAACCTAATGCATTAAGTTTATCATAATATAAAATAATGATATTATGTTTAGTTACTAACCGTCTTTAAAGAGCTTATCTTGAGCCAAGGCAGCAATTCTTTGCTTGAGAGCACTATTATCAACGTTAAGAATTAATCTTTGGTGGTCCAAAAATGCTACCCTCGGAGATAAAGCCGAAACCTCGCTCTTCCGGTTATCAAGCAGACCAAATTAGACCATATTGCATGAAAAAAATCATATGAAAATTGAATTTATGTGACAAAAATAATAATAAATTCTTTGAAAGAAGTGTACCTGCAGTGTGGTTACGCTTCGTTCTAGCTCTGAAATGTATTGCAATTTTCTTACTCTTGATCTCTGAGCTGATTGTCTGTTGGCTAAAATTCTACCAAATTCATAGTTTCATGGTCAAAATTTAATTTGTAACGTGCACGATTTGCATGAAAAATTATTTTGTTTTTTTATAAAAATGTAATTTTCATATGATATTTGAGTTTACCTTTTGACCTTCTTCGGGTCAATGGTAGTATCGCCGGGAAAGGCGGCAATTTCGGAATGGCTAGAGCTGACCACCTCTCCCGGCTCGTTTTTCAATTCGTGTTTGACCGTCGAGGGCTTCTGAGCACCGTCGTCGCTGTTCTGGTCGGACGGAGTAGAGGTGTTGGAAGACGAAACAGCCGCCGTCGCCGGATGCAGAACGTCGTCGGAGAACATGGATACGAGCTGCTCATCGTCCAACCTCTCAAACGCATTGGGGACATTAATAGCGGCGGGGGAGTCCCGGGAGTTATCGACAAGAGGGAGCTCGAGGAAGGCAATGGAGTCGCTGACGGAGCGCCGGTGAGAAACGCGGCGGGCGGAGGAGAAGTCGAGAAAGTCGTCGACCCAAGAAGGGTGATTGGGCGTCATCAATGGAAGCTTGTGAAGATGAATGGGAGACCGATTCTGATTCATGGCGGGTATTTTAGGAGGCAATTGCGCCATTTTTGGGTGTAAATGGATATGCTAGCTAGCTAGCTAGAGAGAGAAAGCGAGGAGACAGAGAGACACCAACAGCTATAACCTATAACCGACCGAGACAAGCAAGACCGCAATATTTAAGACAATCCAAAGCTCCTAAAAAGCTCCGAACTCACCTTATCACCTTAGATCGTCCAATGCATCCTTTTGTAAATTTTTCTTCTTTTTTCTTCAAAAAAAAAAAAAAATCGATACAATCTGTAGAATTCAATGGGTACCAACAATAGTACATTATAACATAAAAATTGATCTATAGTAAATTACATTTTTCTTCTGTTACAATATTATATAATCTATCAATGAAATCAAAGGTTAATTGAAGCATTATTCCAAAAATAAAAAAAAAAGGCGAGGATGAAGACCAGCTAGCTCCAGCTGTGGGTTTTTAGAGAGAGAGAGAGAGAGGAGATAATGGTGGGGCAACGGGGAAGATGACTCAAGTGGAAAGGGGAGTGGTGTTGTTCGATAAAACTGTGGCGATACCAGCCCACCACGTGCCGATGTGACTCCCATCTTTATTATAATGTCGGGATCTTAATCTTAGCAGAAATACGCGAATGTTTGGCCTTGCGTTACGTTTTAAATGCACATGTCTTTTTAATATAAGCTATAAGCTATCATATAATGTATATCTTCAATAATTGAGTCTAGTAGAACTTAATTTTATCTCTTAATTCGATCAACATGGTTAAAGTTTTATTTTTGTAACAAATTTGGCAGCTACCTCGTAATAAAAAATAAGAAAGTAATAATACTATGAAAATTGGGTGAAGTTGGAAATATATTATTTGTAAATTGGAAGGTTTGTTTCGTATGTTTTTGAAAGTATAAGGACTGATTTGTCAATAATAAAAAATATGGGCTTTGTCCAATGTGTCCTATAAAAATAGGCCTTGGGCTGCTTCAAAGGACATAATAAAAGCCCATCTCTCTCTTTTCTAATTGCTTCACACGTTTCGGCTGTCTCCCCAAATTTGAACTCTCTCTCTCCCACTCGTGTTGGGAGCTTCTCCTCCTGATCTAAACACGCACATATAGCTCCGGCAAACGAGAAGGAACTACGATCTGACTTACGCCTAACGATGGCAGCGTATAGAGCGGACGACGATTACGATTACTTGTTCAAAGTGGTTCTTATTGGAGATTCCGGGGTTGGTAAATCGAACCTTCTTTCGAGATTTACGAGGAACGAGTTCAGCCTCGAGTCCAAATCCACCATTGGTGTTGAATTCGCCACACGGAGTATTCGGGTCGACGATAAGATTGTCAAGGCTCAGATTTGGGACACAGCTGGGCAAGAAAGGTTCATTTCTTAACCCCCAATTTCTTATTTCTTATATTTTCTTGTTGGTTTGATACAGCGTAAGAAATAAACGTCGAGTCTTAGATTGAGATCTTGGAATGCGCTTGACATTTTGGGTTGCTGGGTTGGGGGTTTGGGAATAGGTTGGAGTGAATAATTTGACCATGTTGTTCGAGATCCAAGTGCGAGTTAATGATCCATTAAGGGGTTAATGCTATCATTGACCGAGTGAAACGAATAATTTTATTTATTGGATGATTTTATATATATTTAATGCGAGTGGAGCTTGTAGAAACATATACTTATACTAGGCAGGAAGCTTGGAGAAGATTTTGAACGTATAAGTATCTTAAAAATGGGCTTCATATAGTGGAAGCACTTGTTTTTGAGTCTTTTTCAGTAGACATTATTTCATACAACAGAACATAAAGCATAAAACCTTGTGCAGCTGCACTTAGAAAACTCAATTCATTGGTTTTTAGGACTAAAATTCAGTCTTATGGTCCGTACTTATATGCCTCATGCATATCATTGTTGAATTTGTGATCTAAGGTCATGTAGTATGAAAGTAAAGTGGGGGGCTAATTTTTGGTTAGGAGTTTGGTTTTCTACATAAGTTCCATAGCATGGAATTCAATAATTCTTACTTCTGATTTCATATCAAAAGATATCGGGCAATCACAAGTGCATACTACCGAGGAGCCGTTGGAGCATTACTCGTTTATGACGTTACTCGACATGTAACATTCGAAAATGTAGAGAGATGGCTGAAAGAGCTTCGAGACCACACAGACTCCAACATTGTGATAATGCTCGTAGGCAACAAGGCAGACCTTCGACATTTACGGGCTGTTTCTACAGAGGACTCCAAGGCTTTTGCAGAAAGAGAGAGCACATTCTTCATGGAGACTTCTGCCCTGGAGTCGATGAATGTTGAAAATGCCTTCACTGAAGTTCTGACCCAAATATATCGAGTAGTCAGCCGAAAAGCACTTGACATCGGAGAAGACCCGGCAGCGTTGCCTAAGGGACAGACCATTAATGTTGGAACTAAGGATGATGTCTCTGCTGTTAAGAAAGTCGGTTGTTGTTCGACATAATGAATATGGTAATTCTCTCTATTGAGTTGGCAGCTTATGGATTTTCATACTTGAGTTTGTCTGAGGTTTTTATATAATATTTGGAGATGGATATTTATTCAATTGGGTCGTCAATATCTTGATAATTCCCCTAAATTTCCAGGTTTTATTACACTCATTATGATTATTATTTTCCAAAAGTTATAGTTTCATTGCATTGGATCTTAGATACACTTTGATTGTTTCCTCTGTGAGAATATGGTCAATGACAGTGTCTTGTCATTGACCATATGAATCTCTTACATTTTTTCATCAAATTGTTCCAAAAATGAAACTAATTGCATTAATCAAGAAAATCAAGAATCGTACTGGTCGATCTTCCTCAAAACATAATGCGTCAATACGGTCATGAAAAATACAACATCAGGCGAGTCACTAGTTGCTGGACATCGAAACCCGGACTGCAGATTCCTTAGTGCTCGACTCTATGAGAGATTATTAATTGACGTATTTTATTGGAAAATTTGAATTCAATGTTGTTTTCTTAGATTTAATAAATAAATTACTTTAAGGTAATTATCAATTGACGTACTATAGAGTTATGAATGCTTTTCAAGTGATATTTTAAACTTTGTACCATTGACACATTGAAGTACGAATATTTTTCAAATATTATTTTAATTTTTTAATTAATCAATCAACAGTTCGAAGTATGAGTTATTTTTAATGGACACTTAAAACTTCAAAATTTTATTAACGTTCAACTTAACATTAAATTTTCGTTATTATATATATTTTTAAGATTAAATTTTTGATTTTCTATATTATAGTTTTTCTTTTTCGATAATCTCAATAAAAAATGTATAAAAATTCAAAAAATATGAAATTAAATTATAATAAAAAGATTAATTAACTTAAATTTCATGATAAAATTTTGGTTGATAATTATTTAATTTTGAAAATATTAATTAATAACTAGTACGTTTAAATTGTCAAATTGATATAATGATACAACGCTGTCGTTTTAATTGTCTTCCCTAAAAGCATGTGTTATGCCGCCGTCTAAGAGTTACTTTGGGCAAGAACCTCCAAGTCTACGATGAAGATGGAAACTCAGCAGAAGAAGCCTAAGCAGACGAACCTCAATCCCAACTGGGCTTTACTTCAACAAGTAAGCCTCTCCCTTTCTCCCGCTGCCTGTATTACTCAGATTGAACATAAAATCATTCATTTTATTCTGGGCGCAGAAGCTGAAAATTCACAATTCAAAGCCTTCAAGGCACTCAAAGTCCTTCGAAATCGAAGACCCTTCATCAATTTTGGGTATATTTTCCTCTTGTCTGGAACTGATTGAATCTTTTCCTTTTCGTGCTTAAATGCCATCTTTTTCTCTCCTTGTCATCCTCTGAAGTATTGTTATGCAAATCTCTTGTTTGAAGTATGAATTTGAAAAGTTTCATGGGGTTTATTGAATGTATAAAATTTTTTTACGTGCTTGGGGTTTTTTTTTTGTTTGTTTTAGTATAGGCGTGCTTAATTTCAATACTTTCTGTTGAGATTGATGGCCTGGCTTATGAGTGCATGTTTGGAACTTTTGTTTTACTGAGTAGTGTAAACCAATAAATCCTCATTCAAGAATTTGATGTCTAACTGATAGTCATATTCGACATTTTGTTTAATTTAATTACTTTTACTTTCAGGTAAACGCAAGGAAAGGCCTGATGCAGAGTTAGATGTTTCTCCAAATGACATTCTCATTCCAGTCAACGATGACACCAGGTACTTGTAAATTATTTCAATAACTTCTGAATGGTCTATATTGTTTGAATTGTATATGAAAGCAGAAATTACTATGGGAAGTGACAAAGCTCGGAATAGATGATGGAAGAGTGCAGAAGTTGAGTTGTAAACAAACTAACTGACCAGCAATGTTGCAAGGATGATTACTACCTTGTTCGTGTAAAAATTATCTTTTAAAATGGTTGCAACTAGAGACTTATTGCAAAAAATTATGATTATGCTTGTTGCACTCTTCATAACTCTTTGCTAGGTCTTTAGAAGAAACCATAGATATGAAACGAAACTTACTTTGAAAAAGATGGAAATAAGATTATGCTTTATTTCATCTGATTTATATAATTATTCTTCAGTTGATGAATTATCCCATGCCTTAAAGATATTTATATTTATTTTTTTAATTTCTTATAATTCAGCTGAACCATCTTTGCAGTTTGACGGATGCTGTTGGTATTGATTGTGAAATGGTTGGTGTAGGTCAAGGGAACAAAAGTGCCCTCGGACGAGTCACTCTGGTACTTTTTGTTTCCTTTTCGCATCTTATTTAGTGTTCTTTTGTCGTAACTATCATTGTAAAGATTGGTCCATTGAGGTGTAATGAAATATTTGACATTACCATATTTCGACGCTTCTGTAAGTTTTCATTAAAATATGAAAATTTTATTCCCTTTTTCATTCCATGTAATTGTGTGTTAACTATACTTGGGTTTATTTGGCATATCCTGATGAGATTTCGTTGAATTGCAGATAAATAAATGGGGAAATGTAATGTATGATGAGTTTGTCCGTCCAGTAGAGCGTGTAGTTGACTTCCGTACTCAAATTAGTGGCATACGACCCCGAGACTTGAGAAAAGGTTGGTTATGCTTTCTTCTTGTTGCCAGTTTATCTTGTAACAACTTGATATTAAGATTTTAGAGGATCCATTGTGAAAGAAATGATACAACTTTATTCAAATCTAACGAGAATTAAATATTTCAAGCATTCGAAGGGTTTTGTTTTCTCCCACTAATCCCAGATTTTGTCTTCTTCTATTTCTAACTGTGTTCTTAAATTATGAATTCATATCCTCTAAGTAAAACTCAAATTATAGTTGTCATATTTATATCCTACTGATAATTACTTACAAGATAACAAATAGATATTTCATAGACTAACCTTTATTTATCATTATTGAAGGCTTATCACCTTCATTAAAAAAAATTATGCATTTGAAGCCAAAGTGTCTGGATAAAATGTACATGGAAAGGAAGAATTTTGTGTAGGTGAAAGGCGTTTATGTGGTTACAAAGGTTTGTCCAGCAATGGTTAATTTGGTCGATCATTGAAAATTAGTTATTCTTGTCTTTTTATGTGAAAAATCATGAGGTGGCTTTGGTTTCTAAACTATATAACAAGATGATCTCATTTTATTCTATCTTCAGCCAAGGATTTTCGTGTTGTACAGAAGAAAGTGGCAGAGTTGATCCATGGAAAGATTCTTGTTGGCCATGCCTTACGCAATGATCTTAAGGTATGTTACTATAAATGACCAGTTAAATCAAACATGTTTAACATATTTCTAATGAAACCTCTTCTTGATCAGGCATTGTTACTTAGTCATCCGAAGAGAGATATGCGTGACACATCTGAGTATCATCTCTTTCAGAAGTACCAATTTTGTCCATTTTACCTTCTTCTTTTTGAACCCAAAATTACTACATTCATCTGGATATGTAATGAAACTAGCTTATAATATGGGTTGTTTTGGAATAGGGAAGGGTCGAGAAGGGCTCTCAAGCATCTTGCGGCAGAGTTTC
This sequence comes from Begonia fuchsioides, assembly GCA_003255005.1. Taxonomy (NCBI): domain Eukaryota; kingdom Viridiplantae; phylum Streptophyta; class Magnoliopsida; order Cucurbitales; family Begoniaceae; genus Begonia; species Begonia fuchsioides. The sequence goes on along the minus strand of QAOC01034659.1, from coordinate 322,257 downwards.
TTGGGGTAAAGATCCAAAATGGAGAACACTGTCCCGTGAGTTTTTCAACCTTTATTATGAATCTTGAATGAGTCAAATTACCCCAAAACACATTTAAACAATTGGATAAAGCTGACTATCAATTTCAATGATTTATCAAAATGTTTACTCTCCTTTGACTCAAATAATGGAATTGGTGAAGTAGCTGAGTTAGTGTTATGACTTCTCTTTACATTTCTACGTATATACATGCAAATTAGATATTGGATTACACGGACTGAAGGGTTTTCAATTTCTTCAGATAGAAGATGCCAGGGCTGCGATGTTGCTCTACCAGAGAAACAGGAAAGAGTGGGAAAAGAGTGAAAAAGACATGACAAGGCTGAAACAGAAGCAGAAGGAGAGGAAACGCAAACCCAAGAAGAAACTAAACAAGAATGTTGTTTTGGATGGTAATCGATTTTCAAGATAGCAACTTTGAAACAATTCTGGTTTAGGACACTGCACCCATTTTTGATTTCTCCATTTTCTGGATGATTATTATACCTTTTTTTAAAGTAGTAATATTTAACATACTTCTTTTTAATTCAATTATGGAAGAGTGTGTGCACGCTTCAGTAGGTCTGTGTTTGGGGCGTATTACACAGAATATTTTAACATTTAGACTTGAAATGAATTTTTATTTTCATACAAGATGAGGAGGTAGAAATTTTGATGTTTCGAGCATAAAAGTCGGTGCCTTGTTTGAAGTATGGTTCTGGTTTTCCTGAACTGGTTCGGTTTGAATCAAGTTCAGGTTGTACCAGGTTCAGTCCACTTGACAAATATAGGTTTTTTTAATACAGAAGATCCGAGACTTCAGAATAAGTAAAGAAATATGCAAATAGAATCCCAACTTATCATTAAAAAACAAATCGACCATTAAGGTTAAAAAAACAAATCTAATATGGGTGGATCGCAAAGTTGTCCATTGTCGTTGAACATAGGCAAACGGTCTTTTGCTTAAATACAGACGGTATTAATAAAAAATCAAAATTTGTAGTTATGGATTCTTTTGAAATGTTTTCCTAATTATGAAATAAAATAAAAAGCATGAAATGTTCCTATAATTACAAAATTTAATAGAAAATCCACGGGACTTTTAAACTCGAGCAGCTACTTTTATCAATTGGTCTGGCAATGAGCTTCAGGAATCAGATTTCGTGATCTTGAAAACTATCATCTGCTGGATTCCTTTCGTTTGTAGTTTAGTGTTTTACCGACGGATTTCGATTTCTTGAAAACTTATTTTCATTGAACGTTCTTCCATCTTCACTATGAGTTGTGTTCCTTTTATCTTTCATCATTCTTTTCATGACTGGAACTTGATTTGCAGGTGCAAAATATGATCTGCCTAATTAGGTTCTAAGCTAGCCGACCAACTTGGTTCGAGAAAATTAACACACGAAGAATACATGGGTTCATTCTTACCCTGTCATTATGCATTCATTTAACTCTAATTGTTAAATACATCTATTACACAACAATAGTAAGCATCTAAGACAAGATGTCTATTACAAAAAAAATGGGTCTCAGTTGAAAGTATGAGAGATAAGTCGCTGGTTAGATAGAACTATTTAGGCTACACAGACGATTCTGAACATTGTGGTAGATAACATAAAATGTAGATTGAAACAAGAGATATGTTTCGAAGTGAATTATATTACCATTAAAAGCCGAACAAATTTGAAAAGACGAGCGCTGATGGAAGTAATTTACCTATGAATTCAAGGAAGCAGTGGAAGGCAGGACAAAAGAAAATGTCCATTTTTTGAAGCAGAAATTCACATACTACAATTTATTCATTACTCACAAGATGTACAACAGTCTGCAGGGTGTCTTTAAAGCTTGGTTGGGGGTGATTCGAAGATGTAAACTTCATCATATCCTCTCCTGCAGAATACGAAAATATAGAAATTTTCACAGATTTCTGAAAATAGAAGGAACAGATGAAAGTGCGACATACCCTGCCTTCCCACAATAAGTTGGACTGTAGTTGTAGATCAAGTTATCGAGCACTTTCCTCGCGGACGGTCTGTTAAGCGACTTCCTAGCCTCACTGTTCCAATTAAAGGAGTTAATTACTAATATTCCACACCAATATGGAAAACAAATACATTTCATATTTAAATATGGAATATTGATATTTAACTACAATATTGCCTTATTTATTACCGCATAACATGCTAATACTGGAAGAGCAACGAGGATTGTGCTATATCCTGATCATATTAATCCAATTCATCTTTCTTGAATACAACAGTACAGGATTCCACATGTTCCCTATTCTATATTTGCTTCCGATCGTTCTACCATCACAATTCTTGTTACTTAGAGGAGCTCATAAATTTCTAAGAAACGCAAAATCTATGGCCACAACAAGCAGCTTATTTTAATTCCCGTTGCGGAAAAAAAGTCCTAGACATTATTCTCTCTTCACACGTAGGGGATAAAATTCAGGGAAGTTATTGACCCATTATTATACAGCAAATTGCATTTTTCAGAAGGAAATGAATGATGGAAAAATGGAGCATCTTACTCACATGAACATCATTTATATGACAATAGACAACACAAACCATGTTAGAAATGCTCTAGTGGCTCTCTTTGAAGGAGTTTGGACAATTGGCTTTGCATGAGTATTTGGCAACACTGGCTGAATTTTGATGGCTACGACAACTAATGGAAAGCTAAGAGAAATTATTCTTCCCCAAAGTTTATAATTTCTTATCTAATTTTAACCTTTATCTTCCATTATTTCATATAGTTCTTCGGTAAGGACTTTACACATCCAATAATAATAGAGATTTCTAGCCAATAAGTTTGTGGCAATCATAACAATATATTTTTAGTTTGAGTTTATTTCTCATGACTATAAATGTCTAAAGTAAAATGAAATTCCTAGAAACTCTATGCCTACAAATAAGAGTGCACTAACATCTAATTAAGCAAATCAAAATAAATTTTAAGTTATACCTTGACACCATATCTTCGAATGGAATGTTTTACACCAGTTTCAATGATATTCTACATCTTAAAGAACTAAAACAGACAATTGATTTTAAAAATCGTCCAGATCAGGATCTGACCTGACTAAATAGTTTGCGACATGTTGCGTTACTTCAATGGCCTCTTCTGAGTGCGGAATTGTTGGAAAACCCCATTCAAAGGCATTTTTCTGCAGCATATTTCATTAACATTCTCTTATTTAGGAAAATATGAAGTACTACCTGATTACATCTGAACAGATAAGATAGGAAAACGAGAAAATAGAGAGAGAAAGACTGGGTGAATTGAAGATTAATATGCCAGAAGTGAAAACTTAATCATAATAATGAGACAACCATGGAATACCCCACCCTCCAGTCTTCAGTTTGCATTTGAAAAAAAAAAACAGTCACACCACCGTGACAGTAGGTAATTGGGTAATGAGTAACTTCAAAAGCTTAAAAGTTAGCATAAAAACAAACCTTATACCAATATAAATAGCAGTCACACTAATATTAAAAAATATTGGCCCTCTTACAGATTCCATCGTCAGACTCATGAGAAAAAATAAAATAACGATTGACACGGTCACAGTTCCTGAATTGTAGATGGAGTAAGATAAAGATTCCACCTCAATTTCCAATAAATTGTTTCAAGGAATGGGAGGGGTGACAAACTCTAAACAAGTCACGATGCTCACTCAGGAGGAAAAAAAGCTTGAACGAAGACCAGATGTTTTGGTGTTCAGAAACAGGATGATTTGATCGGAAATATAGTAGGATTATCAATCCAAAGATGCTTCAGAGGAATTTTAAAACTCAGAGGTGGCATTCAAGATACATCAGTCAGATAAACATCATTATTTGTAAATTTCTAGTCCAATTTCATAGAAGCTCAGATAGGGCTAACAGTTCCATGTATTTATTAGAATCAAATCACGGAAATCAAAATAAAAAATGAATCATAGATGATGAAAAGGATCAAGTAGCAGAGGTGAACCCTACATTAAAATCAAAAGATATGGTCATAGTTTAGAACTGGAAGCATACCTCAGGGTGCCATTGAAATGCAGTCACGGGATATGCACGTCCTTGCACTGTGGAGACATAAACCTTATCATCTTCATCAACGCATGTAGTCAAGATCTTAAAAAAACTGGATAATTCCTGATTTTCTAGAAACCTTCGAGGTGAAATGCCATACTGCATTTTAGCAAACAGAGTACATTAGAACCAAAAAAATAATACTCTAGTCATTCAGAAAATATTTATTGCACATTGGAGTTTTGGAAACTGAAATAGTCATCCAATTCATTATAGAAAATTTGCATTGTCATGATTTGGTTCAAGCACATATGAAAAAGTTAATGAACGAACTATGCCACATATGATTAGTGTAGCAATTTTGAAAGACAGTAAGGTAGTGTGTTTGGTTGTTTCATATAGGATAAACTTAATGCAGAAAAAAATTAATTAATTGTACAAAAGTAAATAAAAATTATAAGGAAAAAGAAACAAGAAAAAATGACATAAAAAGGGAGATCTACATAAATGAAAGAAATCAAAAGAAAGCACAAGACAATTATGGCAAGTCTAAAATCCATCTTATGCTTCCCGATTGAAATTAGCCAAAGAAATGAACTAACACGATGATTTTGCATGACTAGACAGTCTGTCTCCAGCTTCCTGAGCAAATCTGGTGGAAATCTGGAGTAAATGAATATGAACAACCAATCAAAGCAACTCCCAAACAAGTTATCATGACTGAACACAAACATTGGCATTGAAAAAATAACCCAATACCAAAAACAACAATTTCTTTGGAACCATCTCGAAGTTACCTACATGCGAAATCATTTATTTTATGAGATAAAAGGTATTAGTTTTCCTTCCCATCCCCTAGGTGACACAAAGAAACACTAAATTAATCAAGCATTATCCATTGACTTAGTAAGCCTTTTTGGAAATTTCATGTACCTACTTTGGCTTAGTACTATGGTATAAACTATGAACTCTCACAAAACTGGTGAATCTGTTAAGAGTAGAAACCCAGGACGCTTCATTTCTCAGAATCAAATCAATATGAAGAAATATTTCATAATCTCACAAGTGGACATATTTATCGAAAAATACTGGAAAGCATCCAAAACAAATAATGGCATCCAATAATCTTTGACCACGGTAATGGGCTCACTTAAGAGTAAGTATGTAAGTACTAAATGCATCGCAAAAAGTGGACAAAAAACTACACAGCTTCTTGATTGGTTAATTCTCATACTAGATCCAGAGGGAGAGGTTCAAACTTCAAACTACGAAACTGTTGTAGTTCAAACACTTTTATGAAAGGAAAAGAAGTTGGCACTTGTTTTCTGATTTGAAAAAACACAAAATTATCTTCCCTGCGTTTGGTTGGTGGCCAAAGCTACATGAATATAGAACTCTATAGATTCTTCTTTAGGAAATGAAGCAAAAAGCATAACAATGACTTTTTACTGAGAAATGAAGCAGCCACAAAAGGGAAACTCAATTTAGGATCCAAACTGAAGAGAACTGCTCTGTCACGTACTCATAAATGGCACAACATTGATTCCTCCAATATCTATTTGACATCACATGATAGCATATAGGAACAAAAGCAAACAATTAGAACTGCGTTACTTTAAGCTAAGAAGGAAAATAACTCCTCATTCTATGTAAAGATTTAACAGTCAATTTTATCAGTTGACATGTACCTATTGAAGACGGTTCCTTTAACATTTGTATTCTCCACAAATTGGAGAGTAGAAGCCATATCGGGTGCATTGAAGGACTCAAGAATGTCCATATCCTGATTTTCAGAAACGAAAATGCCTGCTGTTATTCTGAGACTTTTCACGATGCAAAACCAAATACACCATNGTTCCTTTAACATTTGTATTCTCCACAAATTGGAGAGTAGAAGCCATATCGGGTGCATTGAAGAACTCAAGAATGTCCATATCCTGATTTTCAGAAACGAAAATGCCTGCTGTTATTCTGAGACTTTTTACGATGCAAAACAAAATATACCATCATTTGAAGAATACCAAAATGACTTCAGTTAAACAAAGAATCAAATAAACATCTTTGACACAGACAATTGTTTTTCACATTAATGCGGAAGATGGATTTCACATAGGTGCGTTTGCCATGATAATAGCCTAATATCTAAAGCACTTTCCAGATAAACAACTTCAAATCTCTTAAAAAAGAATATAGAGAAATTAAAAAATGTATTCTTGTAGAAGAAGCCTATTTCCATGAGTACAATCATGATCTACTACTTAAAGAGTAAGATGGGGAACTTGAAAAATGTATCCAATTGAGTACAAAAAATAGTTTCAATAGCTTGCAAAAGAAATGAATAGCGTACCTTGCTGATGACCATTGACACAATTTCAAAACCTAAGCAGATAGCATATAAAGGGAAGTGGTCTCCAGCATCGTTCCTCTTAAGAATTTCCTGTGAGAAACAGAACAACTATAGTCACCAATTCCACTTAATTAATTAAGGAAACTATGAGAAACAACTAACTAAGTCCTTTCTATTTAGTTCAACAACCAAACCATGCGCTCTAAGTGAGAATACTCTGATAAATTCTGCAAGTGTTAATTCCATTTTCACTCTTTGGAAGACATCATTGTACATTTCAACTAGGCTAAAAACATCTATACAGAAATATGGATCAAGCTTACTGAGAGATCAATGCCAATGATTCACCGGCAAGGAAAGGGAATCTAAGAAGATACAAACCAAGAGACCCATCTCGTCAATCCATATGCAATTTAGGTTTTGATCAAGTGAAGCCCAAAATCACTTCTGCCTCCATCTATATCCTTGTTCATAAAAAGAGGAACATAATGCATATTTTTTATATCTAGAGTTATCCGCTCATAAAATACACAGAAGTAATACTTGTAAACATGTCTCCTAGAACTTTACGTGCCACTATGCAAATAAGGAAGTAGCTTTCTCAGAAAAAATTATATTCNGCCCAAAATCACTTCTGCCTCCATCTATATCCTTGTTCATAAAAAGAGGAACATAATGCATATTTTTTATATCTTAAGTTATCCGCTCATAAAATACACAGAAGTAATACTTGTAAACATGTCTCCTAGAACTTTACGTGCCACTATGCAAATAAGGAAGTAGCTTTCTCAGAAAAAATTCTAATCTGAATAAAAGCTCAAACACTAAAGAACAACATGAACTTATATCAGTCATTTAGAATGAGATGTTTGCAGAATTTTTAATAATTACCTGAAATATTTTCTCTGCAACAGAATAGTAAAAGCCACGCTTTGCCCAACCCCCAGTGAAGAGCACTCCGTTGACCAGATTGAGCTTCTGCAACTTAGCTGCAATATTAGCAGACTAACAAACGGGAGGAGCACGAAATAAAAGAGTAGTTGACACATATTACTATTCCAAAGACTGATTATGATTAATGATAAGAAACCATGTCACACACATGGCACTCCATACAGTGCTTATGTCCCTCTGGTTAGGAATTAGTGAGCCAACAGATGAAACATAATACATTCTAGATAAAATTTAATAATGTTGCACTTTCAATCGGAACTAATAGAATAACTCCTTTGATGACCACATCGTTCACAACCGTTATATAACGTGATGCTAGTGGAATCAAACCAAGGCTTGCAACATAATCGAGAATCATTATCACAAGACTAATATTTACCATTAACATCACAAGTTCACAGTTGATGGACATACTTTGCGGCGGGAGACTAATCAACCTCCCTACCGAATTCACAAAATTTAACTTAAATTGGAGTTTGACCCTAGAGAAATCAAACTCATGAGTCACATGCTTGGCATATAATTGAGAACTATCATTGCAAGTGTGATCCAACGTATGTCCAAATAAATGATAGAACCAAATACGTGGTGCAAAAAGAGAAGTTACAAGCATTTCATTAGAGAGGTCAAATCATGCCTAAAAATCTTTACATCGTTCATAATTCTAAATGAGACAATCATTGAATAAATGGCACAATTATCCTTCATTGCAATTGAAGCAATATGGAGCCCTCCAATTGAGATTCATGCATCGAAAATAGAGATGTTCATCAACGTCTGTGGTGATAATATCTCAATGATCTTGATGGAATACCTTAATCACCAACCGTTGATACTTTAGATCAAAGGTCAGAGTATCAACAATACCTTAAAAAACTTCATATAAAAAATGACTAAGCAAAAAGATTTTTACTTTGACTGCCCGTCGTAGAGAAAAAAAGTAAGCACAGGAAGAAGGTGATGTTGGAATTATTTTTGTATACACACAAAATTTAATGAATTGTACCACTCTCATATTTCGACATCTGCACGAGATTATCTGATGAAAAAGGTTTTGCGGAAGATTCTCACTTCCAGCACAACTAAAAAAAAAAGATTTCTCTCACAAATTACCTCGAAGATGATCTCCATCGGTTCATTGTAAATAAGAGGAATAACACGAGCCCCGGCCGATTCAACGAACTTAACATAAGAAGCGGCAATATAAGAAGCACTCGTGGCATTACTGAGCCTTCCGGAAGCACCGTCTCCAGGATGGCTAAGAATTCCGATGACCGGCTGGTAATTCAGCTTCGGATTCAAAGCCGGACAACTGGGACCAAAATTAGTGCCATCGAGCCGGAACTGAGTCGGCATGAGGATACTGGACGCCTGAGCCGCCCTAGCGAGGCTGAGCTCTTTGGACAAAGCCATCAAGAGAGGAAACCATAGGTAATTGACGATCGAAGAGGAAGACGAAGATGGAGAAGAATGAGAAGAAACAGCATCGTTAGAGAAATCGGAAGAAGAGGTCGAAGTGGAGGCGATTTCATCGTTTGTCATGGCGGAATTTGCAGAGAGAGAGAGAAAGCAGCCAAAGAAGAAATGAAGAGCGATGACGAGGAATTGCATATATATTTTATATTTGCAGAGAAAAAGATGGCCGCCGGTGAGGAGGACGCCGGGCGAGCTTCGACTGGACTCAACTTTACCAAATTTATTATTAGGACTAAATGGCGGCCTGCAAGAAAAGGGTCCTTGATGACGTAGCGCTCAATCAGACGAGTCAGATTATTTCACAGTCAAATCTAAAGGCTATAACGAGTCCACGTGTCAACCAAACAAATGGAGTCATAAAATAATTGCGCTGCCAAGTCATTTTCTAATTGTAATAAAGTTGAAATACGTCAACCTGTCACGCTTGTCAAATTTTGAATCGATAAAGAAAAACTTAGGTCTTATTAAAAGATTATCCTCCTATTTTATACATATTTAATATGCCTTCTCCTGGTTTGGTCGTGTGCGACTCATTTAGTGTACTATTGGTTCGGTTCAATTCATCTTGACCTTAAAACTAAACCGGACCAATTGGTTTGCCCGGGCATAAATTGCCATAATGTCATGACTTCTTGCTCTCCAAATTTATTCTACACTTAGAGGTTTTCTTCAAATGGTGTTGCTAATTATGCTCATTGGCAAGCCCCTCTCACAAAATAATATTTTGGGTCCGTTCCTAAGAAGGTGCCTGCACTTTTAACCAAACCATAAGAGCCTTACCGGTTCGGCCTTGTAAAGATTTGGAATCCACTTTAAAAGGAACAAACATCAGAACATGTGTTGGTTCTATTGTATCTACTATCTTTAAATCATTCAAGAAAGTAACAATTATACAGCTGAAACTTATCCAAATTCAAGTTGAACAATTATCAGAACCAGTGTTGTTTCTATTATATCTACTATATTTAGGCACAGAAATTAATTATAAACTTGGGAAGAATTTAAAATACTCATCCAAGTAACTATTATATAACTGAAATTTATCCAAATTCAAGTTGGTATATTGCAGATTCAAGAGAAATCAGACCGAACAGCACAATAAATCTACACCAGCTCAACGGCAACTAAAGATGTCAAGTCCTCAACAACGAAGAACAACATACCAATATTGAAAGTGGGCAAGAGAGATCTTTCCTGAATGTCGTGCTACGAAGTGAGGTTGAATCTATTGTTGTTTCTGAATCCGTTTGTCCCTGATAGGAAGATCGACCGGCTTCTGAGCCTCGTGCGGATGCTCTGGCCCTTTGTACACCTTAAGGTGGTTGAATAGAGCTCGCCCAAGCTGTACAAGACATCATAACTTATCTGCCTATATTTTCTCTTTAAGCCATTGGGAAAAATAACTAGCCACACAAAGTAACACAAATAACTAAGGCTGAAAATTTCTCAATTTGAACACATCAAATTTCATTGTCCTATATGACTTTGACAATATATTGAGAACAAATAGCTAGTAAGAAAAAATTATCAAACTGATTTACAACAAATGAAAATGGATCTAAGCATAACTGCTAGTTGCACGGGATTGATCATAATATAGGTGATTATCTATACGAGTGATTAGTCCTCTATGTAGCGTAAAACTTAATGAATAAAGAACGAGCGTACCCTTCCTTTAGGAAGCATTCCACGAACAGCATGCTCAATAATTCTTTCTGGAATTCTCTGCTGTAGCTGGTCAAAAGTTTCTACAGTCATTCCACCTGGTCGACCGGAATGTCTTCTATAAAGCTTTTGAGTCCTCTTCCTCCCAGAAACAGCAACTTTCTCAGCATTTACCTTTAATGCACAAAGAAATGAAAAGGCATCAGACAATAATTGTTTACAAAGAATGCGCGAGGGACAGAAAAAATTAGACAATCACATCCCTTAAATGAAAAGGTATTAGCTGCCTAAAAGATATACCTGCAGTAGAGTGTTTCTTAAAACCAAAAGTTAACTGATGAACAAAAAGATTGATGAAAATATGAAATATTGGCACTCATACCACAATTACAAATGCTCCCATGTCTACACTTGGAGTGTATGTTGCTAAATTTTTCCCGCGGATGTAATTTGCAATCGTTGAGGCTAGTCGTCCGAGAATTTTGTCTGTGGCATCAACCACGTACCATGTTTTATCTGTGTTCACATGGTCTGCTGCTTTGGGATACCATGTTGTGTTCCAAATGTCCTGCCAAGACAGACATAATCTCCAGGTAAAATGCAATGGCAAGGCATACATGAGAAAGCCTTTCCGAAAATTCTTCTATGAGAAGGAGAAAAAAAATGAAAAAGAATAAGGATAGTGGCATAATTACAGCAAAATGTAAGGAAAATTCATTATGGTTTGAAATGTCGTTTCTTTATGTGTAGTTAGATGATCATCAGAACGGTGAAACTCTTTCCAGTAAGGAGAATACTTGCACAGAAAATTTGCCTTCGAAGAAGCTAAAATTCATTCATCAAGAATAGCCTAAATCAGCTCATTTGGTTGCCAGGGCAACGGAGCAATGCAAATTCCGAGACACGAGAAGGAGACATTCACTTCGCCACTACAAACGACCACCCTATCCAATATTTCTATGACCGAAAAAAAACTAAAGATTCTAACAGTTCTTAGTTCTTCAATCTCTCAATTTTATTTACATCCAGAAAGTAATAAAACAATAAAATCTTTTCTAGGCAGCATTTAATCCAGGAGAAAAACTTACAGGGCCATCAGCTTCGTCGCCCTCAAACATCCACCGCTGCTCCAACGGAACGCGAGCAAGGTCCTGGGAATGAACCTTGAAGCTCCAGCTCTTCCGGGTGGAGCCAAGAACGGTCGCCGTCGAGGTCAGAAACAATGGAGGCTTCGAAATCACCTTCCAGAACCCAACAGGATTTCTGGGTATTCCTCCACTGCATTGGCCGCCATTGTTGAGAATCGAAGGTAGCGAGAAGGAGACCGCAGAGGAAGAAGCACTGGAAATCAGCATTGTCGCTTTGTCTCCCTACGTGTCTGTCGATGGGGTTGGCTCTTTCTCTTTGTAGTGTGGATAATCATTTTCGTTCTTTTAAAAGAAATAGATAAATATTATAATTATTGACACTGAAATAAAAGTTAGATTTTAAAAATTTGAATATTTTTCGAAAAATCAGTGATAATAATTAAAAATAAATAGGACAACATACATATCAAATTTTGAACTTTTTTATCGACAAATTAAATTAAATTTTTAATCATCAAATTTTGTAATATTTTATGAAATATAAAATAATTAAAATGAAAAAAGAACACAAAATGCATATAATGGAGACTGGAGAGGTTATGGGGGTGGCAGAAAATCAATAATGCTTCCCTTGACTCTAATTGATTCCCAAAAGTAAAAATGACACAGTTTAGGTTCAATGTACCTCGATTAATCACCAAATATTTCATTTCATACTATACACTTTCAGGCACTTCCCGATATCAACTTCGCCAACTTTTAGATCACCATCAAAAGGTTCGTAAATATAATTGATGCGTGTGTCGGTAAAATAAAGAATTGAGTTCTCAAATGCAATATTATTTATGAGTAATAAATAATATTACTCATAAATTGTTTTTGAGAATATATAAAAAATGCTCAGTTAGAATGAAGAAACTTATTTATAAGCATGTTCAGCAATTCTCCTTCTTTGAAATGTGTGACACCCTTGACTTTGGATAATACACATACATATACTATTTCATTATATAAATGAGAGATTTCACTATTGATTAACCTTATTTATGAGTAATTATTTGTTTATATTCTAAACCCATTTTTTGATTAATATATCAATAATTATTTGTTAGATCAGAAAGTGTATTTAGATATTAGAATATAAGAATAAACGTATTATTATTATTTAATTATACATAAGATTCTGCAATGTGAGTGGGGGCCTATTAAAAGATGGTCAAAGCATGAGTTTTGAGACAAAAGAAAGTGGGTTTGGAGATTAATTCTTACGAACCTAACTTACACTATTCCATCTATACCTCCATGTTTCATCAAGTTTCGAAAACAAATCTCCATTTCTCAACCTTACATATTTGACTTTCCTTAAAACAACTCAATTAATATTCAAGAATTATTTGAGTCAATTTTCATCCGTAAAAAAGGAATTATTGTGACTTTAATTCGACGTTTCTTGATGATTTTATAAAACAAACACGTCATTTTATTTTGTCGACCATGCTTTTCTACTCTACAACTCAGAATGTTTTTTTCCAAATTCAACCACCCATATCATCTAACTTGACCCTTACGTCTCTCTCTCTCTCTTTCTCTCTATAAATATAGTTTTCAATTTTGTCACTACAACGGAGAAAATGAGCACTTCAAAACTAGCTTTTTTAGTCATTTTCTGTGCTTTATTGATAAGCCATGCAGCCTCCGCAGAGGCCAGAAAACTCAAAAACAGTGAGATTCCTTCGTTGGGTTATCACAATTTCATGATGCTTTCCAAGATTTATGCCCTACCCTCGTTCGTGCATGCTGTAAGACACCGTCGCATGCGCAGGACCGATCGGTTTCTAGACTCCGTCCCGAGCCCCGGTGTAGGGCACTAAAGTGTTTTCGTATCCTCTTGTTTGTGTTCTTTGCGACCCTTTTATCGGGTTTTATGTGTGTTATGTTTGTAATTTGTGTTGATGAAACTTAGAAGATAGTAGTATACGTTCATTTTAATTTATATGTCGGCAGACGATTGAAAAAAAAACTCATAATTGTTGATATCATGCATAATAAAAATATCGCATTTGTAATTTCAAATTAAGTACTTAAATCTTACATCATTACATCGTTCACGTTGCTTAATGCAATTAATAACTTAGTTTGATAATTTGTACTTTATCATAATTATTTTAGTTACTAATTACTCATATGTGAGTGCTGATGATACTATAAGATTAGGCTTAACATAACAATAACCTTATGATAAAAATGATGTTTTTATTTTCCATACAGATACTAATCACAAAAGAAGATTTTAATTTAAGAGGAGAAAACTGTGAGAATCCGCGCTCGACGTAAGTTAGAGGGTGAGAAGATTTTCAATCCCACATATCTCAGATTTAAAAGTTAGGAATAAATCATAAATAAATAATTCATTTATAACTAGGATAATACATTTTAGAGATAACTCAATCGTAAAGTTAAGTGGTCTAAGCATAAAAGTGCTCCAAATCAGGTTATTCTGACATGGGTCGGAGCTGAGCTCGTGCGTCTGAGATGGCGTCCGAGGAAGAAATCCCTGGTTGCTCGGAGGAATCAAGAACGGCGTTGAAGGGTTGGTGGGCGCTGCATTTTTGTTCTCTCTCTTGATCAGCCGACAAAGAACGTAATCATTTTCCTGCATGCAAAAATCAAGTCCAGATTCAGGAAATCATATTTTAAAATAATCATATCGAAACAAGAACCACCAACCATGAGAAATAAAGCCGAAAAAAATAGACAAATACCTTGTTTTCAAAGCAGCCATCAAGTCGATCTTCATGCATCACGTCCTTGAAGTGAATTTCAGTATCGCTCTGTGATTTCCACGTCCTGAATTCGGCTGTCCGATCCATTCGAGCTCCTCGATTCGTCTTCTTCTTCAGTTTGGTGAAACAATAGAGAGAGTTTGGCTCCTTGATCTCGGAGTAAACTTGATCCCAAAGCCCGAGAGGGACATATAGATCGATGTCGGGAATTGGAACGTGAAATATGCGTTGGCCTTGCGATTTCGGAAAGAGATTTTTGGTGACAAGGGTCTCGTCCGAAGGAGTAAAGTAATAGAAACTAAACGAACTTCGTTTATCGTCCAGGGTACTCCATCAACAACGGCTTTCATTCCGATAAGATATCGGCCATTTCTTGCCCAGAAATTTGATTCTTCTGGGCTTCTTTCTCTTCAACGTGGCCGTGCAGAGCCGAATGGCCACCAATGCCGTACAGAAGAATAGAAGAAGAGCTTAAAATTATTCAATAATGAATTGCATGATCAACACATAACACAGAAATTTAAACTTGAAGATTTAAAACACAGCATAAGACTGATGATTTTAGAAAGGGATTGGATTGATAAACACGTCTGATATCGCATCCTTGACAGGCTTTGAGACGTTTGTATAGCCATCTTCGTCCTTGTACAACTCATCCATGAACTGGGCCATGTAAAGCACACGTGAGAGCAGACTCATTTTGACAGCAGTTGGTTTGAGAAACTCCTGGTTAATGTCTTTCCATGCTTCCTTCACCTGATCTCTAAAAACTCCAACCGCCTCTTCCTCCGTCGTCCCGTACTGCAATGCATAGCATTCCTTGCCCGTCGCCCCCTGCCCCGTCTCTTTCTCCCTCTGCATTACAATATTGAAGAAGAAAGAGTTTCAACTTCGTGATATCCATGGGGAGCACAAGAATTCATGATTTATTGAAAGAAATGGTTAAACCTTGTCGGACACTATGTCATCCATGAGCCTATTTATTGTTTCAGATGCTTGGAGAATTTTAGGTCGGTTGAACAACCATTCAAAGTCTTTCTCTGTAGCATCATCGGCACTCATGCCCACAAAATACAGAGTCGTTATGAAGGCATAGCCACATGATATCATAGACACGGATAGATATTCGTCCATTGTTGGAGTACGCTTCTCGTGGTACCATTTTGCCTCGTCAAAGTAGGATTGACTTTGCTTATCTACCTGCGTAAATTTGCATAGAACGAATGAGTATTTTTCTAGATAATTGATTAAGGTTTGGAGCATAAAATACCGAATCTTTTGCATAGAACATTCGGTATAACGTGTCTTGATTGGTCATGGACTCTTCAGCTTCTTCTGTGCAATCCAAGAGTACATGGAGATATATTTTCATATACTCGGGAAGATCATTCACGGACTCTCGACTCCATCTAAGTCAAGAGAGACCAAGTACTCAAGTGATTAGCTAATTATAGGAAGCATTGAAAAACACATTGAAGCTTTACCTTTTCAACGTTGGATTAAAAAGAGAAAGTTCTTCGAAAATGCCATAGGAGTCATAGATGTCGTCCATTATTGAAACAAGGCACAAGAATTTGGTTGCTAGTGTTCTTGAGAGATCAAACTGAGGTTCAAACACTATAGATGTTATCCAAAAGAAAACCTCAACCATCCTGTCTCTTGCAAATGGAAATTTCTTTTTGAATTCGATATCTATCCACCATCTGAAATTACGACTAGTTAAAAATGTACATATTTAGGATGTAATAACCATAAAACTGTAGTTTGTTTTAACACTCACTTTCTTAGACTACAGAGCTCCTTCTTATGGATTGATTGGAGATGGTTGAAATCGAGTATTGCGAATCTCAACAGAGTTTTGTTATGCGAAGGAAGATCTTTGTAGATTGGAATGAACTGAGCAGCATTCACTCTTATCAAGCTCTTTCGTAATGGCCTGTTTAGGGCTTTTGCAACCATTTCTGAAAGAGGGTAGCTTCCATGTTTCAAAGAAGCTTCAAGGTGAGTACGAGAGAATACCAGAGCGTCATCCAACATAGTTTCTCCTCTTACTCCTAGATATGCAGCTTCATACAAGCTAAGCAACCCTTCCACATCGCTTGCCAAACATTCTTTAAACATCCCTTTTTTGTCTGTGAATTTATTGAAAACATCTGCAACACGAAAGTCGTTTAGGTAGTGATAATTTTTCATAAACTAAATAATTATTACCTGCTGATATGTTAATCCCTTGTTGTCGAAGAAGGCGAAAACATAGAGATGCATGGTTTAAATCACTGAAGTCGTCGTATGAACGACAGTTTAAATACGTTGCATATATATTCTGTAATGCTTCTTCGATTTCCCCCTCAAAATGGTGAGCCACTCCGAGACGTTGAATGTCATCGATGAGTTTCAATTGATTGAATGAATCATTCGCGATCCTTACCAACATGTTGGCCACTTCTTCTTTTAACTTTCGAGCTTCGTTGTCCTTGGCAAGATGCTCCTCCTACGCAAAAATCAGTGATGGTTGAATGATAAGTTGGATTATAGACTTAGAACATCACAAAATAATAGTATTTATTTTGACTGACCGGATTTTCTGGTTCGTAGTTGAGAAATTGGTCACCCCAAAAGTCCGGCACAAAATTATAGGTCGGCCGAGGGCAGTGCTGAGAGGATGCCACGAGCATGGGCGACTGGGAAGACATCGTTTGTCTTAGATCAAGAGGAAAAAGAGACCAGAGATGCTAGTCTATTGCATTTCTTCGTGGATTTATAGGAGAAGAAATGAAGATAAAAAGAAAAAAGACAAAAAAGTCGCATGCAATATTTCAAAAAAAAAGTGTGATTAAAATAATAAAAAAGCCAGAAGAGCACATGCCCACTTATTCATTAAAAAAGTTCCAGTACAAGTTCCAATGTTCCACATTATTCATCTCCAATAACACCTGGTTTTGTCGTAATCGTTAGTTAACTACGTAGACAATGAGGATCCTGCATATCCAAAAGACTCTAGCTGCTAACATGATGCAAAATGATTGCAATTATTATTTAAAAAATGTATGACCGTAGATATTAGGATACAAAGTGCACCCTAAATTGTTCGTGCAGGGTCGCAGAATGCACCATTGTAGAATAATGGTCACCCCATTTATTTTTTTGTCATGGGTTGGAGTCCTAATAGATTTATTTTTAAATTTTCAGCCCAAAAAATGTTCTACTAGTAATTAAGAATTCAATACTTCCATTAGTTATTGGATTTTTTAAGACCATTTAGTACCCTCGTTTCGTTCTTTATCCAGATTGCTAAAGATGCTCCATCTGCTTTCGTATCGTAATGCTTGAAAAGGGTGCAATCCTGGGTGTAAAAACCTGCCCTTTTGGCTGCTTCCACCAATTAATATCCATTTCTTGCCTTGCCAGATCCAACCTCCGAGCCCTGCCAGCTGGCCGGCCCTGGCCTAAATCCTTGAAAGACGATTTCCAGTAATGAAAATCTAAATGCATGGCTGGATAATGAATAAACTTATTGCATGGTTTGAAATGAGTTCAAACCATATATAATTTGGGAATCATGGAAGGGGTTTAAGTATGCGTGCAACTATTTAGTTCGTGTTCTAATATGCAAAGATAATTGAATTTCCACGACTTGAATAAAATTAGAAAAC
The DNA here is from genome assembly GCA_003255005.1 of Begonia fuchsioides. Lineage (NCBI taxonomy): Eukaryota > Viridiplantae > Streptophyta > Magnoliopsida > Cucurbitales > Begoniaceae > Begonia > Begonia fuchsioides. The sequence continues at coordinate 304,242 of QAOC01034659.1, read as the reverse complement.
TATATAATAGTTTAATTATATTTAATTGAGTTTGTCACTGCCTTTAATTCGGAGCATCCGCCGGGTTTAGACATTAAGTTATTTAAATTATGCCATCAATTTCCAGTAGGAATACAAATTACAAAGTAGTCCAAAAAAATTCGTTTATAATTAAATAAAATAATTAAAAAAATCAGAAATGTGGATTTCCGGTCCCTGCGTACTGGATATTTTAAAGAAAATTAGTTCCGTATGTAACGTTCCATCATATATTTAAGGGAAGATATAAAAACTTACAATGATTGACATTATTAATAGCAAAGTTTCTGTCCACACCTATTATATCAGATTTTGAGCTTTAATTCAAATTAGATTTCAACACTATTTTCACTTCTTAAACAAGCTTAAGTATGTAAAATCTTACTTCCCCGTCTATTTTGCTTAAATTTCTTCTATTTTAAGGAGGTAATTTTAGAATCGATCGAGTCGACCGCTTGATATAGCAGTTGGCCACGTAAAATGACAGGCCTCTTTCAAAAAGTTGTATAATTTTAAGCTTAGTTTTATATATATATTTATTTTTTTATTGTACATTCTTAAAATAAATATACAAAATAAATCAGACGTGACATAATAATTATTAGTTTTTTTTAGATATGCATAATTATTCGTAAGAATCAAATTACAGTAGAAACATAGAAATTCAAACATGAAGATATGAAACAGAAGAAGTTTAAACCCGCTACAGGAATGAGGATTCTAGAGAGAGAGTGCATCGATAAACATGGCCGATATCCCATCCTTGAAAGACTTTCCGACCGAAGTATAGGCATCTTCGTCTTTGTAAACTTCATCAATGAACTGAGTCATGTAGAGAACACGCGAAAGATGACTCATTTTGACGGCCGTTGGTTTAAGAAATTCCTGGTTTATGTCTTTCCACGCCTCACCCACCTTATCGCGAAACACTCGAACCGCCTCCTTCTCTGTCGTTCCGTGCTGTGTCGTGTAACATTTTAAGGCCGTCGCCACCTGCCCCGTCTCTCGCTCCCTCTGCATCATAATTTTGAAGAAGAAAGAAGCATAGGTTTCAACTTCACGTGACGAAATGAGAACCCTAGAGATCACGGTGAGTAAATAAATGATCGTTTATAAGCACGCAGACCTTGTTGGAAACTAGGTCATCCATAAGCCTGGTAATTACTTCACAAGCTTGGAGAATTTTAGGTTTTTTGAACGGCCATTGGAAGTCTTCCTCTGTGGCATCGGCAGCAGTCATGCCCACAAAACACATTACCGCAGTGTAAGCGTAGCCACAAGAAACCATAGAAACAGATAGATATTCCTCCATTGTTAGAGTCGTTGTACCATTTGGCCTCCTCAAAGTAGGATTGACTTTGCTTATTCACCAACATAAATTTGTTCTCCGAGTTAATTTCTAACTTTTTTTGCTCTCCTATTTTTTTGTGATTTCGATGCCATGTTATTGTTTTGGGTTTGACAATAAGGGCATTGTCTAATTTAAATTTGAGGATGAAGGTGTAACCGAAATATAAAAAATATATAATGAATAGTTCTCTTAATCCGAATAGTCGAGATTGCTAGCAATCATATAGTTTAATGATGAAACTTATTTTCTTAAATCATCTAACTCTTGACGGATGTTACTTATTAATGACAATTCAAATCTAATTAATTTAGGAGACACTTCAACATAGCAGATTCTCTTTACACGAAATTGTTACTTTGAACATCATTTTTCTCAATTTTTCTAAGAGTTATCATATTCTGTTTAAATTTGATATTTTTGAAACTTAGCTCCAATAAATGTTTGAGACAAACATATTTTTTAGGTGAAAAGAGATATTGTGACAAGTTTGGGGTAGTGATGGCAAACGAGCCTGCTCGAGCCGGTTCGAGTCGGAAAAAATCGACTCACCGAGCCAAACGAGCCGAGCTTGACGAGCTTTTTTTAAAAAATTGTGGCTCAAGCCGGCTCGCGAGCCAAACGAGCCGAGCCCAACGAACTAAAATAAAATAATATTATATTGTATAATTAAAAAATTATATTAAAAAATGTGATGAAATTAAAATATCCCAACAAATTATAGAGGTTTCGGGGGGAGGGGAGGAGCTCCAGTCTCCACCGACCGTTCAACGGTCGAAGCAGAGCTGGAGAACGCAGGTCTTGCCGGAGGGGAGGGAGAAAGTCCATTCTACGATTTCAAACCCCCGAGTTTTTTAATTTCTCGATCGCCTCCAACCCTGTTTTCCGATCAATCGGAGCGAGGTATTTGGTGAAGATCTGAGCAAAAANGCATAGACCTTAACACCAATAATTGCAAAAACCTTCTCTCTGTATCCTGTATTATTAAATGAAAAACTAAGTTAATAATACCTAAATTTGTGATTTAATAATAGCAATTCCACTGTATAATCGATGTTGAATGATATTAGGAACTAACCAGTGCCAAGCAAACACAACGAACTCGAATAACCAGGCAGAACCAATGATGTTTGAAACTTCACACTCGTGCCTGGCTCTTGGGTGAATTCTTCATTTTCCACTGTAACAAACGTTTCATCTTTTAGATGTTATTTTGGAAAGAAAAATGAACAACATAATAACTCAACTACCTCTAGAATATGAAAGTATGATCAGATTCTTGTATTTATTTCTATACATTATCAATCTCTCCATCCCGGAGAGGCTGTTAGGTTCATGAAATTTTCATGGCCAAAACGAAAATGAGACGGAGATGTCCGTTTGGTTTAGTTATTGTAACGAGATTACTGAAAAATAGCATGACAGTTGAATTTGGACTCCTAATATTTTCTACTAATTACCGCTAATTTCCAAATAACTTTCTTTTTCAAAAAGTTGTAAGAAGTTTATCATCTAATTTTATTAACATTTACAATGGTCACTCGATCTTCAATAATTAATTGTAAATTATCAAGAATTAAAGTAATATATTAAACTTAGGAGATTAAACTTAACTTTTTATCAAAATACGGTGATATCCGATCTCGTGACTTCAAACACAATATCTTGCTGCAAACTCAGCCTACCATTTGTTGCTTCAAAACTTGGAAAATTATTGAAAAATAAAAAGGTAGATATTATTACAAGTATCAAACATTTTCCTATTTTATTTGAATTAAAGTAAAAAAAAAGAAGATAAACTTTTAAGTATTATTTGGCTGAAGCAATGAATTTCTGATGATCATCAACTCGTGACAAACGCTTTCAACGTCCATTCGATCTCGAGGAAAGGTCATCGAGCATGCCACTCCGAGTTTAATCATGGAAGCCAAAGAGGTTATCGTTTTATTCTTCTCCAGCTCGGTGCTCGGCAAGAGGCACGGATCGACAGTGTCAATTACTCGGGTAGACAATGCCCTCTCAGCATAAGAATGGAGATTCAGCCCTTCCACAAACATCTCATCAGTTGGTCTTTTCCCAGTTACCATCTCCAACACTAGGATCCCAAAACTGTAGGTGTCTCCCAAAGCTGATACCTCACTTCCCTCAGCATACTCTGTAATTCATAAAATTTCTATTAGTTTAATGTTTATTATAGGGCATCTTCAATGATCTGTGATTTGATTCTCCAGTCGTACCTGGAGCAGCGTAGCCGATTGTTCCTCGTATTCCAACCGAGCTATTTTCGGTAAAATTTGCGAGTTCTGGAAGAAGTTTTGCTAGCCCGAAATCTCCAATATGGGCAGTCATGTCTTTGTCGAGAAGAATGTTGCTCGGCTTCAAATCGCAATGAACGATCCGGATATGACAGTGATTGTGGAGGTAATCAAGTCCCGTGGCTACATCGATAGCAATGTTTACACGTTGAAGAATGCTCAGATCGCCTCCTTCTCGACCCCGACTGCTGCTATCATGCAGCCATGAATCTAGACTTCCATTAGCCATGAATTCATAAACAAGAGCTCTGAAATCATTTCCTTGGAAATCAATGCCAGAGCACGAGGTTATTGTTTTGAGTAGATTTCTGTGACGGATATTTCTCAACGCTTCGCATTCGGATGCAAAGCTTCTCACTGCTCCGTGGCGTTCGAGATTAAGCACTTTAATGGCGACTGCTTCTCCTAGCTTTTCGAGATAACCCTTGTATACAGAGCTGAAGTATCCATTCCCAATCAAATTATTGGAAGAGAAATTATCAGTTGCTTTGAGGAGTTCCCCATATGACACCTCCAGGAATAAAGGGTCTTCCAGTTTTGATTCCTCTGCTTTCTTTCTCTTTTTCTTAGAAACCAGACAGAGTAAAAAGAATGATATGGCAGCCAACCCGAAGAGGCAAATGCATAGAGAGAGAATAAGTTTCAGAAGCTTGGTTGATTTTGGCTTCTTGCTTGCTTCTTGAGTACAATTAGGCAGGTTCAGAGCAGCTATTCCACCGCATAGTCTTTCATTTCCAATCAACGAGAACAAAGATGCATTTGAAAAAAGTCCATCAGTCGGAACCTTGCCCTCGAAATCGTTGAACGATAAATTCAAATAGCTGAACGAAAAAGTTGATAGAAAATCTGGAAGTTGGCCAGACAAATTGTTGCTCGAAAGATCAAGTGTCCGAAGGCCTCTCAACAAACTTAACGATGAAGGAATAGATCCATGGAAGTAGTTCCTCTGCATGGCTAGATATTCCAAGCTCACGCAGTCACCGAGTTGGCTCGGAATGCTCCCCGAAAACTCATTATCAGATAAATCTAAAGAAGTTAGTCTTTTCAAACTACCAATTTGAGGAGGCAATTCTCCACTAAACTTGTTGTCTGATAAATGCAGCCTCCGTCCTAAGTTTGGAAAATTAAAAACTTGTTTGGGAAGGTTGCCACTCAGATTGTTCTTGTGAAAAGACAAATAGGACAGCTCTTGGCAGTCTTCAATGCTCACTGGAATGGTTCCATCAAAGTTATTATCCTGCAGAGCAAGAACAATCAACTTCGTTAAATTTCCAATGGAAGAAGGAAGTTCCCCAGAAAGACCATTCGAAACAATACTGAAAGTTCTCAAGTTTAGAAGCCTGCCAATTTCAGAGGGTAAATCTCCTGTAAGATCATTCAATTGCAGATCTAAAAAACTTAATCCCACAAGATTTCCTATTCCGGATGGTATTTCACCGAATAATCTGTTGCTTCCGAGCGAAAGCATTCTGAGATGAGTTGAAAGGTTGGCTAATGAACTAGGCAGAATTCCTCTGAATGAGTTTTCATACAAAACCAGTCGAGATAACTTGCTGCAGTTCGTCAACGAGCTAAGAAAATCCAGTTCATCTGGATCCCCACTTCCCAGATAATTAGCTTCTAAAAGCAAGGCTGAAAAGTTCTTGGCACCACTAAAATCAACACTCACTTTCCCGAAGAAGCTGTTGTCGACTAATTCAAGATACTCCAAGTGTGAAGCATTGGAAAAGGAAGGAGGAACAAGGCCTGTAAAATTATTGTGGCCGACTTGGAAGTATCTAATCTCAGGGAAAGAGTGGGCTATGCTTGGTGAAAGGCTTCCATGGAGTTGATTGGTTGAAACGGAGAACCTCTCAATCAATGAAAGATTGTAAATAGACGAGGGTAAAGTTCCTGAAAATGCGTTGTTCGCAATTAAAAATTGGTTTAAGTTTCTCAAACTACCGATCGAAGAGGGTATGCCTCCACCCAAGAGATTAAACGCAATCGACAAAACTTTTAGTGAAGTAAGATTTGCGATAGCCGAAGAGATCTCTCCTGAAATGTTGTTCTGGTGGAATGCAAGATATTGAAGGCCGGAAATGCCAAATATCCCAACCGGAAACTCACCGGCGAGATTGTTATGACCAAGGTTCAGCAATACGATCTTGGAGCAGCGAGAGAGATTTCCAGGGATCTCTCCGGAAAATGAGTTATTCTCGAGAGACAAAACCTCCAGTCTGGATAATCGACCTATTTCCTCTGGGATTCTCCCATTGAATGTGTTGTTCTGCAAATAAATATATCTAAGAAACGTTAGGTTCCCCAACGAAGGAGACAAAGAACCCACCAAGCTTTTCGATCGGAGGTCCAAAAGGGTGACTCGGAGATGGCGACGGCCGCAAGTGACTCCTTCCCATTCGCAAAAATGGAGAGAACGGTTCCATGAACGAAGAGCCCCCAATGGGTCGTCGACTCTGGACTTGAAATCCAGCAAAGAAACACCGTCGTCGGAAACGTCAGCCACAGAGGTTGGAGCTTCATCGTAAGACTGAGTTTCAGAGCGATGAAGAAGAAGTAGAAGAAGAAACAATCGGCAGAAAGTAAACGACGCCGTATTAGACATTGTAACGTGAAAAACTTTTGCCTCAGGCAACCAGAAATGGTCCCAATTTCCAACAACTGACTTTGAAGATCTTAATCAAAGTTATGTATAATCCAAAAACTAAACACATCATTTGAATTAACAAATGAATAAATTAAGGAAAATGAAAAACATATTAGCGAAGTCAGTCAAGGGTTGGGTGTTTGTTGACTTTTTTGGAGACTTGATCGTTGATTCATTGGCTTCATCAATTCATTTTTCTGGGAATAAATTATTGTTTGCTCCAATTATCTTAACTTGTTTATCTTCCGAAATTTTGCATGAATTGGGATGGATTGAAATGGTCAAGCAAAAAAAACCAAGACCATACTTTTCGTTTATTTTGTTAATTTATCCGAATTACAATCTTGAGGATAAAAGGTTTTAAGCATTGGTTGAGTCGAGCAAAGAATTTCTTACCATCCGCAGCTCGTGACAAATGCTTTTGGTGTCGCCGAGATTTAGCCGAACAAGCCTCTCCGAGCTTTACCAAAGAAACCAACGTGTTTATCGTATTAGTCTTCTTTGATTCCGTGCTCGGCCGGAGACACGGGTCAACAGAGCTGAAGAATCCATTCCCAATCAAATTATTCGAAGAGAAGTTATCAGTTGCTTTGAGGAGGTCGCCATACGACAGCTCCAGGAATAATGGGTCCTTGAGTTTCGATGATTCGTCTTTCTTTTTCGTTTTCTTAGGGATCAAACTGCAGAAAAGGAACGATATTGCAGGCAACCCAAAAACGCAAATGCATAGAGATAGAACAATATTCAGAAGCTTGCTCAGTTTTGGCTTCTTAATCTGTTCGTGAGTGCAATTGCGCAGCCGCAGAACAGCGATTCCATTGCATAGTCTCTACTCTCTAGTTCCCGAGCAACGAGAATGGAGATTCATCTGAAAAAACTCCACCAGTGGCAACCTCGCCCTCGAAATTGTTGAAAGATAAGTTCAAATAGGTGAGCAAAAAAATTGACAGGAAATCTGGAACTTGACCAGACAAATTGTTGCGAGGAAGATCAAGCTGTAGAAGGCCTCTCAAAGAACTGAAGCTCGGAGGAATAGCTCCATGGAAGAGATTCCCCTGCATGGATAGATACGCCAGTGACGCGATCGCCAAGCCCGGAATGTTTCCAGAGAGTTGATTGTCTGATAAGCGTAACGAACAGACCACTGATTTGAGTAGGCAATTCTCCACTGAACATGTTGCCAGATAAATCCAGCTTCTGTCCTATGTATGGAAAGTCAAAAACTTGTCGGGAAGTCATGATTGAACAAAAGTGCTGTCAATAATATTTTATCTATCTGAATCCTCTTACTGTTCTTTTAGAAGACTCGAAGGAGACTTGACAGTTGACTGACTTCATAAAGGTTTTTTTTTTCCAACTCGACAGCATCATCTGATTTCATAAAGTTCTTTTAGAATAAGGAGACTTGACAGAACACTGAAAATTTACCAACTCGCTTGAATCTAAATGATGTTCTTTGCTAACCCATCAGCGACTGAAGCTTTCAAGGTCGGAGAAACAGGAGTTTCCCCGAAGAACACATCGAACAGAGCAAAGCTCACGTTCATCGACTCGATTGTAGCATCCACTCCGATCGGCCGCCCTTCTCCCGACACGCTGACCTGAAAATAATTGACTAACGTTCAAATTTCAGAGGTTCTAACATGCAATATAAACTTGTACTTGATTCTCACTTACAAGCATTTTCGATGGCTCGATCCAAGTTAAAAATATGAAAGTTCCTTTCTTGAGAGGCCTCCCTTCAAAGACTTTCCGGAATGTGGACAGTGCAGAACTGTCCATGGGCGTCGGAGCTTTGATTCGCGGAGAAACGGCATCATCCAAGGCATCCCAGAATGTTTTGCCATCGACGTCTCTCGCAAGAACGATCTTCAAAGATTTTGCAGAAGGGGCTGCAATTCAGAAGTTCCATTCAACCAATCAGAAAAAAAAAGTAACAAAAAGTTCCAAGCCCACAATCATTACACTGAAAAATCGACTTGAACAAAGAAGAATCATCTTGAACTTCTGCTGTTGGTAGCCCCTTTCTAGCTTTAAGTTCATCTAAGATAGATGGATTGACATACAATCCTGCCGCATAGACCTTAACACCAATAATTGCAAAAGTCTTTTCTCTGTATCCTGTATTATTGATTGAAAATCTAAGTTAATAATACCTCAATTTGTGATCTAATAATAGCAATTCGACTGTATAATCGATGATGAATGAAATTTGGAACTAACCAGTGCCAAGCAAACACAACGAACTCGAATAACCAGGCAGAACCAAGGATGTTTGAAACTTCACACTCGTCCCTGGCTCTTGGGTGAATTCTTCATTTTCCACTGTAACAAACTATGCATCTTTTAGATGTTATTTTGGAAAGAAAAATCTACAAAATAATAACTGAACTACCTCTAGAATATGAAAGTATGATCTGATTCTTGTATTTATTTCTATACAGTATCAATCTCTCCATCCCAGAGAGGCTGTTTGGTTTATAAAATTTTCATGGCCAAAACGAAAATGACTCGGAGATGTCCGTTTGGTTTAGTCTTCTCACGAGATTACTGGAAAATAGCATGACAGTTGAATTTGGACTCCGAAGAAACTTCTAATCTTCATGTTCCTTATGTTTAAGATCTAATTATAGTATCAACAAACACTACCTAGTAATCTATCTTTACATATCGCAGTCAAATTAGTTCCATTCGAACTGTCGTACAAAATTGTTCAAAAACTAAACAGCTCGAAAAAATCTTGATTGCTTTTGCTTGTATTGAAAATAATGAGTAAACTATTTTTCCAAAGTATAAAATTAGCGAAAATGTAGAATTCAGCTGCATTTATGATGACTTCTCGGGGGAGGCTTCCGTGAGTTTGGGTAAATCCAGAACTTCAAAATTGAAGTGAGAACATTACCCAAAATAGAAAATATTGTCTCAATATGAAGAAACATTTTCATCGAACAGGGTACTGATGGCTGGATTGACAAAACTCGAAATTGGATAAGAGAAGAAAGATCGGGAGCAGACTCTGGATTACCTGAAGCAGAGGAGGAAGAAGCTTTCAAAGAAAGAGGAAAGAGAGATTCGCTGTGTTTTTCAGGAGATAGTCGCAGCAGGGTAAATGTGGATAAGAGCGAGAAAGACTGTGCGTGGTAAAGTTCAGACGTGCTTGGATTGGGAAATTTTCTCGGGCAACAAATTCTGGGATTTGAATTTGACGCCCTAAGAGAAAATCCATGCTTCTGCGACACCCGTAACGGGCTGCAAGTCTCAATCGCTCCGACCATTAGTCGATTCCTCTCCAGAGAATGTCGTCAATGGAAGAGAGAGAGAGAGAGAGAGAGAGAGAGAGAGAGAAGATCAAGCCTTAATCGTACATCGTAATGATGGAAGAGAACGAATTATGAAGCACAGCAACACACAAGCAAATCTAACCTTGGATGAAGTTTCAGAGCAGTCCAACGCAGATTTGGATCGAGCGAATTAGGGTTGGGCCACCAATGAGCTGGAGAAAATTGACGGAAAGGAAAGGTTAGCCATGGAAAGATCAATGCTAATCACTCCTTAATCATCTGCTAATCACATTGATTTGCCGAAACTCTTCATTTGCATTAAGGTCAACGGTCTAGTCGGATTAGGATGAACCGGACGGACTTTTGCGGCTCTAAAAGATTCCATCCAGCATTTATAACGGCTCCGTTCCTTAGTCTTTCCTTGTAGCCGTTACTTTTGCCGTTTTCTGGCTCCTTAAGTTCCCACTTTGCCCCTCTCCTTCACAAACTCTTCATCTGCGCTTCTGTAGAAGCTCTGTTTGCTTCTGTACTTGTGCTCTTCGTGTGATGGCTAAAGCGATTCTCCCTCTTTTGCTGCTCTTTTTCTCTCTCCTCTCAGGTCCACCCTCTTTCCACTCTCTCTAAATCTCAGTCAGTTCTGAAGTAATCTCTGAAAGCTCATTTCCAGTCATTTCGAGAGCTTTTCAGATGATTCTTATCGAAATAAATAATAGCTCAGATCTTATACATTTCTCTTTCTTTTTCCGTGTTTTTGCAGGTGGGGCGATGGCTAATGGGCAGGTAACTCTAAAAAATAACAATCCAGACTCATTTATTCTCTCTTTTTTTATCTGATGAAGTAATTCGGACCCGCCATTGATGACCATTGAAGCTTTTGAGTCTCTTAAAAAATGCAGAAAACTTGGTGTGTGGCGAAGCCGTCGACAGATCAAGCAGCGTTGCTGGAAAATCTGAAGTACGCGTGTTCTTTAGTGGATTGTAGGATAATGCAAAAAGGGTGCCCCTGTTTCGAGCCGGATAATCTCTTCAACCATGCCTCCATAGCCATGAACCTTTATTACCAGGCCAACGGAAGGAACCTCTGGAACTGTGATTTCAGAGGCTCTGGTCTCATCGCTCTCACCGATCCAAGTAAGTCTTGTTTTTCGGTGCCAAATATCTGTCAACTCGTACCTCTTTTCCCTAAAATTGCACATAATAATTTACGATAAATAGTGCATTTTTATTTTAGGTTTTTGGAAACTAATTTTTATTTTTATTTTGTTTCTTAATTTTCAGGTTATTGCAACTGCATTTATGCTTGATAAATGCCATGGTTTACCCAAATTACTACAAAACTAGTTGTGTAATAAATGAAAATGTAGAGCTACTTTTTTTATATTATGGTACTCCATATGCCTTTTAGTTCTTTCTTTTTAACCTCAAGAAAAATATTGATTAAAATCTGAAAAGTCTCGAAAAACCAACGCTGAAAAAGGTAGAACTGAAAATTGTGAAAAAGCAAGGGTAAATAATAAGTTTTTCTTCAAGGATATATTATGGACAACTCGGTTCCCTCGGAGCTGATCCCTTGCCCGGTAGTCATAGCATGAGCATCAGATGAAGAAATCTCCAAGGAAATGCGTTGCAAAATCAAAGGCCAAGCCATCTTCGATTCGATCGTTGTGACATTTCGACCGATGCAAATTGAGGACCCAATCCAAATGGAAAATACGAGGTTTGACCTTTTGTCGCCTTGAAAATGCCTTCCAAAAGCCTTTCGGGGCTTGATTCTTTGGTATCTTCTCCCCATAAATGTCGGACATGGTGGATCACAAGAGTTGGCATCGATGGCAATACACCGGCAGGAATCGATACATTCCGGAGCTTAGTTTCCTTTTCTACTTTTCGAGTCATAAGTGTGACCGGTGAATATAACTTTAATTTCATTCTCGATGATGCACGTTCAATAATAAGATATGACAAATCCGCTCTATCTGCTCATCTCGACAAATATCTAGGAAACCATGTCCCAACATATCCGATGCTGTACAGCTTGAGGAAATCGGACTTCAGTGTCGGTGTAGAAGAAAGTTTCTTTTGTTTAAGGACCCATGCATGCATAAGCATAACAAATATGAATTTCTATAAATATATTAAAAAAAATTATGTTTTCGTTACTATAATAAATTGGAAGGAGAAGGACCAGCTGGACCAGCTCACAAGGTTCGTCGATGGTTTTTACGTAAATAAATTCATGACCGAGGGGTATTTGAAAAGTAACAGTTATCTGCTTTACCAATTTATAAAGCAGTCTGATGAAACCTGGCGGCTTTCCTTCACCTTTCTCAGTCGTCGTTCTGTCTTCTTCGAGTGGAGATGGACAGAGAGCAAGAAAATCTGCAATTCCTAGGGTTCTTTGGCATCGTCAAAGAATCCTTCAGTATCATCTTCGCATGGCGGAAAATTTTTAGTAAAATTACCTTGGCTCTCATCTTGCCTCTCTCTGTCATCTTCCTCGCCCACATTCAGGTCAGCGAGCTCCTCGTTTTCAAAATTGCTACGAACGAGGATTCGTTGGGTCACGTACCGAAGAATTCGCAGAAATACTTGAATCTTTCCGGTTCGATCTCATCTGAATGGACTGCTTTCTGGCTTTTCGAGGTTGCGTACTTTATATTCTTCCTCATCTTCTCCCTGCTCGCCACTTCCGCTGTGGTTTATACTATTGCCTGTATTTATACGAGGAAGGAAATCACCTTCAAGAAGATTATGAGTGTTGTCCCTAAGGTTTGGAAAAGACTCTTTGTCACTTTTATTTGGAACTTCGCCATTGTTTTTGTTTTTAACGTAATCTTTGGTGCGTTTTTCTTGGCTTGCATAATCAACTTACCTTCCCACGGAGTTGGTATTGCAGTCTTTGTCGTTCTCCTTGTGTCATACTTGATAGGTTTTGTTTATCTGACCATCGTTTGGCAATTGGCTAACGTTGTATCTGTTTTAGAAGATGTTTATGGGATTAAAGCCATGATTAAGAGTAAGAACTTGATTAAGGGGAATATAATGGTTGCTTCTGGTATTCTCATCTCGCTTAGTGTGTTATTCGCTGGGAGTCAATTGCTGTTTGAGATTGTTGTTGTGCCTGAAACTTCTGGTCCGCTTGGAGTTAGAATTCCTCTAGGAATTCTCTGCTTCTTGTTGCTCTTCAAAGTCTTTCTCTTTGGACTTGTTTCTCAAACCATTATTTACTTTATCTGTAAGTCATATCACCATGAGAGCATTGACAAGCCTTCTTTATCTGGTCATCTTGAGGAATATCTTGGAGATTATGTTCGTTTAAAGTCCAAGGATGTTCAACTTGAAGAGCTCCATGTTTGATCAGAAACTTGTTCAAATTATGTAAGAGGTGGTCTGAACTACGTTGTATCTTCCCTCATTGTATGTAAAAAAAAAAACAATTTACAATGTCTGGTTTTTATTATGCGACTTGGCCTTTAAGTAAGTGAGTTTGAATAATTCCATCCTTGCTGGATTCCGTTACTGGAAATGCATTCTATTGTAGAAACTAGCTAATGACCCTCGTGAAAATTGAACAAGGGGCGTTACATTGAGAAGCCATTAATTTGGTCTTCATTTAAATTTTAATTGTTATTTTATACAGAAGAACCATTTATTCAATTTTCTAAATGTCATAGAGATAGGAGTGTCGTCCAAGAGAGAGTTCTCAGGATTCGGAATTTGCAACCCACAAGCCATATTTGCTGGAACGGCTAAATCCATCATCTTTGGGTAAGAAAGGTTCAAATCTGTGATCCTACAAGCTGATAGGAACCATTTAATAGTTACAGTTACAGATGATTCTGAGTTGATTAGCATATAATTTTAGCTTGTATGCTTGCTCGAGTAAGAGCAAAGTACTTTCTTTCCATGATGCTTTTGAATTTTTCCTGCAAAATAAAGGAAATATGAGTCATAAAGTGTTATATGGAGTGTGGACATATATTAACAGATTTTATAGAGTTTTCAATCAAAGAAAAACAGAAAATTTGGTATCCTACTGGCCGTTACAGTACCAGATCCTTGCTTATTGAGTTATCTTTTTTATTTTTTTATCCTTTTTAATGTTTCTACACATAATTAATGTAATGAATAAATATTTATATAATTGCATTTTCAATTAAATAATTATAATGATTATAATATTAATTATTTAAAAAGTTATATTTCTTCATTAATTTACATATAATAAAAACTCTAGAAGATAATTGAAATATTAGCGAGATAATTTCGTTGCGATTCTATAAGTTTCTCAACCTTGGGTGGCCTTAAATTTGACTAGTTGACCAGTCAATGGAGACTTTTAGGTTTAGGTTGACCCGACTCTAAGATTGTTGGGTCGTCGGTTTCCTTAACAAGATGGGGCCTTGCACTAATGCGAATTACGGATGTCCGATATTTGAAGCAAAGATGACGGAGACTAAATCGATTTAAGTCAAATCTTATTATATTTCTAGTAAGATTAAAATCACATTAATTCTTTTTATAATAATTTGTACAATTAGTTTATTGAAATGTAAAATTTACCATTTTAATTACAAACATAATAAACATTTTAGAATAATAAAAAAAATTAGAATTTTTCTCTTTCATTTTGTGCTTATGGTTACAAAATTAAAATGTTGTGGAAAGTTCATGTAATAAAATTTGCCACATACGTGGTACAATTTTTTGTCTGAATTATCCACGTGGCAAACGTGGCCTCAGATTGAGATCATATGGTCTGATCATCAAACAATCCGACGGCTATGTTGATTGTTAGTATAGATCTTCCTACTTCTTCTCACGCATAATCGCCGCCTTCTTGACGCGATCATTATCAAAGGGCCTCCCGCCTCCCGCCTCCCGCACTTACGATCATCGGCGTATTGTCACGCGCCTTACTCTGAGAAAGGCAAAGTGGTTATTTTTTCCTGTCGACCAGGCTCCTTCCCTCTCCCCTCTCTCCTTCCCTCTCCCCTCTCTAAAGCTCACTCCGTTCTTACGTGATCAGACATCAGATCCCTAATCACTCTTGAGGATGGAGAAATCATGTGTTTTGAATCATGAAAAACTCTCTCTGGGTTTTGTCTCGGTCCACTTTTGGTGATTTGAGCGCTGAAATTTATGTATCTGAGCTCGGGGGTTGATTTAAGTTCGTGGGTTCTTAATTTCTGTTCGGCCTTGGGTTCGTGAAAGTCTGTGAGATTTGCTGTTTTTAGTTTGTTGGTGTAGGACAGTGTTCCGTTGATGGGAATCAGACAGTATCGTTTGAATTGGTTCAGCTGTTTAGAGGGATGAATGGAAAATACATGCAGTAAAAATTTAGGGGAATGACGTGGTTTTTTGACAAAAAAAATTTAGTCATTTGGGGTTGAAGGAGGAGGGGAAGAAATAGAAATGGATTTCATGGAGGCTACTATGCTGCATCACGCTGGAATTGTGCTGCTGTTTTTATGGCTTCTTTCTATTTTCAACTGGTGTCACCCTATTGCCTATCTATTCTGTTTCATATATTTATACTTGGTACGATTTTTCTGCTAATTGATTTGATTGTCTGAAAATTTGAAGCTACTAAAGCAACTCTGAATAGACTTGAAATCGGGCTGATTTACTGCGGTTTTTTTTAACAATAACTAAAAATTTGATGTTAAATTTCTCTTCTTGTCTTACTGAAAGGTTCATGAGCGGTTTATCATGCGATTACGAAGGAAACTACAGCATGAAGAAAGGAAGCAAAATAATCAGAGAAGGGTAGTCTTCCTTTCCATTTCCATTTAGTATTATATTTTTTTTGGGAAAGAATGTTAAATAATGATAGTCTCCTATAAGTCCCAAATGTCTTAGTGGTGTCTCTATGATTTTTTCATAGGACACATCATGGATGTGTCGGACACTTGCTAAATGACGGCGTAAATGTCTAACTCAGACATGTCTCAATTGGAGCTATGAGGTTAAGCTTGTTCATGTGCTTTTTATTCCATAAATTGGCTGCTTGTTTTTATTCAGGTACTTACTGATTCAGAATCTGTAAGGTGGTTGAATCATGCAGTTGAAAAGATATGGCCGATTTGTATGGAGCATATAGTGTCTCAGAACATCTTCCTTCCCATCATACCTTGGTTCTTGGACAAGTACAAACCATGGACTGCCGTATGATTTTCTTTTAGTTACACATGGTTGTTTCATACATATTTTTTTTCTGAATTCTTCTTTTGATTTACCATTTGAGATTATGATGATTTGCAGAAGAAAGCTTTGGTTCAGCATCTTTACTTGGGAAGAAATCCTCCTATGTTCACAGAGATGAGAGTTCTAAGCGAAGCATCTGAAGATGATCATTTGGTATGCTTTAAATGATAAGGGGAGCTTAATTGTTACCCTTCTCACTAGAGTTTACTTTGCTTGGATTTTAAACCTAATGAACTGTAATACTGACTCAGATTCTGGAGTTGGGAATGAATTTTCTCACGGCTGATGACATGAGTGCAATACTAGCTGTAAAGCTACGAAAAAGACTCGGATTTGGAATGTGGGCTAGGATGCATTTAACTGGCATGCATGTAGAAGGGAAGGTAAACTATTAACATTTATTATATTTCAAATTCGAGTGCTTTTGGTTTGCAATATTGACTCTCTTTTTTCTTCAAAATAATGCATTTTTTTAGGATAAATGCGAGACCTACAGTTAATAGAGATATTTTTGACATAACAATAAAGCGTCCATTTGATTGTTATGAATTTGTTATGTAACAAATTCTCTTTCTCGCCCTTTAGGTGTTGGTGGGAGTGAAATTCATCCAAACATGGCCGTTTGTAAGTCGTATAAGGTTATGTTTTGCTGAGCCACCTTACTTTCAAATGACTGTGAAGCCTATCTTTACTCATGGACTTGATGTTACTGTTCTTCCAGGGATTGCAGGGTGGCTAGTAAGTCATCTTCTTATAAAATTACAACCTTGAAGGCATCATTTTGTCCTATTTCACAGATGATCCTAGTTTATTTTTGTTGAATATACACCATTTTGGTTGTTTTTTTCTGAAGAACTACCCCTTTAAAATCTTAAGATCGGATTGTGGTGATATACGATAATTTAGGACAGTTTTTATGCATTGATAATCTTTCTAACAATTTTAGTCCTCTCAACCAGGATAAGCTTCTGTCCATTGCATTTGAACAGACTCTCGTTGAGGTACAGTGTTCGATATTTTGCAACTTGTGTCACCTTGTTATGTTCAAGATTTTTCACTAGCTGATGCAGTTCTGTCATAATAATTTCAAAGACCCATATCATAAACAAGGTGGTGGATGTCTTATCTAAATGGATTTTGATCTTTGCAGCCTAATATGCTAGTTGTTGACATGGAGAAGTTTGTTTCCCCACATCCAACTGGTAATGCCCTTGCATTTGTTAAATATATTTTCATATCTGAATGAGATCTGTTAAATATAGTTTAATATTCTGAATGTTAGAGAAAACTGTCGTTCTTACTGAAATTCAGGCTGTTTTGTTGATTTTTCAGAAAGTTGGTTTTCTGTGGACGTGAAGGAACCAGTTGGTTATGCTAAATTGGAAGTAGTTGAAGCAAGTGATATTAAACCGTCGGATCTAAATGGTTATCTTCTATTCACTTTTGCATCCCTTTTTAGTTTTTACAACATTCAGTGTATTGTGTTCATCATTTTAATGCATTTATTTTATCTTTCAGGATTGGCTGATCCATACGTGAATGGTCAACTAGGACTCTACAGATTCAAAACTAAGATTCAAAGGAAAACGCTCTCTCCAAAATGGCAACAGGAATTCAATATTCCTATCGTTTCATGGGAATCAGAAAATGTGCTAGCCATTGAAGTTCGTGACAAGGACCATTTTTCGGATGATCTACTCGGGTCTGTCTTTCAACTTATGCTCTCTCTCTCTCTCTCTCTCTCATATTATAGAGTGCAATGCAGAGTCTGTTCCATTAACATTACTGATAAGCGGGATGGGCAGCGACACGACATGTGGTTGCCTCTTCAAAACGTCAAGACAGGGAGATTGCATCTTGTACTCACGATATTGGAAGAAAATGGAAAGGTCATTTTTTGCCCATGTCTTCATCTTTGATATTACGTGCAATAATTTGTTCTTATCTGTGCAAAAATTTGTGCAACTTTTTAGGTCGATGATGAATTTATCAACAAACCAGAAGTCGAAATGTTCGAGCCTCAAAATGGTGGTGGTCTGCTATCGTCTATTGCTTCTAAAAAATCTAAGATAGTTGCGGATAATTTTGAACCCATTAATGTCGAAGGGCAAAAAGAGACGGGAATATGGGTCCAACAACCGGGGAGTGAGATTTTGAAGACTTGGGAATCCAGAAAAGGGAAGGCTCGACGAATTGACAGTAAGGTTGAAGGGAAGGCTAATGATCCTATATCGATTACAGCTCTATCGAGAACACTCGAAGATAGCGACAATAGTGGAGATGAAAATCCAGATGAAAAACATCGAATGAAAACTGTACGGAAGGGATTGAGGAAGATAAGTTCTCTTTTCCATAGGAGCCCGAAAAAAGATGATCACGTTATGAGTTCAGTCAAGCCAGTTCGATCTCCATATTCGAATGTTAGAGCAGTAAATGAAAAGGTACGAGGAGGAGTTAATCTTATTGTAGAAGAAAAGATTGTTGTAGAAGAGAAGGTTACTGTTTCTGATCTGCATAAAGCAGAAACAATAGGAAAGACAAGTAGTGAAGAAAGTGATTCAGAGAGTCCAAGTAAGGGTGATGCAAAAGCCAAGTCTAGAAACATTTTTCGGCATGTTTTTGCACGGAAAAGGTCTAGAAGCTTACCGGGGCGTTCTTCCGGAAGGAGGGGAAGAGATGATTCTGACTTGGCTGAAGAAGACGATGAGGAAAACATTTTAGCCTACCCCGACCCTCCTAAAGTTGAAGATAGTACTAATGTTTCAGAGCAAATGATTGGACCGAATTCAAACCAAACAAGCGAGGGAAGTAGTGATGGGTTTGAAAAGATTGATTACAAAGATAAAAGCATCCCTGTTGACAAGTAGTGATGAATGTAAAAATGCTGTCCCCTGGGTTTAATGCTGTAATTTTTAGAATAAATTCTCGACTTATCACAAGTTTTCCTTGAATTTGGGTGGTGTTTGTGTAGAACTTTTACTTCTCTGAATGTTGTGAAAATGAATATAGCTTGGTGAGTTCCTATAAAGATTGTCAGTTCTGAAGAAATAACTCTTTGCATTGTAAGTCACAGACAGAGTACAGCAAAATACAAACTTTAAGCTTTTAAAATGTCTTATTCCTTGATTGAAACAGCATGGAAGCAGATGAAGAAGAAGACAATAATTATGAAAAATCCAAGATATGAATGCAAAAATTAAACCGTACCCATGATCATGGATTCATCCAAGAACAGCTCCTCATTCACCCAATTGTAATTGATGCAGAAGAAAGATCGAGTTGCAGGCCAATGCCTGCAATCAACAAGATCTGCGGCCCCTCCATTGACACTGCTTTCTAGCTCTCTACTATTTCTCTGTAAGGAAATCTGAAATAAAAGCCAGTGGCTGAAAAAACACACTGTATGATCTGCCGCCACATCCCCATTTTAGGAACAAAGCCTTGCTTCACCATCTTTTTCAACACCCAATCCAAATCTTCGATTTGATTTTCTTCACACAACCCAGATATCAACTTTTTGTAAGATACAAAACTTGGATCGAATTTCTCTAAGATCATCATGCCCATCAGCTCTTTCGCCTTGATGAATCTCTTTTCGTCAAGTAGGCCGTATAGTATCTCGTTATATGTACCATCATTTGGGTAACAGCCTTTGAGCTTCATCTTCTCCAAAACACCAATTGCTTCTTCAACTCTCCCATGTTTTCTCAGCCCTGAAATCAGTATGTTGAATGTTACAGTGTCTGCAGAAACTATTTCTTTCTCCATTCTCTCTAAAAGCTCAAATGCTTCATCCACCTTCCCTTTCACGCATAATCCATGCATTAGAGTCGAAAAAGTTCTCACCTACGACAAGCAAGAACGGTGTTTGAGATTAGAGCAACTAAAAGCATAATAAAAACCAGGAACAAATAAAAACGAAGAAGATTTCTTATGAATCTGATTATCTTCCTGATATGATGTTTGTTTCTATTTAAAGGACATCTTTCCATGAATAAAACTCAGAAAAGTTCTTACATTGGGCCTGCACTTTTGTTTAGGAAATTCATCGAGCACGTAGAATGCAGCTTCCAAATTCCCCCTTTCGCACAACCCTTTGATCAGTATATTCAGGCAACAAGCATCGATCTCAATCCCTAATTTCGGAGCAGAAAGATAAACTTCATGAACAACGTCGAATAGTTTCGCCGAAACTAGCAAATTGAGAACATAGTTGAAAATTTTCACCGTGGGCCAGCAATTATAATCGGGCATATCGAAAAGCGTCTCAATAGCTCTGTTTATCCGACCAGCATCATTGCCGTAAATCTTGATAACGTGGTAGAAAAACTCATCGGACAATCGGCAATTTCTCTCGGCTTTGATTCTCTGCATCACATTTTCGACTTCATCAAATCGACGC
This sequence comes from Begonia fuchsioides, assembly GCA_003255005.1. Taxonomy (NCBI): domain Eukaryota; kingdom Viridiplantae; phylum Streptophyta; class Magnoliopsida; order Cucurbitales; family Begoniaceae; genus Begonia; species Begonia fuchsioides. The sequence goes on along the minus strand of QAOC01034659.1, from coordinate 284,024 downwards.
GCTTGTGCGAGCTTGGATATGATAGAAGTGTAGATAGCTTCATTTGGGCAGTAGTCCTTGCGATTGGAGTAGTGGTCCAAGAATGCGATCAGCGTCTCAGGGTCTCTGATTTGTCCAACGATTTTAAGAACTTCTTTAGGGGTCAACCAGTCTTTGTGGTTGAGCCTCTCGGTAGTTGCTACGGCAAGGTTCGGCAACGGAGATGTAGAAATGGCAGCGAAAGAAGAAGAGAAAGATGCAGTAAGAGAAAAAATTGACGTAGACAGAGCTACGATAGAATCAAAACTCGGAACTTTTGCTCTGCAGATTGATCGCAAAATCATTGTCCTTATCGATTCAGAAGGTCCGCCGGCATCTCCGTCGATCAGGACCGTCGCCGCAGTAGCTGAGTTAGCTCAACTCAACAAATATGGCCCGGGCGCAATGGTGGAGGCCCCGTGCCCCAGATCTACAGATGTTGGAGCGAGTCCGACCCGTTTTCCCACTATTGCCTATTGGATAACTAAACTAACTGACAATCAGCTGCAACCGGATAGGATAACGAACGAACGAACCTACTCAAATGGATCCATTTTTAAAGCAATTTGATCTGAGAGCTCGAACCACAAACATTTTAAATTTTAGATCCGTTTCTGTTTGGATCGATTATCATAACATATTGAATCATTACGTTACCGAACATTGATTCTATTGGAAGAGGATTTGTTCCTATTCGTTCTTCTGAAGTCATAGGAACAAGTTTAAAATATTTGGAATTAATAAATTAATTAAATTATGTAAGTTCGAAATTTGAATATAGGTACGAGCTAGAATACCGCACATCCAAACTAGACGATTTTATTATTCTAATCGAACGAACTCCGATTAGGCTTCTTTAGAACGTACACTTCATGTTAAGAAAGACTCAAATGAGAAGTAAAAATAAAGATAGTAAAGCAAAACACCATGAAGAAGGAATTGGAAAAAGACTCACACTTTAGTTCCAACTTTCTCATTTAAATACAAAAAAATAAAATGAACAAAAGCAGAGAATTGGGTGTCATGTGGGTGTGGGCGTGGTCCGACATGTTCTAGCAAAAAATATATTCGGTCCCGATCTAGCAGTAAAGAAGCTCTTAGATGAAGAAGTATAAGACGAGGTATATTCACTAGGAAATATGATCTCTTCTATTCAATTTGAGATTTAACTAGTCTCACGAGAATTCTATATGGATCAAGTTAGTCAGGCTTAAGCTACAAAAATTTGTTATTGTGTTTCTATCTTCACAATAAATGTATTTTTCTTGGTGACACGTTTTGAAAAGAGTTCTTTTTACTTAAATTTCGTGTGGCATGCTACATTTTCTTCTACCATTTTTCTTTCTAACTGAGAGTAAATACAATTTTGACCTACTTTCCGGTGACGTTGAGGTTGATTGGATTTGCATGCTTCTTTTATTTCTTTGATGTTGTTTCATTAACTTTAGCAAAAGTAGCATGGTTGTGTAATTACTTCTCCCGTGTAGGTGGATGAACGAGAATTTTATGTTTGGTGAAATATAATTATTAAATTATATTACGTTTCAATTTTAGCTGTTGTATGGGTTTATCCTTGATAGCTCGAATAACATTTATTTGTAGTAAGCAACATGGATTAAATTAATTTAACTCTATGTAAATTAAAGAACATACAATTAATTCATTTTTCTCAAATGGATTTAAAATACAAATACTAGCTGTTTGAATTTGGTTAAGTAAAAAATAGTTTATAGCTTTATTAAATGACAAAATTGGTGGGTCTCTTAAATAAAATAAAATTATAATAAAACCGACGAGAGAGTCAAATCAAAATTGAAATAAGTCGTAAAATATAATCATTAAAAATATATTTTCACCAAAAATTTGAAAACTACAATGCAAAATTTCAAAAAGATATTATATAAAAATAAAATCATTTATAAATAGCAAATATGTTTGTAGAAGTCACAAAATCGAAGAACCAATATTTTTTGGCACATGAGAGAAATGTTTTGCTTATTTTTAATAATAATAATAAAAGCTAAATAATATAATTCTAGGGAATGAGAATATGAAACTTCCATATTTCTCTTACATCAAAACTTCATTTTCCTTTTGATGGGAGAATCCTCCATTTTCACATTCCATTAAGCAATCCAAATCCACAGCTCGTGGCGTGGCGGTGTATGATTGCCGATGCTCGAGCAAATCACGCTCGCCTACCGACTCGATCTCTGCCTCTAATGACTGCATCATCATACTCACCTGGCTCTCGTCGTTGGAATCTTCTTCATCGGTTTCTTCCAACATGAACATGAGAAGATCACCGTCTATTTCTGCAAACTCGACGCCCAAGAGATCATCTTGGTCGTTGATTTCTTTGAGGTTTTCCGGCGACGAGTATGCCATGAAGTGGAGAGTAAAAGAGAAAGTCCAAAGCAATGCAAAGGTCTTAGACTAGTTGAGTTATAAATAGCCAAGCCTGCACTTGGGCGTGGGCATGTGACAAATGCATTTATTTATTTATTTTAATATATGGTCTGATGAAAATTATCTTGTTTGTCAGAAATTTTGATAACTCAGTAGATCTGATTAAGAATATACTATTTGAACATAAAATTAATTTTCTATATTTAAAATATTTTGTATAGAATAAATATGAAAAAAGTAACATTATTGTGCAATTAAATAGACAAAATGGACGTAAAAATTATTAAGGTTGGAAATAAAAGTGGGGAAGTGGTTAGTGAAGGTCTACTTGCCAAGCAACAATACAATAGAAAAGTGTTACTCTTTTTGGGAATGTTACATGACTATGGACACTTATTTTGCATTATAAAATAACGTCCATTTCAGTACAAACGATGAACTGTTCCCACACAAATTTCATCAACCGGTCTACGCATTTTAATTTAAAGTGTCGCACGCTTTCTAGTCACTAGTAGAGCTCGATATAATTTGTGTATATTACAAGGTTTTTACCATAAAACGTTGCCGAGTTTATCAATTCAAATTGTAAAAGATTGTTAGGGT
>QAOC01034659.1:0-280609 GCA_003255005.1 Begonia fuchsioides | reverse complement strand
ATATATATATATATATTTGTTAATACTAACATAAGAAGATTCAAAGTATTGATTTAATAACCAATCATGTGAATACTAGAGATGCGGGGTAAGAATATTTCCTGTTTTTTAATTAATTAGATCATATGGTAAAAAAAATTAATTTAATATATTGTATGACCCACCAAACTTGATTCCATCTAGAGACGATTCAAAATTCAAAACACATAATTTTTAATCAGGAATTTATCCTAGTCAGACCAGGTGTCTCCCACGAGCCATCGCCTATTATTGAAGTGAAATATATGTTTTATTATTTTCTCTGTTTTTTAAATAAAATGTAATTTGGATTTTATCATTTTAAACTATAGCTTAAATTATTATTTTCGACTAATCAAGCATCCTCTGCATGTATATAATGTTCATACTTCTTTCAAACAACAGAAGAGTCATTAAATATAAATTCCACTTTGACTTTTAGTCTTAGTGGGATTTGGGCAAAAATGACTTTTTCACTTTTCCAGTGAACGAAAATGCTACATCCTTGTACTGCTTTTGTAAAATAACGCATCTAAAGTTCCAAAAAAGGTTTCCATGGCTGCTCTCTATTCGTCTCTTAGCTGATGCAATAGNAGCTGAAGCAATATATTAACTATTTAATATTTAATATTATACGAGCATTGAAATTATTATTGTTACCGTTGGAGTGATGGGCCCCAGTTTCATTTGGTTCACACTTCTCACCTCACATGCATTGATTATTTATCTTTCTTTTATTTTTATATTTTAGGTAATTTTACAATGTATAACAAATAAGAGTACGCCAATCCGTATTATTCAGGGGAACGAGGCCAACCATATAATATAAAAACTATTGATTTAAACTCTATTTTTAGTTACAAGTTACACTCCTATTGTATCCCTTCGAACCCCTTCAGAAACTAGTTTAATAAAATTTTATTCGCCTAAACTCTGGAAAATAAACATAGCATTGATATCTACACGTATTTGATGAAATTCATGGGAGTCTACCGGAGAGAGTGATGTTTTTTACGACGGAGCATTGCCAAGCCGGCCGGGAAAGCAGCGAACCGGCGCTGGCTGGGCAAGATCCGACCCACCGCGGTGGCTGCATGCAGTTGTAGGACAAGCAAAGCGCCGCCGTCTCCGGCAAAACCAGCCCCTGCTGGAACGGGAAACCAGACAAGTAGTTGTGCTGGAGGTACAATGTTCTGGTGCTTCCGCTGTACACGCTCTTCACGTACACCTCCGGTACGGCGCCGATCAGACGGTTGTTGTTCAGAAAAAGATTCTCTGCTCCGGCCAAAATTTCCGACAGCTCCCCGGACAAGAAATTATGGCTGAGGTCGACGATCGAACCCTCACCGTAGGATGACAATGTGGGTCCCGACGAAGCGTCATCTGGGCCGATGGGGCGAGTGAGGGGGACGCCGCCGGTGAAATAGTTCCGTTGCAGGAGGAGGGTGGGGAGGCCGGAGCGGAAGAGCGACGGCGGAATGGGCCCACTGAAGCGGTTCATGCTTAAATCGAGGTACACTAACTCCGATAGCGATTCAAGTCCGTTGCTGACCGGGCCCCACATTGCATTTTCCGACAAGGACAGATAACGGAGAGAGGGAGGAAGCGAAGTCGGGAGTTTCCCGTAGAGCTTGTTAGCTTTCAAGTCTAGGTGGAAGAGTTGGGCGGAGACGCCGGGAAGGATGCCTGAGAGCTGATTGGAAGCTAAAATGAGGACTTTCAGCTGTGGAAGCTGAGTCAGACTAGCCGGAATCGCTCCGGTGAGGAGATTGTGACTGAGATCGAGAGTGTGGAGGTTGAAGAGAGATGAAAAGTCGGTCGGAATGGAACCGGTTAATCGGTTGTTTGTCAAAGATATGACCCGGAGATTTCTGAGTTTGCCTAGTTGAGGAGGAATAGCCCCGGTGACTATACCCGGGTTAAGGATGAGCTGAGTCAACTCGGAAAGCTCGGATATGGCGGGAGGGAGAGACCCGGCGAGTCCGAGCGAGCCTGAGAGGCCGGTTCCGAGGGAGAGGACGGAGACTCGGCCGGAAGAGCAGGTGAGGCCGGAGAAGGAAGAGCAAGGATCGGCGGCGGCGAAGTCCCAGGAGGAGAAGAAGTAATTTGGTGAACGGTGGCCGGGAATGTCTGTAAGGCTGTCCTTGATAGAGCGTAAGGCGGCGAGATCGGTGGCGCTAATCTTCTGTTGGAGTGAGGGCTGAAGATGAAGTACGAGGAGAAGAAGCGGAAAGAAACAACTCCAACGAGTGACCGCCATTTTCGGAACTCACAGCAGTGGGGCTCTGAATGACAAAACTAGAGAGAGAGAGAGAGAGAGAGCGAGAGCGAGAGCAGGCTTTTTTACGCAGGAATAATCGTTCTGATAGGCAGCGAAGAAGGAGGTGAAAGTCTGAAATTGAGGGTAGCTGATCAAAAGTTTAGATGAGATGACGTCATCTTTTTGTTTTTTGTGGAAGTTAATATATTTTAGCGTAAACTTGACTCCATATTTATTACACGGATTTAAACCATTTAATCTTAATAATTTAATAAATTAAATTCTAAATTTTCAGCAAACAAACATATAATTGTGATATCCATAATGAGTTATGTATGGTCAAATATAAAACATTATTAGAACAAGTCACTAAGACAATATTAGACCATACAATTATTCTCCTATGGTCCTAAATAATTTATATTTTAATTTTAGACTAGAGTAGACCGAGCCAGGATGTGGGGGAAAAAGACAAAAGAGGTGACCGACATGAAAGCTGACAATCTCGGCTTCGTCTCTGACATCTCCATGCTCATGCAAATTGCGTGACGCTACCGTCGCCTACCCTCTTTCCCATTTCTTTTCAACAATGGACCCCGGCCCATCGGAAAGACACTGTTTTGAGCTCTTGGGTTTCGACTGCAATCGTTCTTCGGCCTTCTTGCATTTTCGGAGAAATTCGTGGCTCCGTTTTTCTATTGCTGGAGTTCGAAGATGGCGCCGGACGTTGAACTTCGGAGAAGTGGTCGGAGAGGAACAGGCGAAGTCAATCGGAGATAGAATGACTCAACTCAACTCTTCTATCTGCGTCAAGGTCTTAAATCTGCTGTAAGTCGTCTGACTTTTGAACGTGAACCGATTTTCGCTTTCGATTTCTAGGGTTTTCTTCTTTGAAAGTACCGATTTATGGTGTTTATTCGGTTCTTGATTTCGATCTCATGTAGTTTAATTAACGAATGGACGTAGAAAAATTTGAATCTCCTAATCTCCTAATGGACAGAGAATATGGCTCTGTCCCAGAATATATTTACTACGATCTGTTTTCAGGCAAAAGCCACAAAGGCTGAATATTGACTCGCTCGTTTTTAGCTTTAGCTCCTCAAAAACTTTCCATTTTTCTTTATTTTATTCCATCTTTTCGGGTCATCAATCAACAACAACCATAACGTACAAAAAACAATCACGTGAAGCTGCGTACATGCAGTAGTCTCATGCTGGTCTCTTTATGCATAAACATTGAGAGGGAAAGATTGATATATATATATATATATATATATATATATGTATATGTATATATATATATATATATGTATATGTATATATATAGAGAGAGAGAACACAAATTTCAAATTAAGAAAAGCATGAAAACAAGGAGGCACATTTACTTGTTTTTTTTATTGGAAAATGATTATATGATTTGATTCAAGTCTGAAAAGCACTGAAATGACACATACGCAGAGTACAACAATAATGGTTTTAACACTGCCACTGGAGAGAAGCAGCTTTCTTTCTGGGATTCCTGGCTCATTTAGAGGTTTTAGCCACTGGGTTTTGCTCCCCTGTATCAATCAAACACAATGTTAAGAATAGCCAATATGAGTCTAAGCTTTTGTAAACTTGGTTTATTGATTCATACTAAATGATGATGAACTAGGCAGGGCATTTGAATCCGGAGGGAGGATATTTGCCGCAGTCGAGGAGAACTTGGAGAGCAATGGGTAGAACGAGGTTAATATTAAGAAGCTTGAGCTTAATGGTGGTGCAGAGACAAAGAGCAGCATCTAAGTCAGCAAGTCCTTCAAGAACAGGACAGCAAGCCTCCTTAGCACTGCTTCCAATACCAGTGTGGATAAGCCCTCCAAGCACATCTCCACATCCTTCCAACTTCAATGCATTAACAGGACATGTCTCCGAGACAGGAACCGGAGGAGGGTATGTCACTGGCGGTGGCGGCGGCGGCGGGCACGGTGTCTCAATCGGTGGCGGCTTCACGACCGGCGGCTTTGGAATGTGCGGGGACGGGGGCCGGACAATTGGCGGTTGGACGACTGGGGGCTTTGGAACGTACGGTGGCGGGGGCAAGACAACTGGCGGTTGGACGACTGGTGGCTTTGGAACGTATGGCGGCGGGGGCAAGACGACTGGCGGCTTTGGAACGTACGACGGTGGAGGCTGCACGACGGGCGGCTTGGGCGGGACCGGAGAGTGGGGTGGCTTGACTTTGGGAGGGTGTTTAGGGGGGAGCTTTGGAGGGAGTTTTGGGGTGTGAGAGGGTGGAGTTGGGTAAGGACATGTAGGACAAGCCAAGCCACTGATGGCTAAGTTGAAGAAGAGGAGTAGCAAAGCAGCCAAGGTTTTATTGGCCATTGCTGAACTTGCTCTAGCTTTCTTTAGAGAGAGAAAGGGAGAGAGCCGAGAGTGTTTTCTCTGTCTAGATGGTGGTGAAGAAGATATTGCAATGCAGAGGTGCTTTTATGGACGGAGAGACGCGTTCTATGTTTTGGTGGTATTAATGTCCTATGGGAGAGTTTTTGGATTCTTGCATTGACTTGCTTCCCACCTTAGCACTTGATTTAATGTCACTTATTATGCATTTTTTAGTTTATAATCTAACCGTGTTCATTTTTTTGAGCCGAACTGTTGTTGTATTTGATGATAAAAATTAGGGGTGGATAGAATCAGCTGTTACCCGCTGTTCAGACCGGTTTTTGAGCGTAATTGAAACCATTTTTGGTTCTAATTTCTCCAAAAATCACAGTTCATGGTTCGTTTTACGGTTTACGTTTCTTGTGATAAAAAAACAAACCAAACCATATAACAAACAATCTACAAAGTACATTGGTAAAATTCTCGATTTAGCTACCATTCAAATTGCTTTCGAAAAAGCTGCGAAATAATAAGGAAGTTAAGAAGACGATACATTTTGAAAAATGTGGAATTTTATTTCAACATGTAGTGTTAATTGAGTCCGTGAATTGTGATATAATTTGGCCAACTATGATCATGTGACTTTTCCACTATCCACATTTTTCGTCTTGTCAATTTAAATTATAAGTATTAAATAAACTCCTAATGAAAGGACAAACTCCACTTGATATTTTCTTTTTTGATTAAGGGGTGGCTTTATTTGTAAATTGTAATTACTATTTTCTCGAGTGAAATTAATTATATGGTTAATTTAATTATGCTAAATTGCAACAATTAACTAATGTCAGTGTCACCGACAGCTAGAAAATTAAGTTGAGAGAACATATTAATAAATATAATAATAAAAATATTAATTTGGACATTAGAGGTCATGAACTTCATTTTTTTTATTCTAAAAATCTCTACTTTACTACTATGAGTAATTTAGATGTCGTATGTTCATTATTAATTCAACACGTATATATCACACTTCTAATTTATGCACTCGATTTAACCCTAAAAATTGAAAAAAGCGAGAAATGGTAGAGATATTAGGTCTCCTATAAATATAATATTATCCATCTTTCTCAAATTTTGGATTGTAATTTGGGTATGTGAGGGAATGGACAAAGAACAAATCTTGGGACAAATGGACAGCAAGCAAAGTCAAATAAGAAGCCTTGTCTTCTTATTTAATGTCACATATTTAACCAAAATCTAGGTAATGTCAAGAAGATAAGGGCTGTTTCTTTCATTTGGAACGGTCTCCTCTTTTTTCTTCTATTCATATGATGATCATTTTTTTTTATTTGACTTGTAAGTTATTTTTTAATAATATAAATTTCATTTTTCGATTGCAATAGTTTTTAAAATAAAAACAATATAAAGTTTATCTTATTTTTTGGATGGACCACCGTACATCATATGACACCAAGTAATTAAGGGGCTGAAGTTTTATAAATATAAATAAGATGTGGTATGGAGAATTTGACTCAAAATTAGGGTCAGGTTTTGATGACTCCCTCTCTCTCACTTTCCTTTCCTCCGTCCATTTCATGCCTGGTTGACACTAATAATCTCTCTTTTTTAAACCATCGAGCCTAATGGCGTAATTATGTAAATGTATATTAATATATAAGAAATTACAGAATTATACACTAACATTATATTTGTGTAGCCAGAATATACCATTTCTTTCATTTAAGTGTTTTACCTTTGATTTTTTACCAATCAATTGATATTTAACATTCAGGGTAAACAACTAAGTTTCAAAATAGCAAACAACACATGGAAAACGCAACAAATAAATTGTTTAAATGGTTTAAAAACTAAAAAATGAGAGTTCGATTCGATAAAAAATAGCTAAAAAGATCAACAAATTACAGTTCTTACTGGAAAAATAATTATATTATTTGGCTAATGACAAGTGAAATGTCACAATCATAGATTTGAAGAGTGAAAATCTGAAAATTGGGTTCCAATTTGAAGGCAATTTACAGGAAGCTTCAAAATAGCTGTTTTACAAACATGATAGTGACTCAACCTTTGAGCACTGCATGTAATCTAATTCTATATCAGTGATCATAAAACAACACTGAAGTTGGAAAACTATAAAAAAAAAATCATTATCTAAAACAATTCTAGTTTGACTTTTTACCTATTTCCCTCCATCAAATTGAAGTCCAAATAAATAAACAAGAGTAGAACAAGGCTTTACAAAGTAGGGCAAAAAAGTAGAGGAACGAGTCGATATTCATGCCTTCCATAATTTCATGGTGCAGTCTTCACCATAGGTAGCAACCAGGTTTCTGTGGGGATGGTGAGTTACCCCTATTACATCCTTCTCATGAACCTGCCAATTTTCAAAACCATTTCTCCAGTTTGTAAAAATGTAAAGCTAAAAATCCAATGCATTTCAAAAGGTACTATTTTTTTATAAAGTTCTTTCCAACTCGAGCGAAATAGTTTTTCGACAGTTGTTTCTTGATTGATTAGGCGTTCTCTTCCTGCCTTTCTTGTAACTTATTTTTGTTTATCAATAGGTGATTTCTTATAAAGTTTTACAACTCTAATGTGATGACTACAACAAATAATTAAAAGGGTCATTTTGAAGAATAAGTTTTCAGTAAGTATGATGATGTCCCAGGTGTTATAATCTGATACTTTTATTTTCTATAAGTGACTAAAATATTAGACAAGTGAATAATCAATTATGTCATCACATGGCTCAAAAATAGATTCTGTAGACGGACTCCATCAATTTATACTCAAACGAAGCATTACATATTTCGGTTGGAATAATCAAGAAAGCCGAAAAATCAAAGAAATTACCTTCATCAGATGTTCAAGTTTACCAGATTGGTAGCTGAAGCAATACATATTCCTGCAACAGATGGCTGAGGCGCTCAAAATGCGAATACAAATATGGTCGACTAATTGTATAATTCTGCATAATACTATCTTCAGAAAACCAGAGAATTGTAAATTAAAAGTTTTCATGTGCTTCTTTTAAACCAGCAATTATTTTCATAAAAGAAGAAAAAAAACTAGAAAATTGAGTACAGGAAAGAAAATTAGAAATAACAGAAAACATACAAAAAATTGATGACTCATTAGACCAAAGAGGAACCAGCAATGGAAGAAAGGTACTCTTATGTGCAGTTATGAGATGTGATTGGTTGATTTGGTAGTCAGCATGCAATGGATTTGATGAACTTATAACTCATGAAAAACACTTTCATAACAGAAATATCAAGAATTTCCGTGGAACTTCTGACTAAAAAAACATTTTCATGACAAAGAAACATCAATATATGCTTATCATATACTATATGGCTCCACATTGATTAAAAAGAAAATTGACTGGATGAAATTTTCATTTGTAATTGAATAAAGATGTCTACCTGTCTTCACCAACACAGTAGATCCATTCACCTTTAGGTGAGACACAGGCGGCAACAAAATCACCGCCTTCTCTTTTACCAGATGAAAAGCTCTTTACAACCTATATAAGTTACGAGAAACTCTTTATTACAACTTTTGTTCACAGTTCCCAATAGGAAAACTAAAATTTTTTGTATATATATCGCAGCACATAAATGCCAGCTACAGTTTTATGAGTCAGTCCATATTCTGTTGGACTAAACACTCGCATCAAGGAAGCACAGACCCTCCGTAGGATCTGTGTCTGCCTAATCACTCGGAGAGTTCAATTATATTTGTAGTTTTTCCAACTTCACATCCCATGGAAGCAATAAAGATATCCTATAGCACTTCAAAAATTCTGTTTTCTTTTAGAATCACATTGTATACAAAAGTCACTTAAGTTGTTAAGGGCTTTAATTTACTTATATTTATCTGAATGAAAAATATTACTATGCACAAAATGTGTTTTAAGTTCTAGTAATTTGAATGATGTGCATTGGTATATACATATACACTCTTTTTAGTTAGTCTGTATCCTGCTGTGCCACATTATTTCTTTCAAAAATAATGTGTTAGTATATTTGAGTCATCTCTTAGACATGTACAGGACGCCTTGAATAATCTAATTATTATTCCATAGTTTACAAACTAAAATACTTCAAATTAGTAACTCTAAAAAGAAGTCTCAAATTTATGGGATCACAAATTAGACAATTTTTTTGCAGTACCTGTCCTTGAAGTGTCATGATGTAAATTGATGATGTCTTGTTACAAACAACAATGTGGTCAGTACTTTTTGGGAAAAGATGAACTGAATTAACCGATGCATCACCTCCCTAAAAGTTCCAGAACAGAAAAGAAATAGTCACTAACAAGGGAAAACACGTTAAATTCTCCAAGCTATAAAACTGCACATTTTGAACTAAAGTACCCGTAGTGGAGGAGGAGGCTTGAACGTCTGCAGGCACTCAGCAGTTTTCACATCCCATACCTACAAATGCCAAAACAAATCATCTAGCTCGTAGATGGGGAAATAAATGCCTTGCACACAAAGAACGTTGGTGCAAAACTACCTTGACTGTAAAATCACTAGATGCAGTAATGACACGAGCACCATCATTTGTAAATATTGCATCGTTTACATATGATGTATGGCCACGAAATTCTTTCAACAGCTTCCCTGATTTAAGGCCATGAATCCTACATTGCAATATTAAAGGAAAAGAGCATATGGCATTTACTAATGATATCCCAAGAGCTATATATGCATTTGGTCATTACCCAGAGGTTAACATGCACAATGGTTATAGCGAAAAAAAAAAAGCACGATAAACTCCAAAATATACGAACACTAATTTTCAAAAATGACCAAAATCTGCAAGAATAAACCTGGCGGTGCTGTCAAATGATGCGCTGAGTAACTGGCTTCCATCGCGAGAGAAAGCAACACTTGTAACACCTTGATGATGTGCATGTTCGAGGCGACGCAAGCATTGACCTGTCCTTATACGCCAAACCTGAAATTACATACAATGAACTTCAAGCTATCGTCGAGCAAAAGCAAACATCTAACTAGAGAACTTTCAGTAAGCAGGACAAGACAACTCTTTTCAATAACAGAAAATATACTTTATTCTGCAATCATTACAAGAATTCTCTACCTTCAAAGTTGTGCAAGTCCCACCAGCAAATTGGACAGATTAAAATGAAAAAAAAAAAGAGTAAGCACAATAAAAAACCTGGAAATAGAAGAATGAAAAGGATATGTTGAATAAAAATACAAGTGGTCCCGTAAGATATGAATTAGTACACTAAGCATTCAGTTGTGTGCCTCTTATAGAAAACGCAGCACAACATTTTTTTGGAAAAAAAAAAGAGAGAAGGAGAGGACAAGGCAGGACTGGCCCAGCACCGTGTGTGCATACCCAAATGAAGCATAACACTAGAAAATCATGGAATATTTAAGAACTTGGTGACGCAAAACCATGAAGGTGTGTATAATGTAAAATCAAAAGAACAAACCCTGGAATGAAGATTGATTAAACACATAAGAACTCACCTTGATTTTCCCATCCTGTGACCCAGAAGCAAGCATTTCTGAATCTCTACTGAAGTCAATACTAAGGACTGGATCATCGTGCATCATGAAAGCTTCCTAAATATTTAGTGAACAAAAAGTGATTGAAAATACTAGAAAATTTCATCTGAGCTTTGACTTAGACAAATGGATAAAAGAAAAATCTCTTTCATTACACTATATCATGAACAATTTGATTCATAATTTATATTCTTATTAGTACACTAGCAGTCAAACCTGAGTCAAATCCAAGAACATTTGTGCCATGATTTGCACCCTATATTCGAACCATATCAATAAATAATTTACAACAGGCCCAAAATAACATTTTTCAAGTAAAGATGTGTGAAACGGTGCGTCTATGTCCAAAAATAAGTATTTAAGAAAAATTCTCATTTAAAATTTTTAGTAACAAGGAAAACTACAGAAACCTTCCACGTGCATCACCAGGGTGAATTGAAACAGAAACAAAACAGAACCTTCTAGAAGTCAAAAATCCATCGACAACTAAGAAATCATGAATATGATTACATTTCAACTTAATCTTTTAGATCGCAGAAATTAACGTGATAGAAGAACACATGAGCATGACTTTTAATAATTTTATTCATTTATTTTAATTTTCTCGTAAAACATCATGCAGAAAAATTAAGAAAATGTGGAGTAAATATTTAAAAATGATTTAAAAGATATAATTAACTTCATTCGTGAAACCTAATCCCTGTAAACTGGCAAACAACTAGCAATCTTTTACAGTGATATTTAACTTGAGGAATAATGTTTAAAAGATCTCAATCCTTCGGACCCTAATGATGTGAGTGTAATGTTCAATCGAAACAGCTTAGCTCATATGCAGCCTTTGTGAGTTCAGAAAGTAAATGAAAAGAATCTAAAAGTTGCAGGTTATCATTTCAGACAAAACCACTACCTTCATTGAACATGTAATTCATAACCATTGTAATCTCAAGCCCGACATTCATAACCATTTTTGTGAGGAACAGAAAAATGTAAGGTTTCAACAACCAGATAGAAGGTTTTCCTTGATTACAATCAGGATGGTTATGATCAATGTTCCAAGTGTTTTTTTCTCTGTCCCAGTTCAAATAAGAATCTTAAGAATTGTTATTTACTAGTTAAGGTTCAGAATGACACCGTTACTTGATACAGCAGGCAAATAAAAAAAAACAGAAAAAGAAAAACCAAACAAACATGAGTCTGTGTTAAAAAAATACTGAGAGCATGTTAGGAGATCCAACATGTATATAAAAATACGATGATCAAAATGAAAGATAACTCACATCATCCTGATACTGAAGATCCTTCTTGAGCTTCCCACTAAGGTAATCCCATACCTGTCAGTGATCCACCATTATAAAGCATTGGAGGTTTCAAAAGTTCTAACCCAGAAAATTGATAATTAATTAACAGGTTTCCGTCTAATTGCACGCACATGGGCAATATGTACATTAAATTCCTTGTTATACCTCAATAAATCCGTCTACAGAGGAAGAAACAAGAAACTGTCCGTCAGGTGAAAACCGAGCACATTCTGCATGACTTTTTGTCCCAAACTATAGCAAAACTCAATATAAACTACATCAGATCCTGAAACAAAAAATGCTCACAGAAAAATAGTCATACAGAAGAAGATGTTTTCTTTAGATTGAGGTTGTGACGCTTTCTCTTCCTATCATTCAACACAATTTTAATAATTAAAAAAGACCCAAAGCAAGTTTAAGGAACTACAAGATCTATTAGAATATAATAAGATTACTAAATAAATCTAGAGCATTTGATTGAAGTAGCAATCAGTTCTTTACCTATCATTCACTACATGATAAATGATTATAAAGGCCAAAAGCAAGTCTAAGGAACCACACGATCAATTGGAATGTAGTTAGGCCAAAAGCACAAGTGTTCCTTTTGATTTTGACATTGAGAAGCAATCTATGGATGGCCAAATACAGAAGGGGAAGGCAATAGTGAGCTTTAACTGAATCGTAGCCCATTACGTAAGTGATACAATCAAATAAATAACAATCACTATTATAATTCATGGTGAGTTTTGCGGTGGAATTAAAAATGACTTGTTAAAGTTTGATAAAAATAAAATAAAGGAAAGAAAAAGGTAAAAACATTGATAGTAGAAGAAAATGAGGCTAGCCAAAACTTCAAGATATCAATCCCAAATGAATAATTAACCTGCAAAACTTCCTTCTAGAGGATAATATGTTTCCAGATTTTTAAGCTTTACCTTTATTGTGTGAGAAATATTTGTTGGATACATGTCCTCCACGTCCTGTTTCATAACTGCAGTTCCTCTAAATAAGTCAAATTGAGTTCCTGGGGGAAGCAAACCTGCCAGGACATATACCATAAACTTTTACTTCTTTTTCTCTATAAGAACATAAACATTTATTTATTCAAATACTGTGTTTGCAACTAAAATTAAGTCAGATCGTTCCAAGTAGGCAACAAAATGCACCACTGGAAAATTTTACACATTCTTAAATTATGGATGGAAGACAATACATTAATCATAAATAAGAAGAAATACAATATCAACCAATTACTAAATTCAGCCATAGAAGTGCATGTTCACCCAAAACAACCATTGACTGTTGTTGACTGACATGACTTATGGTAACAAAGAAGAAATTGTTTTGTATTACTTCCCAATAGATAAAACTGTACCATCCAAGTAACAATCTTCATTAAACTGAAACTTTCCAAAAGTACCATTCTTCTTCTAATAAGAAAACTGGTATGAATGTCTCAAAAGTACAAGGACCTTACTAAAAGGAATCTCAGATCCCAAGAGATTCAATAGCTCATGGTACTTATTTTAATCCAATCTTCAAGATTAAAAAGGACAATAATCTCTTTTCTCCCTCCACCCCAAAAAAACATTACCCAATGAAACTACAAAATTTAACAACTTAAGACCTTTTGATCATAGGTAGAAAACAACTTGTGAATAGCACCAAGTGCAATAAAGTGAAATCCACTATGACAAAATAACTATCTACATAAAACCCAAACAAAGCCCTGAATTCTCCATACTTAAACCAAATCAACTCATATAATCCTTGTTCATGTACACTTCGCAAATCAAATTAAATGAAGGGAAAAACTTTCTTTCATATCAGCTCCTTTAGTTTCCAATAACAATCCACGTGTGCCTCTTTCCTCACTCTTTTCACATCTCTCTCAAGCTTTGAGACAGCACAAGCCACTAAAAAACCATATCCCCATTTTTTTCTTACGGTGAAACTCCCCTCCCAACTGACCATATAATCTTTTTCATCTCACCCACTTGATCTATATGCAGCCACCAAATAGATTCAAACAAATTTTGTTTCTAAAGTGAGGCCACTAGAGACAACTGAACAAACTATCAAAAGAGCCCAAAAACTTTAGTCACCAGCTCTATTACAAGAACTTTCTTCCAGATTGAATTCACCATACTCATATCTTTCTAAAAGAAAAGAAAGCATGTTTTAAACAACAAGGCCCCTCCTCATCTCCAAAGGAAAAAAGACAATTGGATGAGAAGTAGTAACGAAGGAAGTTCAAGAAGAAAGAACAATAATTTAATGTCTTTATCTTTTCATTCACTTCTTGTTTCCATAGGACAAATACAAGAATATGAAATATGCAAAGGATGACCTTGGTGCTGCTGCCACTTCAGAGCCTGTCCAATTAGAGCCATTAATCGAGAAGGTGGCACCACAGTAACTTCAGCTGCAAGTGCTGTCAAAAAATTGAAAAGAAGGGGAAAACATTTAACCATACACTAATTTTTGGGAATTACATAAATAGAACTTTGCTTAAATTTAAAGACAGAAAATGCATGGTTATAGAAATTTTTATGCCAGACTGTCCATGGCATATACAATGGAGCAGCGTATTGAAGAGATCCAAAAGAAATAATTTGCAAGACACCCTTTTATAATGTTTATCAAATATTGTTAAAAAGCAATAGCTCCTTGCCCTTTTAATTGTCATCTTTAACAAATTGTTTGTACGGACTTAATTTCTCAAAAAAAGTCCTATATTGTTAAAAACTCTATGCCATTAAAATATAATAGACAAATGAGAAAAAAATGGACAAAACCTTGAGCGATTTGAGCACGGCGTTTATCTTTTGTAGACTCTTGATATGCCTGTTAATATTAATCATTATGAAACAAAAAATCACATCTGGAAATGGATACTTGAAAGGAATATAATGAAAAATCAGAAAACTTAAAAATTGAACCCAAAAGACGAGAAAATATATCGAAATTAAATAACACAAGTTACTAATTGCACCAAAATGAAACCAAGATTACTGAATCAAGACATCAAACTGAAATCATTTTCTGACCTCATTTGGATCGAAATACGTTCTGACAAGAAGATGCTCAAGTCGTAAGTATCTTTCAGGTTGCTCTTGCTTCATTACACCCATAACTTGAGTCTGTCTTAGTATAGCACGAGCTGTATCCAATTCTCGAAGTTCAATCATTTCTAATACAATCTATCAGAAATAAAATATAAATCATATAAATAAAATCTTCAATTTTAATAAACCCCACATGTATCTCTTATAATTTGAAGGACCAAAATTTGACAAAAAGATAAGACAAATAAGGGAAATAAAGAAAATTTTGACATTATGAGGCTATGCACATAAGCTGTTCAACTCTAAAATTGAACAGCTAAAATTTAGATATGTAGTAATGCTAGTGAGGCCAATCTATTCAACAAGAACATAATAAAGACAGCTAAAATTTGAAAAGATCTTCACACTCAGGGTTATTAAAAACAAATTATCCACGTTCTGGATACCTGTTCATATAAATCTTCTAAGTTATTTCTGGGAAGCTTAAGCTGAGCCACTTGAGGCAATATTGTGTCCCACCTTCCACTGTTAACATCAGCAACAAATGTCTCAATGCTGTCAACAGTATTCAAAGAAACTAGACACTCATTCTGTAATGTCTGGAATGTCTGATACAGTGAATTCTCTTTGCAAAATTGAAGCACAATCTTGATGACGCTGAGAGAAATTTCATGAAATTAGAGTTGTAGTTATCAAAATAAAATTACAAATTAACCTACCCATAATAATAAAAACAAAAAATAGAAAAACAAACTTAATAAGCATGCATATTAAAAATAGATCGCCATGATCAAGCTCAACACTACCCTTTACCAAACATTCTCAGAATTGAGAATAGCTTTGAGCCAGTCAAATACCATATAAAAGAAATTTTGATCGATGTTAGGTTCTTTTCCTGTCTAAAAGATTAACCACATAAAGAACATTTTAACTAACATCAATGTTTACTATGTGTTTTTGACTTTAGGAGGAATCACCTTTAAGAATTTCATAATGAAATTGGTCAAGTTCACCTCGTTTTGGAAAATGGCTCAGAAATATGGAGAGGAACAGGAGAAATAGTGGTCAAGGGGTAGGAATGTGCGCAATACCAAGCTTAAGAACCCAAGGGTCTTTCGCAATTTGCAGAGAGATAAAGAGAAGTGGGTGGGAGGTAGATTTTGAATTTGCATGTTTTCTAAAGTCAGGAATTGGGAGTCTTCATCTGATAAATCAAATGGTTATGTTTCTCTATAGAGGAATTTGTGTATTAGCAAACTTAAGAAACTAAAGGTCATTTTCAGTTTGTGGAAGAGGTAACAAAAAGTTAGGGTGGACAATAACTACCCAAACCAATGGACCGAACCAAAACATAATGTTTTGGTCATATTCTGCTTTGTCTTGATCATATACGTTTCTTTTTCTGGTCTAAAAATTTTAAAATCGAAACATATTAGTCCGATCATATTTTTTTCAAGAACTGGCATCGACCAGACCATGTTTTGCTTAATTAAACTCGTTGACTAATAAAGTTGTAGAAAATGTCAGTAAATATACATTTAAAATTTTTCTCCTACTATAATTAGTAATTTTTGTAATCATGTACTCATATTAATTAATTTCTTGTTTAATATTTCGTACTTTTATAAAGTATAATATTTTTTTTTGCTCGATTTGAATTGATTCAGATCTACTTAGTTTATATTGATTTTAAATTTTTTTTATTTATTTTATTTGGAAAAACCAAGACTAGACTGGACTGAACCAAAATTTATGGTCATCATGTCCGGTCTTGATCTTGGTCCTAAAATTTGAAAATCACATTTAATTAGTCTGATCTTATTTTCTCTAAAAACTGGACTGGACCATAGCACATTCACTCCTTATAACTGACCATGTTTATATCATAGAGGGAATCACTTTCAGATAAATGGAATTGCTGTAGCTCTTTAGGGAGGAATCCCTTGAATCCTAACATTTTGGCTTGCTATGGAAGCCAGAGTCATGCATAATGAAGATTATGGTGTTCAGATTAATTAAATATATCTCTTTTCCGACCTTTAAAGGAAAAAAAAATTCACATTTTTTTGACTCAGTTGTGCGATAAAGTTGAATGATGAAGCTAAGATATCTAAAAAAAGGACCAGCCAACGCTGGCAGGTTTTGTGAAGAAAATAATGTACTGTAAAATCTCAAAGTGCGCTGCAGTAAAACTTTTTAGGCCAAATTGAAATAGCTAGAATTCTCCCTTTTGGTTATAAAAATTAAGAACATTCATTTTACAGTAGCAGCAGAAGGCAAAAGAGCAAAGAAAATTAAATAAACAACAGAATCCATTTCGTCGATGAAGAAGAAAATTTACTCTCGAGCTTCGATTTCTAGAGTAGACATCTCCCCTGACAGCAAAAAATATTTGAATGGGCAGATACTGGGAAAGAAGTACGGGTTTCTGCAGATAATATATCCATTAGCAGTACTTCAACATTTTTCGTAGAATATAATAAAAAAGTAGGTTTCATCAGGCAAAGATTACAGATGCGAAGAAAATGTAAACAACTATCCGCGCATTACTTCGATACAAATCAATAATCCATTGTACTGATAAAAGTACCGTAAAATCAACGTTCATAAAAATACATTTCCAGTTTTACTCTCAATAAACTTAAAATCACAGCTCGTGATAGAAAAAAAATAGAATTCAACAAACCAAACTACATATTCAAACACGGATTCTAGATGGGATGTGGGATTTCCTATAAAATCCTTGAGTGGCAAATTTAAGAGAGAGTTCAACTCAACGAAACACTCGCTACGAGCACCTAAGATACCTCCCCCTGCTCTGCCGTCCGATTTCAGTGATGAATATCAGGACTTAGAAGTAATTCATCGCTTTCAGAGAGTAAAATACAAGTGTGAGAGAGAAATTACCAGGGTTTCCCTCGTCTTCCACTGCTTCGATTCGTCACTATCGTCATTCCACCGTTGTATCTCGGCTTTTCTTGCGGGAAAAATAACGATTACTAGGTTAGAGAAACGGGGAAACACTTTCCCTCCTTAAGTTTGAGATTTGCCTAAATATACAAATATACCCCTCGGTTTAATTTTATTAGTTTATATTTAACTACTGAAGTTAAATGTAAAAATATTTAATTACTTGCAAAAATATTTAATCTTTGCATGTTATCTTTAATTTTTTATTATAAGAGTAAATAGTGGAATTTCGTTGCTCATAGAGATATGTCACATAGAATGGAAGATTGCGTATTTATGTAATTAAAATGTGACTTCTTTAACAATATTTTGAAATTGCCTCAAATAGTTATATTTTGTTCGAGCTCTTAATTGGCTAATTAGCTAATTGGATTTCTTCTAAATTTGTTTGACATGGGATTAAAATGTGGAATAAGGGTATTATGGTAATCTCCTTCATCGTCCAGAGCTCAAACTAATCGTACCCATCAGCTCCGGGAAAACAAAGAACAACGGGGTAATTCTTCAAATAACTTCAGGCTGGTTCCAGAGACACCTCCATAGTAGTTTTCATTCTCGAAACCGAGGAGTAGGGCTGGCAATTGGGTTGGGTCAATCCGCGAACCAACCTGAACCCGAAGATTGAATCGGTTATCAAATGGTTATTTTTTTGTTGAAACCCGAAGAAAACCGACCCGCGATTAATCGAATTTATGTGGGTCGATTTTCGGTTAATTTTACTAAAACCCGACCCAACCCGTTTTTCGTCAAAATGTTATTTGTTTACTCAAAGTTTTATAAAATAAACTTTTGAAATCCTAGAATAAATCACAAGAGAAGACAAACAAACACTAGTTATTTCGGTTTAATTTCACCATAGTTTTGAATCAAGACTCAACTGATTTTACTCGAGACTCAACTGGTTTTCATTATTCGATTTTGATTTTATAAAAACTGAAATAATAAAATTATAAATTTATCTAAATGTATTTTAGTTTTGGTTTGGTTGTGAAACTTTTTATTAGGTTATTGAGTCGGACTAACTAGATTTAGATTGATTGTATTTATTACGTGATTTGCTTAGATTTTCACGATTTTTGATTTTCAAAACTGTGACCAAATCGGAAACAGATCCAAAGAGGCTCGATCTGCATAGTTCGGTTTAAACCTAAAATTTAGTCGATGTAAGAATTTTTCTTTTGAGTTCTTAAAATGTATATAAATAATTTTGTCGGTATAAAACACAACTCTCTAATTAATTCAAATTACATATCATGGATATGTATAGGGTGAGTGACTTGCGAAACCCGACACAACCCGCTCCAAATCACTTCAAACCCGCTCTAAACCCGCAGCCCAACCCGAGACTCAACCCGAATAAAAAATCGAATCTTAACCGAACTCAACCCGTCGAATATGGGTCGGATATCAAAATTGATCGGATACGCTTCGGGTTAAAAATTTTCAAACTTGAACCTGCCTGATCGATTATTTTTTAAAAAATAACAAAACTGAACCATGTTGGACTCACCCCTACCGGGAAGGTCTTTATAGTCGCCAGCTTATCGTCTACGTCCGAGCTCGGTATTAAACTTCATCATCTTGAGTGTGAACAAGTTGTTTGGGTCCCCAAAAAGTCTTTCTATCTTTATTACTATTTATTAATACAATATTAATATTATTATTTATTAATTAAATAGAATGTTATCGTTATAATTATCAAAATATCTAACCACATTTATTTGAGCAGTTGTCGGTAGAATTGAATTCATTTTGGCCGCGCGTAATACATGCAAAGCTAGTCTAGCCAGCCAAACCCTTTCGAGGTCAACGACACGGCGACACCCCCATTAATGCACCTCAATGAAGCTGTCAAAGCATATCTTATTCGCGATATTTTGCACAAAAAAGATCATATTTGAACGATGAAGCAGCAGTCGGAGCTGGTGTTCGTTCCGACGCCGGGAGTTGGCCACCTCGTATCCGCGGTGGAGATAGCGAAGCTTCTCGTCGATCGATCCGATCGTCTCCACGTCACAGTTTTGATTCTGAATCTTCCACTTAACTTCGAAATCAGCAACTACATCGAATCCCTCTCTAATCCCTGCCTAAACGATCGCCTGAAATTCGTCAAACTTCCTCCGGCGCCGCCCATCGAAGAAGAAATAACCCTACCGCTGCTTCTGAACTTCGTTATTCAAAAGCAGGTAGCCTACGTAAAGGAAGCTGTAGAGAAGATCGTGGAGAGTCAAACTCAGCCGGATTCGCCTCGACTCGTTGGTTTTATCGTTGACATGTTCTGTACTTCGATGATCGACGTGGCCAATGAATTTGGGGTCCCTACGTATTTGTATTTACCGTCCAATGCTGCGTTTCTTGACGTGATTCTTCACCTTCAAGAGCTCTATGATGAAAATAATCGTAATATTACTGAGTTGTTACACTCGGGTGCTGAGTTGGCCTTTCCAAGCTTCATTAACTCGGTGGCTCTGAAGAGTGTGCTGCCTAACATGGCGTTTGACGGCGAGGGGGCCGATGCTTTGTTTTACCACGTTCGGAGATTTAGAGAGGTCAAGGGTATTAT
Source organism: Begonia fuchsioides (assembly GCA_003255005.1). NCBI lineage: Eukaryota > Viridiplantae > Streptophyta > Magnoliopsida > Cucurbitales > Begoniaceae > Begonia > Begonia fuchsioides. The sequence goes on along the minus strand of QAOC01034659.1, from coordinate 260,502 downwards.
AGTCAATTCATTTCTGGAGCTGGAATCTCGTGCATTTAGCTCATTTTCAAAAGGTGGATCTCCGGCGGTGTATCCTGCCGGTCCCCTTTTGAATTTGAAAAGTGGTCTGCACGGGGAGAACGCCGGGACCCACTCGTTGTCCGATATCATGAAATGGCTAGATGATCAAATTCCATCAACGGTGGTGTTTTTGTGCTTCGGAAGCATGGGATCATTCGGCGAAGATCAGACGATGGAGATCGCACATGCACTCGAGAAAAGTGGGGTCATCTTCTTGTGGGCCCTACGTCTGCCACCGCAGAAGGGCAAGTTCGGCGTGCCGACAAGCTACTCCGGTCAACAGAACATCCTCCCGGAGGGTTTCGTCGATCGGACGGCTGGAAAGGGGAGAGTCATTGGGTGGGCTCCACAAACGGACGTACTGGCCCACAAAGCAATCGGAGGGTTCGTATCGCATTGCGGGTGGAATTCGGTGCTGGAGAGTCTATGGTTCGGCGTGCCGATAGCCACGTGGCCGTTATACGGAGAACAGCAGATGAACGCATATATGTTGGCCGTGGAGTTGGGATTAGCGGTGGAGATTAAATTAGATTATCGTAATGATCACGTGATTGATAAACCAACCATGGTCAGTGCAGATGAGATAGAGATCGGGATCAAGAAATTAATGGACGGTGATGGCGAGATCAAAGCGAGGGTTAAGGAAATGAGCGAGAAGAGTAGAAAGGCTTTGATGGACGGTGGATCTTCTTCCTCCTCAGTTGATAGATTCATTGCTGATGTCCTAGGTTACTAGACATCGTAAGAGTAAGTTATGGTGTTTTTCTATTTTATTTCTCATTCTGCGTGTTATGGGTTAAATTGTAACTAGTTTGTTGAAAATATAATTAATAAATTAAAATATAAATATTAATTATTAATAGAAAGTTTAATTTTTTATATATTCCATAAATATATCTAATAATAAAATTTTGAACTATTCGAAAATTCTAATTTTACCATAGTTTCGGGAGGTATATCATTGTTTTGACATGGATGTAGAGAATAATGATTAATAGCATTCAAAATGGTCTATTAATGCACACTTTTCAACATCCATACGTAACGAGTGACAATGAAAACTCATCGAGTGATCAAAATATGCATGATGTAAAAAGCTTATGCCTTCGGGTTCTTTATGGTTTGTCGACGTTAGTAAGATATTTTACAATGAAGACTATATGTAATTAGTAATTAATATCATAAATGAACTTGAAAAATAAATAAATAAAGCTCACATATTGAAACTAAAATAAAAATGCAGCCAGCAGGATTTGGGGTAAGTTAAATCACAGCCGTCCAAATTTACAATGGTCAAGAAATTTCGTTGTAAGAAAAGTCAAGTCACTACCCAACATCGCCCTTCCTACCTCCCTCAAAGAATGAAATCATTCCCCTACTTGCATTCGCCGACTCCGGCGAAATGCCGTCGACTGAACTTCCACCGAACGGAGCCATCCCAGGCTGAGAACCGCCGAGTGTCGGAGAAAAAGGGTAAGAGGCAGCAGAATAATTGAGCTGAGTATTACTGTTCTGAGGGTGAAAGAGATTCGTCTGGGCTGCGAACATGATCGGACTAGGGTAAACCAGCTGTCGAGCCTGTCCGAATCCGAAGCTCAGATTCGATGGACCAAAAGAAGAAGATAGAGCACTGGAGGCGCTCGGTCCACCGGTGAACTGCTGAACCATTGCTCGGAAATTCGAAGCGTCTGTGTTGAGGAGGGTCGTCGGGGTTTTACGGGAAGCTCTCGACCGTCGACGCAGAGGCTTGGCGACTCGGCCTCGATCCGGGCTGAGGTGGGGGTAGACGAGGGGGCTCACGGTGGCGTCTGAAATGGCTGCGGCGGTGACGACGGTAGCGTCGAAAGGAGGGACCGAAACTCCATTGGAAGGAGCACGAAGGTTTGGATAGGAGAGATTTTGGTGGTAAAACTGAAGCCAATCGCTGGGGTTAGACATGGAGATCAGAGGCTTAAAAACATGAAGATGGAGTCTCTGCAGACGAGCTTGGCTATGAACAGACGTCTCTTTAGGTTAAAGATTGGTCAGGGAAGGAGCGGAAAGAGAGGAAGACGAGGCTTTTACTTATGGATAAACGTGGTCAATGCAAGAAGATGAACATATATATTTATTCAAAAACTCCTTATTTTTATATAGATTCTAAATTAATCAAAATGGACCTCCATTTAAATTATGTGTTTAACGTGTTAAACATTATTTTTTTTGTGGAATCCATTGATTAAGAAATTCAAGTCCATTAGTGGTCAGATTCGCTTTTGATGGGAAGAAGAACAACTACACATGATACGTCTTCTCAACATTCCTTCTTCAACTTCGTTAATCAATTCATCATCAATATCAAATAATCATTTATAAAAATAAAATATGATTTGTCGCCTTGCCCCATAATTTGAAGCATTTGTTCGGAAGACTCACTAGTTGGGTGAAAACATTCCTAACAAACAACGATTTTCCAGTTTCAAGCTCGTACCAACTCTAGACACAGAGCTAATATATAAAGAATGCATTTCAAATCGAGTTAGAAATCTCAAAAAGGTTATATTTGTTAAATTGTTGATAGTTAAAATGTGGTAGAAGAAACTCTAACACGCAAATCATTGCAAACATCGAGAAAGAACTGGTTTCCAAATTGGAATTTGAGATTGTCATCAAGGTTAATTTACTAAACTAGTTATATGATTAGATTAACTAAGCACCAGCACAGTGGCAGATGCAATTAGGCCAAAACCCAAGTGTTTATTAATAATATCCCTTCTTTACCCTCCACTGCGCAAACACTAAGTATACTTTATATTTATGTGATTAATATAATAATCTTCTATTTCTTTATTTCTAGAATAATTATTAATGAAATTAGTATCATTTTTACGGTTGGCAAGTTGGGGATGGGGATGGGTAGACCACACTCGACAACTCTTTGACCATTTTTGGGAACTTCTTTCTTGCTTTCATTGCCCGACGTTGCTCTAGCGGTTGATGTTCTGCTTTTTCACGTTTCTCCCTCTTCCTGTGAACTGTGCAGCGTTTTTCACCACTGGTTTTCTTCCATTGTTGCAAAGTTTCCATTTTTCCGAGGTTTAGATTTGCCGACCGTCTCTGGAAAGTGGAAATCTCCGATTCTCCTAATTTGGTTTTGTTTGTTGGTCGATCTTTGGATTTTTTCCTCTCTTTTTTTTTTCTCTCATTTTTGGTACTTGTTTTCTGTGTTATTGCGTTGGAATGAAGAAATAGATGTTCTATGAACATTCTCTGAATTTCTCATGCGAACCTCTCTCTCTCTCTCTCTCTCTAGGTAGAGTTGGCTTGCTAGAGTTTTGGGTTGCAGTGGAGGACTGAGGTTTTGTTCGAAATTTGACACTCATGGTGAGAGAACATGGTTGGCAACTACCTGCCCACTCTTTTCAGGTTCGTAATTTTTCCTTCGAAACTTTTGAGTTAAGTTCTTCTCTCTTTCTTCTCCTTTAAGTACCGTAACGAATGTAGAAACTGCTGGTAGTTGAGAATAGGTTATAGTTTCTTTGTTTGAAATGGTTTTCTACTTTTTTCTCGAATGGCCTAGTCTTCTCAGGTTTGAAGTAGTTACCTTCTAACGTATCATTTAATCTGCTTGGAGATGATGGCTTTATTTTCATTACATTAGGCGAGAGATTTTTGAACAATGAAATTCCCATATAAACTGCTTATAGCTTACCCATTTTTCAGTTGTGATAATTTCAGAAAGCTTCCACTGGATCCTAATTTGATTCTGAGGATAGTATACCAATTTTTTTTTGCTTCATTTTCAAATGACTTGTTGCTATTAGTTTGTACTGCGTGGAAGACAGGCACTGGTTTTCTTCTCTGTTTTTAATTTTTACTCTTTCTCTCGATAATGATTAATGAGTTTCTACTGTTCCAAGTAAAAGAATCATTATCATACATTCTATTTTATCTATTATTTTTACGTGACAGATCATCGCTATCACAGTCTTCTTTTTATTAGTGGTGGCATTCTATGCTTTCTTTGTTCCTTTTCTTGGAGGTCGCATTTGGATGTTCGTTTTGATTGGTTGTTACTCCCCTGTGGTAAGGATAAAAATTGTACTCTTCAATGTTTTGTCTTGCATCATGCATACCCCCCTTGAATAGATTTATTGGCTGCATATTATTTATTGAGTTAATTCAATTTGTCTTAGTTTTTTTTGCTTACTTTAATCTTCGGTATCTTCCGGAGATGGTTAATTAATGCATAAGCTCTGTGAAGTTGATTGTGTAGGATATTATATTGTCTTACAAGAAAGCCTCTAATTTTTTCATTAACATCCTATCTAATTATTCATCTTTATGAAACATCATAGTCTATGTCTGATCATTATCTTCCTCCTATTTCATGGAATGATCACATCAAGGCGCTCCTTGTCTTCATACTATATGTCCGATGCACTGCAATAAATCCAGCCGATCCAGGAATTATGACAAAATTTTATCATGGGGGATCAAAGCAAGTCGATACAAATGATGAATTATCGAAGGACAAGCAAAAAATAATTCACGAATTTGTCGCGGAGCATTCATCTATCTCATCAGGTTCTAGGAGTTCGATAGCAAGGGTAGACTCTAGTAGAAAGGATTCAATTGCAGATTTAGGTGATGTGAACATTCCAGAAGGATTCCCAGCCAAAAAGCGTTATAACTTGAGTGGAATATTTTGTGCAATATTTGTACTTGGCGATTGTCGAAGACTGGAAGACACACACGATAATGAAGACAACAATGGTCAAGCTTTATACTGCACATTGTGCGATGCTGAGGTATTTGGTTTATCCAACTCAATAATTTCATTGATGTACTTTCTTTGTGTTATTGGATTTTCCTATGTTAATACTTTGACATGTTGCAGGTGCACCACATGAGTAAACATTGTAGAAGTTGTGATAAATGTGTGCATGGATTTGATCACCATTGTCGTGTATGATTCGTTTCTTTAATACTTAAGTCCTTTTTGGGTAAAAGTGTAATTTAGTTTCTGAACTTCAGATTCGGGTAGTTGATTTCTTAAACTATGGTTTAAGTAAAATTACCTAGTATCTTGGATCGTTAGCAAAACAACTCATGCATACATTTTGTCAAATGTCTCGTGTTTTTATCTTGTAAAGTTGGTCATTTGTCAAATTTTAGCAAAGCGTGGGCACAATGACAATTTTTTTAAAAATGGTTTAAGCTGTCAATTAAATCTCATCTAATCCTTAAGTTTAGGGGCTAAAATCCACTTTACCCTTCTTTTGTATTGTACAATTTTTTTTAATATACTGGGAAAGTAACTTCGATTATCACTTGGCTTCAGTGGCTTAACAACTGCGTGGGGATAAAAAATTATGCAAGTTTTATTGCTCTTATGGCGACTAGTCTAGTTTGGGTATGCGCTTAAAACTCCTTTTTTGGTGTCAAATGAAAATATTTTTTGGTTTTAATGTAATACTTCCCTCTGGGTGCGCGAATGCCACAGCTTTTTCTTGAAGCAGGTGTGGGTATTGCTGTTTTCGTGCGTTGCTTTGTTGACAAAAAGAGCATAGAGAATGAAATAACCGATCACCTTGGAAATGGATTTAGACGTGCCCCTTTTGCAGCAGTTGTGGTAAATAGTTTATGTCGAAAGTTTTTTTGTGAAGGAAAATATCTCGGTTTTATCGATAATTTTGTGGCTTTGGTTTTATAGGCCATATGCAGTTGTGTTTCGATCTGGGCAAGTATCCATTTGGGTGAACTATTCTTTTTTCATATGATCCTAATCAAGAAGGTAAATAACTGCTTCTCATTCGTTCTTGTTTTGTTTTACATTCTACCTGTGATAATTGAGAGTATTTTGTGACACAATATTTGTTTACACTGATTTTGGCAATTCAATTTATTGCAACATAATACCCTTGAGTCACTACATTTCCATTTAGTTTTTAAATTTTATTTCTTAAATACCAATCTGATTATTCTGACAAATACCTTTATTGTATATTTGGAAGTTTTATTTTCTTCATTTGATAGTTTCATAAATAATATGCTTGATTTCTTTTTCTTGGCCTTTCTCCCTTTCTCTTTGTCCTCTTACTCTCGCTTATGCTATGTTCTTGCTCATGGCCATAGTATGTCTTGATCTCTCAATAATGTTGGGTATTGATCATATAAATTTCTCCTCCCATCATTCATCACCATATCTCCCAAGTCTTTTTTTGTAAAGCAGCATGGAAGGTTTTTATGCTTTTGTTGCATTTTTTGCGGTTATTTAATTGATGAAAGCTGTAAAATTAAACTATATTCGAGATACATGCAAACAGGGCATGACCACTTATGACTATGTGATGATGATGAGAGCCATGACCATGGATCAACCCGAAGACAATGCTGAAGAGGCATTTCGTAATAGCCGGAGCTCTCCTTCCGGGTCTGCGACAACTGGCTTAAGTGGTGGAAGCTTTCTTGGCCTCGACAACACAGTGGCATGGTGCACCCCACCTCGCATTTTTATGGATCATCAGGTATATCTTTTGATCATTCAGTTCTCACTTTACGCAAAGGTGAAGAGTCATTACAATTTTTTTTCGGACTTGTATATGTATAGGATGAAGTGGTTACTCACTTGGAGCCAGGAATGGTTCCTTCAACAGTTGATCCTGATGGAGCTGGAAATCCCCACCGAAGGGCTAAGGTTCCAAGGCCGGTACATCTCAGTGCTTGGAGGCTTGCAAAACTAGATTCTAAGGAGGCCATGAAGGCTGCAGCCAGAGCGAGGGCATCATCATCAGTTTTACGGCCAATACATAGCCGCCAGCTGGCAGATTCCGAATTCAGCTCAAGTGGCAATGCGAGTGTTAGAAGTAGTGTCAGCGCAGACACCGGACCAAACAAAGACAACAAGCACGATTCGAGGATGTCTTCTTCCCGACATTCGTTTGCAAAGAGCCTAGGAAGTAGGGACGGGTACGAAAGCGGGACCCACAGCGTGAGTAGTTTAGGTAGTCCGAGCCATGTGAATGAAACTGTTGCCCTCAGCCCTCTTCCTCCGGGTCAAGGTCTTGGTCGGTTTGGCACAGCCATCTCGGTTCCGACCGTCTTTTCAGATCGGACTCTACCCTCTCACAAACCGTCTTCATTGGGGGTCGATGAGAAGATTATGCAAAATGGAAGTAAACCTTTTTTCCGGGACATGAAAAGAACATCGGTCGTTTGGGATCAAGAAGCCGGACGGTACGTATCTGTTCCTATATCGGCTTCTTCAGAAACTCGTAGTAGTCGACCCTCCTTTCAAACAAGTTTACCGAATCACGAGCTGGCTTTCTCAATTAATAATACCAAGAAAACAGATGCTACTATAGCTCAAAGTTCATCATCATCAGCTGGTAAATCTGTATTGCTACAGTCTGAGAAACTGATGTATAGTGGAGAATCCATTTTCTTTGGAGGGCCTCTGTTGAATCCTACCGTGAAAGAGAGTTTGAGAAATGATGGGGGTTTAAGTTCAAGGGAGAACCAAGATAGACTGGCGGTAAAGTTTCTGAGAGATTCGAGATTCAAAAGAGACTCTGTAACGAATCAGATTCCGGTGTTTGTTCCGAGTGGTTATAACCCGAATTCTTTATCAGGCGACGGATCAAAGTAGCAATGAACTAAAAGCTGCCTTTTTTGGCCCGAGATTGTACAATTTCCGATAATCAAAGAGCCGGGATGAGCAGAAAAGGTGTAAATTGTTGATTCATTATTCCTTAAAAGTTATGTTTTGAGAAGATTTTCAAGATTAGTTGCTAAAAACTTGTATTTGTTTGCTGGGGACTGATGAAATGAAACCACAAAAATGACCAGTGTTTTAATCAAAGGAAGATGAGCAACTCTCTTGTGCAGAAAAAAGATCCAAGGGTAAACGATCATTGTTCGACTATAGTTTCTTTTGTTAAATTTATTTCAATAAAGGAGGTCGCATTTTCCAAAATAAAAAACTAAATACTTCAACTTTAACTCTAATTAAAAAGGTTTAAAATTTGGATCTTTGTTGACAAAAGAAGTTGATTTGGAATTGGGCTATTCTTGTGTTTTGCTCCTTCGACGCTTTCAATATTCGCTGTCTTCTTTGTCTTTTCTCCTGCTCTAATGGTACCCGATGGAGAGAGTGTATCACGTTTTCTAGATGACCCTGTATAATAATCATTTTTTTCGATATAATATGATTTTAATTTTATAATTCATATGATATTAACTCAATATTTTGAAACCATGAGGAGAGAGACTCTTCAAACTCTACTTTGTAAGTGTTGGTGTTAACCACGTTTTTGTTCGATCTCTTCCCACATCACATCCACGTTACTCCTCGATGTTCGGCGTTTGCTCGGTCTTTCATCGATAGTATCACGATCGCTTTTAGTGCTAATCCAATAGTGTCCCAAAACAGCATGGATGATATAATTTGGTGTATCTAATATCTCAAATTTCATTAGTCTACTAGTCTGTGGAGGGCCCGAGACATCCAGCGTTATTACATTCACGTTTAAAATGTCCCCCAGCCATCGCACGAGGGGCCCCACATATTCCAGTAATGTGACCGACGAGTTAATAAGCAAGAGTAAAATTACTAGTAAATATCATAATAGGATATTAACAAATTATAGAACAAAATTAAAGGCCAAGCAAATCAAATATTTATTTTTTCTAATAATATCCATCCACAAAAGTCATAGAACATGACTGTGCATCCAATAAAATTGCTTATTTTTGCAAAGAATGCTATCAAAGGGAGTCCCCATATTAGGCAGGTTTTTTTGAGATGCCATGGCTGGTCTGGTTGTATACCGATTTCGTCATTAGTTCTCCTGAAAAAGGGCAAAGCAGGAATATCCTTTTTGATTACATTATTGTCGCCTGTCGCGGTCATGAATATGATTCATGAATTAAAAAATTTTGATTTTTTATTTATATGGTCAGAACGATTTCCAGCGAGTAGCTCGGTGTCACTCACTCAGTTCCTCGCTCCTCGGCGGCCATTGAAGATCCATTTTTGCTGCAGATTTTATCGCAGAAACAAATTATGGGCGTCATTCATCTTTTTCGTTCCAGTATCAGAACCCAGGTGTCAGTTTATCTTCGTTTTTCATAAATTTTATTTTTTCAAGTTGTTTTGTCTCATTGCCCATTCCGTTTCATTCGTATATTATTGGGGATCGTGTTGTTCCTCTCTTATCCTTCTGGGTTTTTCTTTTTCGATCTGCTTGAATCAAGTAATGGAGTTTTATTCTTCTTTTTTTTTTTTTGAGAAATTCAAATGCTATGAGTTACCCTTTTGGTTTTTATTTATCATTATATGCCTTACTGATCTTGATTGCACTTGAGCTGCTTGATTATCTTCATTGGTTCGTTTCGAAAATTGCTTGGTGAGCAATCATTGTCCAAGTAAAACGCTAAAGCTGTGTTTCTTCTTGTGGAATTTTTGTTTAAATTTCAGCCGATCTATTACTTTATTCGCATGTGATAGCCCCGAAATCGGGTTCATTGGAAATACACTCTTTTCTTAATTTAGAAAAAAGAAAGATAAGAGGATCTTGAAGTAGAGGAGTTTAAGGGACACGACGAAGAAGCCGTCTCTAGTTTGTTTTGCATTTCAATTTTTTGATGTGTTGGGGGAATACGCGAAGTAGGCAGAAACTCTACTTTTTTTCAATTACTTAGATGAAGAGGGACTACTTTAGGATGACTTTTTAAGTTGGTTCTTTTCTTTAAACAATCATTTACTCGAACTGAGATACTGTTCATTGTAGTTGACATTCTTTTATTGCTAAAAGAAACTTTTTGGTATAAACTCTGAAAAATGGTGGGCCAGTTACTTTCTTCATAGTGTGAAACATTATGGCTCCATTGCAAAATAGATTAGCATTATTATGTTCTTTGGATAAATGATGATGTTAATATGATGCACTTAATGCTACAAATGATGTTCAACTTCAATACTCATAATCCAATTTGCAGCTGGGCTTGTATGCAAGTAATGCTGCAGCTGTTAGTACTTTGCGAAAGCATATTCAGATCCCATTTGTTGCACGATTGAATAGCTCAGAAGCATCTGCACAAATGGCCGACACAACTTCGGGTTCAGTTAGTGAAGGGTAAACTTTATATTACTGGTCTCTCTTTTCTTTCATATTTCAAATTATATTCAATATCTTGTGCCTTAATTCTAGGTTCAAGGGACATGATATGCTCGCACCTTTCACAGCTGGAAATCAAAGCACTGATTTGCATCCCCTGGTCATAGAAAGATCAGAGGTATAATTATTTTCTATGTTTTGATTTTCCAAGCTGATGTTGTGGTAGTCGAAGAATGAGGCAAAACTTAATTTTTGACGTTGTAATTATTCAATGACTCAGGGATCCTATGTTTATGACATTAACGGCAAGAAGTATCTTGATTCCCTCGCTGGTCTATGGTGCACGGCCTTAGGTATGGATGACATATTCAGTGTTATATTATCTCATGAATATTTGTTTTGTCCCTTTTTAGTACTCTCATAATGCCTATCATGTGCAGGGGGTAATGAACCTCGGCTCGTGGATGCTGCCACGGCTCAGTTGAATAAGTTGCCGTTTTATCATTCCTTCTGGAATCGCACTACAAAACCTTCTTTGGTACTGCTGTTGCTTTGTTGTTGATCTTTTTCATATTTAATTGACATTTTCTATCTCAAATTGTATTTTGTTTGAAGAATTCTTCCATATTTACACTCATTCATTGCAGGATTTGGCAAAGAACCTCTTAGAGACATTCACAGCTAGGAAAATGGGAAAGGTTTTCTTTTCAAATAGTGGATCAGAAGCCAATGATTCTCAGGTTCTTAAAAAATTCTTTGTCAATCAATTTTGAACCTTTTATTTCCTAACACTTGAATTAAATCCGTAAAGTATTTCATTACAATTCAAATATTTATATTATTCATTATGTAGGTAAAGCTGGTTTGGTATTATAATAATGCGCTTGGAAGACCAGAGAAGAAAAAGTTTATAGCTCGTCAAAAATCGTACACCTTTGACTTAGTTCTTTATTTTTTCACATAATTGTGTATCCTTACAATTATGTTATTTTTGTTTGGTAGGTACCATGGCTCGACTTTAATATCTGCAAGCCTTTCTGGGTAAGACAAGCTTGAAAATGTGAATTCTCTTGACTATTGACATTATAACAATTGTACGAATATTACAGCCTTCCAGCACTGCATCAAAAATTCGATTTACCAGCTCCATTTGTGTTGCATACGGACTGTCCTCATTACTGGCGCTATCATCTTCCTGGTAGTCATAATGTGAAATTATAAAATTTTTTATTTTTATTTTTTATGTATGAGGAGATTTGCTTGTTTCAGGTGAGACGGAAGAAGAATTCTCGACAAGACTGGCCAAGAGTTTAGAGGATCTTATAATTAAAGAGGGGCCGGAAACAGTAATCAAACTTCAACAAACTTGAATTGCTATTTTTTAAGAAAATATGGTTTTTAATTCCCTAATATTTTTTTTATAGATTGCTGCATTTATCGCCGAACCTGTCATGGGGGCAGGTGGTGTGATTCCTCCCCCGGCTACTTATTTTGAGAAGGTATTTCATTTCCCATTTTCGCTAGATTCTGGGCCCCAAAATGAACATGTTAATTTTTTGAAAATTACATTCTTAGTTTTTTGAGTTATACAAAGCCATTTATGATAGAATCGACCCCTTGTAGATCCAAGCTGTAGTAAAGAAATACGACATACTTTTCATTGCAGATGAGGTACTTCTAATCTTTATCTTACGCATTTTCTGATTATTTTTTTATGCATGACTCGATCTTCAAGCCTTTTTGGCTTCTCATTATTGTATCAGGTAATTTGTGCTTTTGGACGACTTGGAACAATGTATGGATGCGACAAGTACAATATTAAGCCGGACCTTGTATCTTTAGCTAAGGTGAATTCGGGATTATTTATGAAAAAAAACAAAACCGGGATTTGATTTGGGAGTTGATATTCACTGTCAAGGATCGTTTTGGTATTGGTTTTTCAGGCACTTTCTTCTGCTTATGTGCCTATTGGAGCTGTTCTTGTCAGCCCTGAAATTTCAGATGTGATTCACTCTCAAAGTAGCAAACTTGGTATGCTTCTTTGAACTAATGGTGTTATTATTATTCATATTAATTTGGTATTTGTGAGTTACTTGTTTTATCTCCCCTTTTTAGGTTCGTTCTCTCATGGATTTACTTATTCTGGCCACCCTGTTGCTTGTGCTGTCGCAATTGAAGCGCTCAAAATCTACAAGTTCGTTCTCTTTTTTTTTTCATATCATGGAATTATGTCAAACCGAACATAGTATTCGACTTCGCGTGCAGTCAAGATGAGATTATGATTTGATAGGGGTGTGAACTATATATGCATCTCCATTGATGTAGATCCTCATATATAATTCTGGGTTTTGTAGGGAGAGAAATATTGTTGAGCAAGTAAAGAAGATTTCGCCAAGGTTCCAAGATGGAGTAAAAGCATATTCAGACAGCCCCATCATCGGGGAGGTCTGCCTCCGCTTCGATTGCTTCAATATTATTCATTTCAATTGCGCATGTATCCAATTTTACATAACAAACTATTTTTTTTTGCAGATTCGAGGAACAGGGCTGATTTTAGGTACAGAATTTGCAGACAATAAATCTCCCAACACTCCATTCCCGGCCGAATGGGGTGAGTAGTAAATTTCGAGACTTGGAATCTACAATTCTCGGATTGATTATTTATCCTACTCTTGATATGCAGGAATCGGAGCTTATTTTGGAGCCCAATGCCAAAAGCACGGGATGTTAGTTAGAGTTGCCGGGGACAACATTATGATGTCGCCGCCGTTTATAATCACTCCCAAAGAAGTGGACGAGGTACATTTGTTTTCAAACATGTTTAAGTCGGTTTTAAAACATGTTTTTTGACCGTTGGTTGGTCAGTGTTTAAATGGAAGAATGTTACTTTGCAGCTGATTAGCATCTATGGAAAAGCATTGAAGGCAACAGAAGAGAGGGTGAAGGAACTCAAGTCAACGCATAAGTAAAACCCACATCCTTTTGTGGGATGATCATCGTGCAGTTTCACTTCTTTCTCATGTATTGAATCCCCCCTTTGCCTACCCGTTTATAAATAACTTGGTCTAACAAACCCATGAATTAATGGCACTTTTCATTAAGTAATTGCATATATTATTTTCTAAAATGTAGTGTATTAGAACCAATGCAGTTTCTCAATTTATAGTTTACAAAAATGATTCATCAAGTGAGATTAAGTTATAATAAGAAATTATATGGATGATCGTACTAATGATTCAAGAAGTTTAAGATCCGAGTGATAAAATAAGATTTGGTGTCAATTTCAAGATGTTTAAGATCCGAGTTATGTATCCCAAATTCCATTGCTGAAGTGAATCATTGCAGGAAATCGAAACCAGATATTTCAATAGCAAATCATGGAAAACCCAGAAAATACTGGAGTGGAAATACTTCTAAATGAATCTCAGTGACAAAAATCAGAATCCGAAACGAGGTAATCTGGAAACAACAGGATCAAACTAAAATCTGAGCTTAGTGAAGAACCACCTGTTCTTCCCAGTTTTAAACCTCTCCTCGAACCTTTTCTTGGTCTCCTTAGCCGCTGTAACCTTCGCGTCCTTCGCGTGCAGGCAATCAACAGAAGCCACATCCTTAAGATCTACGTCCAGTGTGTACCTTGTCGGCATTAGGTGCTGATAGTTGACGAGCTTGAGGAAGGCTTTAACACGAGATTTTTTAGCCGTTTTCTTTGCTGAATCCTTGCGGATGACTTTGCTTGGATACTTCTTTATCCCCGCAACTAAACAATGGCCATAAGGTCGGTCTCGAGTTCCATCGTCAAATGCTCGGACGATCACCGCCTTCCGACCGGCATACCGGCCCTGAAGAACGATCACCGCCTTGTTTGGCTTCAAGAATTTCACCATTTCCGGCTCCCTCTCTCGCTCGCGCTCCCTCCACGGCGTCGGTACAAATGTTAGAGGAGACGCGGGTTTTTAAATGTTAGAAATAGTCGGATGGAAACCCTAGAGCTTGCTGAACATGGAGGTCGAACAAATGGATCTGGGCTCACACAGGCCAATTATGGACTTGGGCTCAACGTGGCCCAAAAATGGATTTGGGCTCATTCAACTAAATTGTTTTTCACAAGAGAGGAAGCTTTATCTTTTAATTTGATTTTCTTTTGGGTTAAAAAGTCAGCCTCAACCCAAGCAGAATGAGAGTAGAAAAGAAGGTATGAATGACGAGGATCGAAGATAACAAGATATTAACGAGTATAAAAAGAAAAAAAATGAAAAAATAAATATTTATTACATCAATAAATAATAAGAAAGAAAAATCAGGAGGCAGTGGGAATTGGAAACGCAGTAGAATAGTAGTTCCCATCGTATGGAATCGTCCAACAATTCTCAGAAGCATGCATCCAACACGCAGCAGCAGCACAGAGCAGCACAACTGCACCAGCAATGAATATTCATTTAGAGAGAGAAAGAGGGCGAGAGAGAGAGAGGAGAGAGAGAGATTACCATCCTTTCCAGAAGCCATCGCCCTTAGACTTGGTGACCGGGAAAGCAGGAGGGTTCCGGGAGTAGTCGCCGTCGGAGCCGTCTCTGGTGGGATAGCCAATCGGAGGTGGAGCGGCTACGTATGGCCCTCCTCCAGTGGAAGTTGGAAGACTTCCAGCTGCATAATTGAGTCAATCCAAACCAAAGTTATCAACTGACAGAAGAAAATAAACCCACTAAATTTTATAAATTTGTTCTTTCTTTTACCAGTATGCTGGCTTGAACTCATCCTCGAACAAAAACTGTTGAAGAAAGATATTTAGTTTTTTTTTCAGAAAATGAAGAACAGAAGAATAAGAGAAGATGGAGAAAGAGAGAGATTAGGCTGAGAAGATGAACAACTAGCAGAAAATATCTGATATATATATACACAAGCAGAACGACTATATGTCCAGGAAACTTAGCTACGAATCTTCAAACACAGCTAAACGCGTGGGAAGAAAATCTAACTAAATTTACAAATTTTTCCAGTTGGACACAGACACGCAAGCAAATTGTTTTGTCGTCGTCTCATTTGCGGCAAAGAATAAGTCAGAGAGTAAGTCGAATGGGAAATGGTCGAAAAGAGAGACAATTCTACTTTTCTTCTTTTGAAAATTAAATGTTTTGAATATTTCTTCTCAAAAAATGGAAGCTTTCAAGCACGAAGATACATCTGGCCTCTGGGTTGTCCTTTTAAATTTGAAAACGTCTATCTTTTTTGGCAGTGGGGGTCGAGAGCCGCCGGTGGGAAGACAGACTGGGTATACTTTTATGCCATAAACAGATCTTATAAATTTATATTTAGTACTCATGAAAAGTCATTATATATTTATATCTTTAAATATCACACTTTGTACGCTTTATGTGGCAGTTTTTTAAGAAAGTGAATGAGAATTCCAATCGAGCACAGCATAAACTTCAAATCTGGATGAAGCCACCCAAGAATTTTCTCCAAGACGACAGCAATTAGCAATATGCGCATGGTTTGTTGCGAATTCCCGAGTCTCGAATCGTCGAGAAAGGGAGTAGGTGGCCTCTTCGAGAAGCTGACAACCGACACAAAACAAAATGATTTGCAAAGGGCATAGGGTCTCAATGTATATTGCCAGCAGAAAACAAAAACAATTTCAAACGCAGGAAAATGAAGCCAGGCTCAGATTTGATATGGATACTAGACCCTTTTGAGTTCACTAAAGATTGTACTCATATGATATAATAATACATGGTTTTTCCAAGTAGTAAAAACTCTCAGAAGATGAACAAAATGAGAGATAAAGCTTCTCAAAACTCCCTCGAATGTTAATCTAAAGCTCGTTGTCTGATATACAACTTTGCTTGAAATAGTAGAGGGAAAAGTACCGGTCGGTACGCATCTGATCGAATAATGATGAGCTCCTCACAACAAGAATACTGGGATGTCTGACGCGTATTTTTTCTTCATCCAGAAATCCCACCAAATCCATTGGTTGTGTGATTCTATAATGAGGATTACAAAGGTAAAAAAGAACAAAAATTTTACCATTGTTTTAATCTGATTACAGCTCATCACGAGCCTCAGCTTCAGATTCAATATTTTCGTTCAATGAGCTCTCGGGGACCTTGTTTGATTGGTCAAAATTCTCATTCTCATCAGTCGATGACTTGGAATTTTTCTCTTCCGTGGTAGCAGAATTGTCATCATTCTTCTCGCTTTCTGAATCATTTTTTAGCGGCTTGTCAACTTTTGGCTTTGGCTTGGGGATTCTATTGACCATAGCTACCTGGAAATGAGAACTCAATACATTAATAAAACAAGCAATGATCACAGTGAGTTAAGAAATTAGAGGTAAAGTGGAATTAAAATAGTATATGTTAGGGAGCGTTGAAGAAAAAGGACTAGGCTCGGTCCCCAGCTCGAAGATCCTTGGAGAAAATTTTCACCCAAAAAGCACCATCTTTTGCTGCAATTCACAAGATCTTAAACTCCATGACGCATGCCCAATCTCATTTTATCTCACCCAATCTCATCCCACTAGATCTAGGAACTCAATAATAATGACATTCCTTTATCAGTAGCCGTAAGAAAAAGTTATGGGAAATCCAGTCTAAGAAACTCAGACAATTTTATAATGATCTTTCTGATAAGAGAGAAATGAGTCCAGTCCATCCCTAACCTTTAAAGGAAATGAGTCCAATCAAAAAGACGTAAAAGCTTCTATAAACCTACGCATATTCCTTTTATGATAACCATCGAGAATTTCCCAGGAAGGAATCATCATAAAAGAATTATCTTTCAAGCTTGATACTTATGTATGAAACCTTATCGCTTGAAAATCAAAGCAGAATTTGCCTTTTCCACCTTTTTTACTTTGAACAAGTGTCATTTGTACTTAGTTTAGTTTGTCTAAGAAAAGGGACAGCCGATCCACCAGTGAAAAAGAAGTTGATTACCTTCCCCTGCAAATTGATCAGCTTTGTGAAGACTTCATCTGATGTAAAAGCAGGCTTGCTGAATCCAGAAGTTCTGTCAAAAGAAGGCGAAATATGAATTTGCATACTCATTCATTTACACGCAGACTTTGAAGGACAAATTACAATTGACAAAAATACAAAATCTGTAGCGGACAGAAAGCAATCACGCGGACTTCATCAAATGTATAGACACCATGCACTCGATCATATTTACAGACACACAAACTAAATATAAGGAGTTTACCATGATTCCAAAGAGTTAACTCAAGCATAGTTATTGTTGGCTCTAATTTAACCCCATTTATAACTTACTGCTAGTGTACCTCACAGAAATGTCAATGACTAGAATAATAAAACATTTGCAAGAAATGGTGATCAGGTTTACCAACAAAATTGACCAACATGACAACTTCAATAGGCTAAACAGCTAACTGAAAAAATCCAGTGTCAAACCAATGATCATACAGATGAAACTGTCTTATAAAATGTAGTTTATTGATGACCTTACATGAGAGTAGAACCTAAAATTCCAAACTGCTGATGCTACTATACGAGAACAAATGGACAAAACTAGTAATTCCAAAACTTTCTTTGAATATTAAGAATGAGATGTGGAAAACATACTTTTTCTGTTCGGCTTCCTTATCATCCAACCAAGACCTTAGCTTCCCCGCATCTCCCACAACCTAAAATAAACCAGGTACATGAAAAAGCAGATTTTTTTTTTGTACTGCCCAAAACATAACTTGAAAAAACAAAAATTAAATAAGAATTTCTGGTAAAAATACCTCATCAATTCGATCTTTTGGCAGCCAAGGTTTTTTTGAGTTCCAGTCATCTACAATCTGTAGAGTTAAAAGTCATGAAATATATGCTTTGAATTTGTCTATTTGGCTCAAACCTAGTTATTCTCTTCAAAACAACGTCAAAAATTTGTCCAATTGTTTAAAAATCTGAATCTCTGCATTTCCGCCTTAGAAGAATTCTTGTCTCAGTCAAATCATTTTCTCAAGGGGACACCTGACCTGACAGTCCTCTTGCATGGTTTTTCTTGCACAGAGTTATCAATAGCTTATTAACAAGTTAAAAACAGTTGCAGAGCTGATTTTAGTGTTTATAATTGAACAAGTATATCATCAAGTGTTGGACTACCGATCAAGCATACAAGTTCTGTAATGAATCATCAACAAGAGTAAATAAAATTTAGGTACCTTTTGGAGCTCAACAAGGTATTTGCGAGCTTGTTTGACTGCATCTGGCCTTGCAATTAGCTCCTTCAATCTATAAAACGAACGTGGATACATCATCAGAACCTTTCTATAAGTTGCATCCGAGAGTGATGTTCCCAAAATCAATATTATTCAACGTGATTGCAAATTAGTTCAACCTGAAAAAGATTGGTTCACCAAGGCTCTTTAATTTATCAAGATGCTCTTCAAACTCAGCAGCAGAAGCGTCTTCACCTTCTGTATAGAGCCATTCTTGCACCTAAAGGAATTATAAAAATTAGCTAACAGTGTCCAGACTTTTTTCCTCAAAAAATGTTTTCCAATGGCCAACAAAAGAAACAAACATACCTCATCAAGCTTTTCATTGAAGACTTGAAGTTCCTCACGAGTAGAAATCTTTTCAAATTCCTCAGACGTTTCAAGCTAGTGTAAGAAATCATCAAAATCAGTACATCATGAAACATAATAGTTACAGAAGTTGGGGAACAATGTCCAAGTCAGCATTTTGCAAACAACTTGGCAAATAAATTAAGAAAAATATGGAATATGACAAATACATAGAAGAGAAAAATTAACTACTAAGAAGTCATGCATCCCTCACATTTTTAAAATTAAGAAAACGTGCAGACTACTAGCTCATAAATACACAATGATCTTTAGTCAACCACCAATTTCTTGAGTAAATCAAAATGCCTCTTTTGTTTATATAAAAATCAGCAGACATATCATCAAAATACCCCAAGGGATATGAACTGACCAAGAACTTGATTAAAATGTTATGCAGAATAATGCCCCTAATGGGCATTGGTGATTCAACATTATATCGAGTGACTTACATGGAAAGTTGATGTAAAGCTAACTTAACCAGTAATATCAGCCTGGTGAGATCAATAAACAAAAAGCACAACTTGGGAGTTCGGCTTGTATAAGAAAAATAAAAAAAAGAAAGTATAAATCAAAATAGAAATATCACATGAAGCCTCATGTACACAATGCCTGTTCAAAGCAACTAATGACTTTCATTCAAGCGTTGCGAATTGAAAAGATACATGCAAAGCAAGTGAGGGAAAGTGATAGATGATTTTCTTTACAGTTATACATCTTACGCGACGAATATCAAAGGCATTAGAAGGATAATTGATAAAAAAATTTATGGGAATCCTTCATCTAATAAAATTTATTCAGGGCAGAGTTTGATTACTTGAATAAATTTCCAGTATGAAAGGTCAGATATCATTACTAAAAAAAGTTGTATGGCATCATTGGATATGAATTCATGCTCAAAAACGAAACATAGAAATCATCCAGGGCTCCAACCTTTTCTTTGGTGGCATAAATGTAACCTTCCAAGTTATTTTTAAGCTCAGCAGTCCTTCGTCGCTCTGCATCCTTCATATCCAGAGCTTCTAATTTTCGTTTAGCTTCATCAAGAGATTCTTTTGATAGCGACATTCCTGGCACCTTAGTCTTCTCAACAATCTAATTTTGATGGAAAGAAAATTCATCAAGTTAAAAGACAAATACGATAATTCGCTTAGATGATTTATATTACACTTTACGCAGGTTAATACCTTTAGTGGAATCCTAAAAGTTCGTTTTTTAAGCTTTCTTTCAGTTAGAGATTCAACAGGATTCTGTTGCTCTTGGTTAGATTCAGTTACATTATCGTTTCCACCATCTTCAATGAGCAACTTGTCAGTTTTTTCGTCCGACGAATTATTGGAGCCAACATCAACCGATATGTTAGGTGAAGAAATAGTTGAGTTCTCAACGGACAGATTCTTTTTAGGAACTTCAACCCACTCTGAAATTTCAACCACAGCATCTGCTCGATCCAAATATAACACTGCACTTCTATCGAGCACAAAATGCAGATTGGTCTTAATGGGAGAAGACAAATTCCGAGATGAATACCTGATGAATCCATTAGATACAAAAGGTAAGAGCGTGTCAAAATTTTTTTAGTGGAATAAGAGGGATAATTTTGTACATTGTTTAAATGATAGTTAAGTGAATCAAATAAAAAATCCATCAACATAATCTTACTTTTCAATTGTCTCAGTCAACCCAGATATATCATATTGAGTGAACACAGGGTCGGTAACACCAGGTGGTAAGAGATCATTACCCTCGTACGCCAGTGAAACTTCAAAGTCCTTATCATGGATGATAGCTCTAAACATCTGTTGGTATACAACTCAAAAATAGTTGGTACCGATAAAAAAATTACTTTGGATTTAGTAAGACCAACTAGAACATAGGAGGATCATTACTTACCTTACTAGGTAACTTTTTCATCCGCTGCACAAGTAAATGTTTACTGCTCTCATCCTTAAGAATATTAGCACCATGTACTTCAACAACGAATCCATAAGGAGAACCATCAACCATTCCAAGCTTGCGATTCAACTTAATTCCATCGCTTATGTTAGCAGCATGTAATGATGCACCAAGGACAACAGCTTCATCAGCATCCAAATGTTTACCAAGCTCCTTCTTTCCAAGAAACTCTTGAAGCTTAGCCTACATCCGTTATACAAGAAAATTTTAATCAACAAGCAGACAAGATAAGAATTGAGTTTTTAAGAGTTACAAAAAGCAGATAAGGGTGGCATCTCATAGCTGTATTTAAACTAATTGCATGACAACTATAGAAGTGCACCTCCTTATTCAAACAAATTTCGGTACATATTGTGTAGATTGATAAAGATAATTTTTTTCCAAAATCAAAAGAGCAATTGTGTTACTAAACATATATCGATTGGAAGGAAGAGAAAAAAAGCAGATTCAGAATTCTTTGATGACTTTTTTTTCTTTTACTCTATCCAGAGCTTCAATAATTAGGTAAATGAATGATGTGCAATAACACTAGTTTAAATTCTAATATCATTAAGAGAAAAACTAACTTAAACAACCCATAAACTCAAAATTTCAGAAGGTCAAACACGGAATCTAGAGAATTATAGCATCGATATAGGTTGATTCAATCCAAGCTCAAACTAACATCAATTCTGAGAAAGTTTTGATACTCTTAAAATCTTCAAAGATAAATGACAAGGATGGGATCCTCTTTAGCTAATAGAGTAAAATATTAGAGCAAGTAGAATATAGACAGCTAAGTTTTCCATACAATTGGTATCAAAATTTTATTCACAGAACATGTAGATCGTACTTTGCCCAGATCGAATCAATTGATGATTTCAGAGTTCAAATTCAACAAAGGTCAATAAAAAAATGTTTAACAAAAAGATAAAAAGCTACAATAAAAACCTGTAATTTCGGTACCCTAGTAGCGCCTCCTATCAGCTCCACTGCATAAATATCTTCAATCTGCACACCTGAATGCTTTAACACTTCCTTCACTGGTGAGAGAGATTCTTCCCACAGATCTCCACACAGGCCTTCAAACTTCTCACGTGTTACAGTGCTCCTAAAATAACAATGTAATTTAGATAACTAAAAGAAGAGATCTAAATTTAACTCAATGCATCATAGAGCATGTGATGCCAGAATAGCAGGAGGCATAAACACTTAATAGTAGGTTAGATCACTTTACCTGAAATCCCGATCATCATAAAGTGATTCAACGGATATTGGAGCAACTGTATTTGCACTTAAGATTTCCTTGGTACGTTTTACTTGTTTCTTCAACTTAGCCATGGCCTTTGGAGATTTCCTCACATCAACTCCGTTTCCAACTTGTTTATTGAACTCATCAGCAAAGTGTTCCACCAACCGTAATTCCATATTCTGACCCCCAAGCTCAGAGTTCCATCTTACGTCCTTTACCTGTACAGGAATACCAGTATGTTATTGACACAGAAGCTCAATGAAATAGTACGCAGAACAAGAAGAATAGCAGTATAACAGCAATAGCAGGTCACAAAACATAATTTAAATGTATGACATCGAGTAGTTGGCATAATTAATATTACAAAATATCTGAAAAGTGAAACTTTTTTAACTCAAAATTCTATCATACAAATAAAGTCAGCCTCTAAACAATGAAACTCACACGTTGTTACCAATCTTAAGACACTTAAAGTTGTAATGTGAAGCATCTCAACGTACTAGAACAAGATATAGTGAACTAAAAAAAAATCCATCTCGACATATGTGAACCAACCATGATATTATCAACATTTTTAAGAATAATGATTATTTATTATTATTAAGAATGTATAACAAAGGTATGTAAGAGAACCTGAAAACAAATACGGTGTACAATAGAAATCTCAACACACTCCTACGACATGTTATACAATTTCAATAAAAATCCAGAATTATCAATAACACATTTGGAAAGATAGGAAGTCTTATTTCAAATAACATGCTCCTTAAATAGATAAGATTGGTTTGACCTGAAATTGATTGATTGACACGGATTTTCCAAACTCTTTGGCTGAATAAGCAGAGTAATGCACCAGTGCTGCATAAGTACTGCTCGAACCCATGTCATAGAATATTACATATCTTGATCCATTTGAAAAATCCTTATCAATTCCATATTGTAATGCGGCACCTGAGTGCTCATTTGTCAATGAGAGAACATTAATACCCGCCAATTTTGCTGCTTGAAGCAACCCTCTTCTTTCTGCTTGCCCAAAGTAAGGTGGCACTGTGATTACAGCGTCTTTTACTGGAACTTTGGAATGAACTTCTGCCAAGTTTGCAGCATAACCCAAAATCATTGACAATAATTCCTCCACTGAATAAGTACTTTCGCCATCGTCAATTTTGAAACTAATACTGCCCCTGGAGTCTTCCACGACATCAATTGGCAAGTACATTGAGTCTACATAATTTTTAATGAACTTGTAGGGCTTTCCAATCATGTCTCTGATTTGTGAATAGACCTTGTTAGGGTACCTGGCAACAAGTCCTGCTGCTTCCTCACCAATTAGGCGAGTCCCCGAGTGGAATGCCACCAGGGCTGGGGATTTACGCTTCGACATTTCATTAATCGCGATTGAAATTGGACTCTGTCCGGGTTTCAAATTCACAACAGCAACTTTAAGCCATTCTGAGCCTAGATCTATGCTAGAAACCGCAGATTCGGATGGAGCGAGAATGAGGAAAGCCACAGATAGCAATAAAACTGTTTTGATCAAGATCGATGCCATCCCTGACATCACCAGCGGCCTACAACTCTGTCCCGACAGGGTAAACAACAAAATAAGAACAATAAAAACAAGCAGGTCATCTTCCTCAGATGACGAGAAAACAAAGCGAAACAAACAAGTAAAAAACTGGAAAATAGAAAAATCAGATGACAGAGAGACACAAAACAGGATCTACCAAGCGTACAAATTTTGATAAAAAATAAAAATAAAAATAAAAATTACCTCGCAGAAAATTAACCAATTTAAAATCTACCGCAGCTTGGCTGAAATTTGGTTAACCGGCCTACGGCTCACAGATCAAACAAGGCCGTCAGAATCTTGACGACTAGAAATTCGATAGAGAAGCGATTGAGCAGAATGGAAGGGCTCCGAAATCGCTTTCTCCGGGAAAGACTACGAAGCAGACTCTGTTTGGTTCACGAGAAAAAAGTTGAGAGCGCAGCTCCCTTCTATACTACAGATTTCTGATCGTATTTTCCTGAAGTTTTTGAGCTTTATAGTAACTGTAGCGCTGCAGAACGTCGAAGACCCGCGAAGGCCTACGTGGAAGAGCCAATGACATGTAACGAATGAAAAACGGCCACGTATCACAAATTACACGCGGCGTAATGGGAGACGCTTAGTAGCGTCATCGTCATGCTGATTGCTGCGGCGATAATAAATCTCTTTTCCTAAGAAAAAACCGAAAACGTGAACGTAAAAATAAATAATTTATGAAAAAAGTGAATAGTTTATAAATATTTTTTTTTTCAAAACTCTTGGAAATTAAATGCAAATTTGCATTTAATTATATGGAGGGATTTTTTAAAGCTAATACAAAATAAACACTAAAATTGTAACGTGAATTAAATGGAAAAAAAAATACTTGTGTATTCGTCCTCAGTTCTCGAAGTAAAAGATGGAGTCTCAAAATCAATAGCATTGATATTTAAATATTTGGCTCATTAGAATAATATCATTTATTAATTAAAGGAAATAAATTTTAATTATAAATAATCTAAAGATACTGAGTCGGACATTCGGACTCTAGTAAAATGGAGGGGCACGCGATGGCTCGAAGGGAAGAGGACGACGAAGAACAACTTCGGCGGTCAAAGCTCGAGGAAGCTCTCGAAGTGGAATCACTTCGCCGCATTATCTGTGCTTACATCAAGTAATTCTCTTTTCTTCAGAGTGCATAATCTCCATAGACCTAGCTTTTGTCTGGATTGAGTTTCGGATTGCAGTGGTGGTGATAATGTACTCCGCTGGTTATCGACTAAGTTTGCGCCTGACTTCAGTTATATGAGTGGATTTAATTTTATTATATTGTTGATTACGACAAAATCTATCATGAAATGATTGCATAGGATCTAATTATTTATCATTGCAGCTGGCGTCAAGGTCTAATTCAATGTCAAAATGATTCCACGACTGTTTTATTAGAACTTTAGAATATAAAAAATCCAATGAAATATGACTAGTAAAGTTCAATGCCTTGTTTATGTCAAAAACTGATTTTCCACTATATTCAATTTGCAGCTGAAAATATGTTTTTTTTTTTTATTTCTTTGCAAGGAGTTGTTTAATTTCTAGCTTCGGTATTGTCTACACTTTTGAGCTTTGCTTTCACTTGGTTATGTTTCCTGAATTGTTTCGTTGTTTAGGTTCAATTCTGCCGGTCCTAGTTTTGATCCATAAACTTTAGTTCGTCTTCAGTATCTATTAGAGTGCATCTCTTTCTTGATACGCCAAGGAAGTAGTAATTTTATTCAACTGTGAGGAAATGTAACTGTTTGGTATAATTTAGAAAGATAATTTTTCTGATACACTTGAACCAGATAATCATAGAGAATCACCAAGTAGGCCCTTTGTTATACATCCATGTCCTCTAGAATTGATCAACTCCAAGGTTTTTTTTCCTTAATGTTTTCTTATACTCATTTTATGTCTGCCCTTTTAAACTATCCATAGATGTTCTTATTCACATTTCTTCTTATTTTAGGCTGTTCACTTTTATTTTCTTCTTATTATTCCTTAAGTGCAAAAGAGTATATAGCTCTTGCATTTTACTCTGATGCTTTTTTGCTATTATTCAGCTATCCTGATGCTTCAGAGGAGGATGTCAAAAGATATGAGAGATCTTATAACAAGCTTCCACCTGCCCATAAGGTTAACCTGTTTTTCTCCAGCAATAATTGTTGTTGCCGATTATGACATGTTTGGGTAGTAATATTTCAGTCCTATACATGCTACATTCAGAAAAGTGAACTCCACTTTATGGATTTATTAACTTATTGGTGTATAATTTGCTAATTATGATAACAAGTCTTCTACTATCACTACATGTCCCCTTGCTCAGCTGAAAAACTTTGTTTTCAGATTTCTCAGTGTCAGAGCAGATCTGTTTAAATATTCTAAGTCATACTCCTATCTCTCATCTTTCACTCTAAGTTCTCAAAACTATCTTCCATTCTTATGCAGGCTCTACTATCTCATTATCCCCTAAAGTTTCAAAACTTACGAAAGTAAGTACTGAATTAGATATTTAATGTGTAAGCTTACATTGTTTCTTGGTTCGCATTCTTAAAATAGCTGAAGCTCTGCCAGAATAGATGGCTAGTAAGACATCACATTTTCAATTTATTGTTTCATCTCCTCTCTGATGCCGATATTGCTAATAATTTGATCACACCTATAGTGATAATTCAAATCTGATATATTGAATTGAAAGCGATTGAAGATCTGAAAATTTCACTTGCCAGCCAGCAGGTTCCTCTGTAAATCTCAATAAACTGGTACAGGATTCCTTGAAAGATGTATTACCTCCGGTTAAGGAATAGATATTATAGCCGAGCATGCAACTTCATACTTTTTGAGGTTCTCTCAATGATGAAACCTTTCTCATAAAAAAATTTATCTCCTTCTCTGTAAAGATGCTATCTTTCATTGTGTTTCTTTATATATTTTGATAATCTTTACTTCATTAGTATTATAGTTCTCTTACATGCCGATTAGACGGCTGATGCAAAATTTCTTCCTATGATTTATATTTGGCGAATGAACGGCTGATGTAATCAGCTGTCCTTTTAATTTTGCAGGTGTATTTCTATGAATTATCATTTCATATGCAACATGCTTGAGGTTAATTTCTCACTATTCCTCCTTTAGAAACCTTTTTCCATGCTCCTTTATACGAATCTTCTTCGTGTATGTTATCCTGATTTGGCAAGCATTCAAGTGCTGAGTTTATATTAAATGATATTCACTATTGTGCATGCAGTTATTTATGTTCTACAAATTATATTTTTGAACAGGCTTTTGAACCTCCATTTGATATGAGGCAAGACGTAGATATTAGTGAAGATTCACATTCCCATCAACATAATATATGTTCTGGAGATGGGAATTGTTGCCCTTGTCTGCCAATGTCAACAAGTGGAAGAATGTGTCACAACCATTCAGATCAAAATTGTTGCGAAGGGAGCCATTTAGATGGAAAATCTTCTGGCACTCCCCTTGTAAATGAGGTTTGGACTGCTTCAATAACTAATAAGATTTTGGTTGTAATGATATGCAGTAGTAAGCTTTTCAATTTGGTTTATAATCTTTTCATTGAGAATTTAACCTCTGTAGATAACAACAGGATGTGGCAGTTGAAGTTCGTGGTGATTCTATTAGTGAGAATCATCCACATAGTAAAGAGAGTGACAAGCATGATGGAAATGATACTACTGATTCCAATGGCAATGTAATAGTGTTTTTTTTCTCATATTTTTTTGGAAGCAATGAATTTAAATTAAAGAATCATGTTATGATGGGTACTAAACTATAGGGTTCTTGAGTTATCGTCTGATTATTGCAGTTTCTTTGTTTGTTTTGACTGTGAGGTGGAATTTTAGCTTTAATCCTCCCAAGAGTAAAAATATTGTGGTTAAAATTCCTTGTGTCATATGGGTTTTACTTATTTCTCAAATTTGCATATTTTTGTGTCTGTGGTTGAACGTACTTCTAAATATAATATGATCTTTCATGTGTTTCTTAGGAACCTTCAAAAAAGAATCTAATTTGATTCGTTCCCAATAGCCAAGAATGAATTTATATTTTGTCCTTTCTTTGTGTTATGACTCTGCTGCTTATAATAATTAGTGGCTGACTGGATATCTTAGTTGTATTCATTGAAGATGACTTTGGCGATATTGATTAAAATATTAGGCTATAATGTTTCTTTTCTCTTTCTTTCAGTTATAAGATTTCTATTGTTATTCGCTATTCTTGATTGTATAAGTCTAAACGTACATATTTACACCAATCCATTGTGTTACAAAATAT
The DNA here is from genome assembly GCA_003255005.1 of Begonia fuchsioides. Lineage (NCBI taxonomy): Eukaryota > Viridiplantae > Streptophyta > Magnoliopsida > Cucurbitales > Begoniaceae > Begonia > Begonia fuchsioides. The sequence continues at coordinate 232,720 of QAOC01034659.1, read as the reverse complement.
GCAGGCTGCACCATCATCTCATGAATGTTTGGGTTCTTCCTTTCAGTTGGATGTTCCTTTAGTTGATGTTGATAAGGTTTGCACAATTTCAATGCGCTCACCCTCTTTACAATTTGGTGCCTCCAGGGTGGTTCCAATGGGGATAATCTTGGTTACCAACCAATAAGAAAAAGAAATACTATAAGTGAAACTGAAGGCCCAGCCACCCTTGTCTCATCAAATTAAAATTCATAGTTATATTACTCATTTTTTGCAACAATTTGCACGATATGTTTTTGGTATTTTATTGTTAGTTTGTGTTGCACGACAAGAATTGCCGTGGTTTCAAATGACTTTAGCATTCTACTAACCTGGGTTGATAGATACGTATGGGCAACCATATGGAGCAACTACAAAAATAATAAATATTTCGTTATACTAGATATGATATAATTGTTAGAACCAACTTAAAAATTCTTCTTGATGTTACATTTGTTTCTCTTTTTCACAGGTGCGTTGTATTATTAGAAATATTGTTAGAGATTGGGCTGAAGAGGTATTAAGTGATCTACTATAATTTTCTCTTAGAATTCTATCGTAAATGAGTCATTCCAATGCCTACCATCTACTAAACAATCTATTGTGTATTTTTGTCACTATAGGGACAGAGAGAACGAGATCAATGCTACAAGCCCATTCTTGAAGAGCTTGATCGCTTATTCCCTAATCGAAGCAAGCAGAAGTAAGTCAATTGGGTGTATTATACTACTGTTACTATAAAACTAACTCAAGATGTTATTTGTGACAAGCTGAAGTATGTCGATGAGGTGTATTATACTACTGTTAACTATAAAACTAACTCAATGAAGATGTTATTCATGACAGCCCTCCTACCTGCTTAGTTCCTGGAGCTGGACTTGGGCGACTGGCCTTGGAGATATCATGTCTAGGTATAAACATTATAATTAATATTCCTGCATTTTTTATGTGTTTATTTTTATAATTTTTATATCTAATATGTTTCAATTATAAAAACAGGTTTTATAAGCCAGGGAAATGAATTTTCATACTACATGATGATATGTTCGAGTTTTATTCTTAATCAGTAAGAATAAATTTTGGACACAGATATTGCACTTTGACTAACTATGAATCTGTCAAATCACCAATAGTATTGGTCACGCATTTGCACCAATTCAATTTTAGTATGGAATCACATTGATGAGAGTCCTTTAATTACAGAACTGAAACTGCTGGGGAGTGGACAATATATCCTTGGATACACAGCAATTGCAATTCCCTATCTGACAGTGATCAACTACGCCCAGTTTCAATACCCGATATCCATCCAGCTAGGTATTTACCCCGCTGCTTCATATTTTGTTATTGGTCTTTTACGTGATACTAAAAGTAATGTTTTTCTTGGATTCTAGAATGTTTTTGTTTATATTTACTCGTCAAAAAAACTGATTGACTGGCATATAAATTTTTCATGGAGCCATTATGCTATGTTTAATCTTGTTATTAATACAATGACGACTTTCTTCCACTCAGTGCTGGGATAACTGAAGGTTTCTCCATGTGTGGCGGAGACTTTGTTGAAGTTTATGGAGACAAGGGACACGTAGGTATGAGAAAATACTATGTTTCGCTGGTAAGTTGCAGTAGTTGGTGGATCTGCAACGTTTGATTGTTTATTGAATTCAAGTCTGTCTCATGGGATAAAAATATATCACAGCATTTGTATAATATTCTGTACTCTAATGGTTTCTAATGGAGGGTACTCCTTATTCATGCAGGAGAATGGGATGCAGTAGTCACCTCCTTCTTTATAGATACAGCTCACAACATTGTTGAATACATTGAAATTATATCAAGAATTTTGAAAGATGGCGGGGTAATTCTCTCTCTATCTCTCTCTCATATACACACACGCTATTGCAAAATGCTTTGAAACTAATGATCAAGTCACAGGTTTGGATAAATTTGGGGCCGTTGCTGTACCACTTTGCCGATATGTATGGACGAGAGGATGTAAGCCAATGACGTTTGGTAACTTTGAACGAAAAACTCCAATTGAAGGGTGTTCGATAATTGAACATTTATTTTTAATTATTTGCAGGAAATGTCCGTTGAATTAAGTCTGGAAGATGTTAAAAGAACTGCAATGCATTATGGACTGGAAATAGAGGTAAACTTGGATGATTGATTTACATTTCAACAGTATTTCCTCTAAGATTTTTACTCAATATGAGCAGAAGGAAAGGACTGTTAAGACAACCTACACGACAAATCCTAAGTCGATGATGCAAGTATGTGCAATTTTTTTGTTGCTTCAAATATTACATCATCGTCTTGTTCTTCACTCTTCTAAATATATAATTAAAGAGCATTCTGATGGCTGTTTTCCAATGTTCTCAAACTGGGTTCGGAAGAAATAACGCGAGCTTGTTATAATTTTCCACATTTACAAAATAACTTTATGAGAATTCTTATTTATGAAACTAAATGCATGATATGTTCTCGCAGAACTGGTACTATACTGCGTTTTGGACTATGAGGAAAAAATCAGCAGCTTTGAAGGAAAGTGCCTGACTCCAGTTATCTAATCTTCCAGTTCCCTCCTACCAATACACACATTGGTAACGCTCCTACACTTTACAGACGTGTAATATGAGTCGAATCAAATAGACCAGTTACTTCAGCGAACTTTTTTTTTATTACTTAATGTTTTGTAAAAGAAATTATTGGATGTTATATCTGCATATGAGATTACGACCTGAAATTAAAGGAATCGTGTAATCAAGGCATGATTTTAAGTGTTTAACACAGTTGGAAAAGCCGAGATGAAGTTTTCGGCCCGTGGGAGTGAAAGTCTCGCATTAGAACTTATATAACATCTGGATGGCATACCTCAAATTCTGGCTTGTTCCTCTCATGTCTTTCACGTTGATTGTTTGTTCTGTGAATTGATTCTTTTACGACAAACCGAATCAAAATCTCAACTTGGTTCTCCTTTGATTAACTGACTGCATTCAGTTTTTATTCAGCGGAGACCGGACATATTGGATATTGCAGTTTACTTTTGACTTCGTCCCAAGAGCTTCTTTGCCCATCATTCTCCAGCTATGCAGCTACTTTTATTAAGTGGCAATTTTCCATTTTCATTGTTATTTCATACCCTTCTATTATAACTCAAATTCATAAAATACGTAAATCAATTTGTGAGTAATGAACCAGTTGGCTTTCCAAATTATTATTTAATTTAGATGAAGTGAATTAGTTAATACAAATCATTATTTTCTAAGTAACTCAAAAAAAGAGAAAAATAACAGTCGTATTTGTGATGAAATATGGAGATCAAATTTGGGGTGAATTAACAGCTCAATTTCCATCAAACTAAATTACATATTTCAAATGAAAGGAAGCCAACATTTTACTTAAAGTGCATGAAAGTAACGTAACTTTCATCTTCAAAACTCAATTTTTATTGGCAAATTTGCCGCCGATTCAAGATGTTCCTAAGAAGATAGCAGTAAAAAAGTCGCTCAATAATTTTGATACAGTTATGAACTAACCAAGATAATGTCAATCGAGACCTTGAGTAAATGATTGATAAAGTGATGAACTGTAACAAAAAGAATGGCGACTTCGATTACATGAATATCTCCCAAAATTTAGAAAGCTGAACAATAAATCTCCTACCCAGATGAAAATAACAATTCAAGAAAACCATAAGGTGATAAGATAAACCTTTGGTGACAACTTTACCTAGCAAATTATTTGAAAACTCGCGTCGAAACTCTTGAGCCTCCTGTCTCAGAGATAATCCTACTCGAAGTTCATTAACCTTCCTCTATAATGCTGTGTTTAGTAATGTCCCTAACCTGCAGCAATAGAAGATGTTAGTGAAACAAGTAATGGTAAATTTAGTGGATGTATTTGACAGCAATTATTAATCAAACAGAAATTTATTATTATAGCTGTATAGCTTTCAATTTTGTCACTGACTTACCATAAAATAGAAGTGTCTCACTCTGCCATCATCCTAATTTTCATCTTATTTGTTACTACCAAAGCCACTGCCAAAACTACCAGACCCAGACTTGCCAAAAAGGCCACCATCGCCTGAGCCAAAGTTACCAAATCCGCTTGATCGATTTGAACCACCAAAATCCCCAAACCCAGAAGAACGACTAAATCCAGAGCCACCAAGATTTCCTGCTCGGTTTTGGTTAGATCCGCTGAAACCACTCCCTGATTGACCTGAACCCCCAAATGAACCAAAACCACCGGATCGGCTAGAGCCACCAGAACGTCCATAATCTGAACTTCCATAGGATCCAGAGCGGCTAGAGCTATAGCCACCTTGACTACCAAATCGGCCATATCCTGAATCACCAGATCGACGGTCTCTAGAGCTCCCAAAAGATTCAAATCGGCTACCTGAATTCATGTCACTGAACATGTCGGCACTTGCACCATCAACAGTGATCTTGGGGAGCTGGTAATAAAAGTGGAAAGAGCCAATCAGCGTCAACATAAAACTTAATTAGTAATGCAGATTATATCGATGAGAAAATTCAATAAAATACTAACCTCAGAAAATCTGCATCCTACTTCACGTTCAATCATCCGTACCGCCTTCATCTGACTCTGTGAGTAAATAAGAATAGCAGTTCCTTTTCTTCCAGCCCGACCTGTACGACCAGATCGGTGGACAAATATCTCTGTATTGTTTGGAAGCTCGTAATGTATTACCTAAAAATGAAAAAGAAAAAGGAAAAAGAGTAAGGCCAAGATAATGAATAATGAAATTCATCATTCTACCACAGAAAGACTTGTGACCAAGAAATTAGTAGAAGGCTCAATATTTTTACAGCATAATAATATACCAGCACAAACAGCATATCTTAAGACCATTTGTTTAAGGTATAGAAATAAATGGATCCTTCAACAAACATGAAAAAATTTGGATATAAAAAGAAAGCTAATAACTCACAAGATCAACATTTGGTATATCAAGCCCCCTCGCAGCAACATCTGTAGCAACCAACACATTGAAACGCCCATCTCGAAAACCTGCAAGTGTTCTTTCTCTCTGACTCTGTGAAATATCTCCATGCAAAGCCTCACATCTAAGGTTCTTTCCCATGGCATATGATAAACGATCAGCATCACGCTTGGTTTGTGTAAAAACTATACATTTTCCACCTTTAGCATGTTCCTGATAACGACGTTCATTCATAAAAATAAAGTGCTGATAATCTTTTAATTCAATTTGTAAGATTCAATTCATACCGATATTAGAGTACCAAGAATTGATGGTTTTCCGTAAGCATCTGAAACAATGGAATATAGAGAAATTCCTTCTGCCAATTTCTGATCGGAATCTCCAACCTAAAATTTTTTTTCCAGGAAAAGAAAACCATGAAGTTTTTTGACATGCATTCCAAACCATAATAATCAGGTATCTTAATTGTAGATAATCGAACACAAATTATAAGAACATTAGACATAATTTCTATTATGCCAATTGAAATAATCTTGTGTGTAAGGTGAAGTGATAATATAACTAAACAAATGTGACTTTGAACTCTTAACACAATCTCAAACATGAAATTGCATAATAATTACAAAATATTGATCTATCCCCCATCTATCATCCATGAACATAGGATTGCCAGGATACCTTTTACTACTGACCAAAGCCTACTAATATGAATGGACTAGCAGAGTATAATACTAAGGGAAGTGAAATTTGACCATGTGCAACGTACATGCAAACTACAATGTGTTGACAAAAATATAATATAATATGCCTAATTACAACAACTGACACCGGGATTGCCACACAAGAAAAATGAACCTTTTTTCTATTGTTTATCATTCCACAAGGAATCTAACATAGTTGTGCCATTCTGAAAAATCAAGGAATGTCAACTGCCAGCCGTCCTACCTACTTAATTATAGAGAGTTTATTTTAAACACAAGCCACCCACGCCAAAATTTTCTAGGTATGTTTGTCAGAAGAAAGAATGAAACATCACTACGACAAGTCGCATACTTACAAGATCAATTGTTAGTGGATTGCACAGGTAATTTTGAGTAAGTTTTTTAATCCAAGATGGCATTGTGGCAGAGAACATCATCATATGACGTTTTTTAGGCAACCTCTCCAATATCTTTTCTACAGCCTCTTGAAATCCTACTTGAAGCATCTGATCAGCTTCGTCAAGGACAACAAATTTTACTTCTGATAAGACTAAAGAACTTCTGTTGAGAAGGTCAATAATACGACCAGGTGTACCAACAGCTATGTCAACGCCATTGTCAAGCTGTCTCATTTGTTGGGAGATGGGAGTTCCTCCATAAACACATATTGTATCCAAACTAGGTGCAGACTCCTGAAATTCCTTCTCAACCTGCCGAGCTAGCTCCCTTGTTGGAGCCAAAACCAAAGCCACTGGATTCCTTCCTCGTCTACAAGATAGATTAAGTAGAGGTTAGGTTTTCCAAAAAGGCTAAATTAAAATTGCATGAAGCATCAAAGTTCTATTGACAGGAGAATGAGTAATTAACATCAGAAGTCGTTCTACAAGTAAAAAAAAAAAATTATGGTTGAAGAAACAAACCCATGTTTAGCGTTAAGCTGTATGATTTTATCCATGATGGGAATGCCAAAAGCAAGAGTTTTCCCAGTTCCAGTTCTAGCACGACCAATCATATCATGTCCTTGCATTGCCGGTTCTAGCACTGCTCTCTGTGGAACAAACAACATCACACGTTATCCTTTGGATACAGCCAAACTTGTACAGTATCTCACAACTACCACCCACAAACCATAAAATCACATCATAAGTGGAACAAAGCAATGACTGACTAGAGAAACATATGTTTTGTTCATCTTAGTTATAAAATCATCGATTCATTGATACATTATGCTATAACTGTAATTTAGAAACTTAGGAACATAAAATAAGAGCAACTTTACTGAAGAAAAGAAGAAAAGTTAATGCTAAATTTTAAAAACTATTATACTAAGTTGGCGTTTATTCCTCTGGCCCTTTCGCGAGAGGAATAAACGCCATTTTAAAGTAGAGCATAAAAAGAAAATCACTTAACATGTTCATCTCATTACGCTATATTAGCAACGAAAAGAGAAACAGAGAGAAAAGAATTATAGAAATACTTGGATTGGAAATAGTTTGGTGATTCCTCTTTTGGCCAAAGCAGAGATAATCTCCTGAGAAATCCCAAGGTTACCGATCTCCAATCCTTCCTCACTGCTGCTACTGCTGGCCCCTTCATCATAATCAATGGCGACCTGAGCCTGAGAAGCCAACGACGCCTTGTAATCCAAAGGCCTAGATTTGGCATGGAAGCTCCGAAGATTAGAACTATAAAAACAGCGACTCTCAGGCGTCCCGAAGCTGAACAAGACTTTGCTCTCAACCGCGGAACGGACGCCATTTCCTCCAAATGATTGAAGGTTTTCGAGAGTCGAAAACGAGGCCGCCGCCAGCCTCCCATTAGAGACGGCTATGGCGGATGATCTACGGAGAATAATACTCATCATAGTCAGCTCTGATCAACGACTCAACCAGAGACAGAGAGTAAGGAGGAAGATTTTAGAAAGAGAGATTTAGGGTTTAAGACGGAGGAGAAGGTCAAAAATGACATTTTACAGGTCCAATCGGCTGCAAGCATCTCCATTATATTTCTCTGCTCTCTCCTCCCGCTTGACTTTGACTTTTATACACGAAAATACAGGAGTCAGCACTGACTGTCAGAATGAAGATTCTCTTCGTCTCAGTAATATTTCACCAAAACCCAGAAGAAATTCCCATAAAGCGTTTGGCTGATCTTCTTCTTCTTCTTCCACATTTTTCTTGGAGAGAGAGAGATGGCGGCGCCACCAATGGCGGTGCTAATGACTTGGCGTTGGTATAATCTCTTGTTCTCTCTTCTTAGTTCTTCATTTTTTTTTCATTTCGTTTCGCCGGTGCCCCTTTCTACCTCCACTCTGCAGCTTCTCAGCCCATTTTCAATAAGAACATAAAAGTCTTTGACCGTTCTCTTAGACGAGAAATATAGGGCCAAAATCGCCGACTTTGGGACTTCAAGATCGGTAGCTATCGAGCCGGTTCACCGAGAAGAGCGACCTCTATAGCTTTGGGGTAGTTCTAGTCGAGCTTTTAACCGGGCAGGCTCCTATTTCTCGTAATATGCCGGTAGAAGAACAAGGTTTAGCTTCCTATTTCATTGATTCTATGGAGAGAAACGTTCTTTTTTATATTCTAGATGGAAAAGAACTAAATCAGACGTCTAATAAGAAGCTAATTGGTTTAGTTTATTAGATTAATTTTCCTTTATTTTTGTATTGAAAATTCGAATTAATTTAAAAAGGAGATAGATTAATATTATGAAAGAAAATGGTAAGCTGGTCTTGAGCTACCAACAGCAACCAAAAAAAGAGCATTAAATGGAAAACCATGCAACCTGTGACCCCAGTCCCCACCAAACTCTTGCCCTCTTTAGCTTATATTTAATCGTCCCAAGTTATAATTTACGTTTTGGCCTAATATTAAAAAACGTCTTTAGCATACAATCATGAATATTATTATATATACTATACTTATTTTGTAATAATTGTATGCACTTCTTTTTAACAATTTATTAGAGGAGATGTCTACACACACATGAAATATTGATGAAAAATGATAAAAGAATATTCAAATATATACATAAATACATATTTTTATCGTAATAATAATGAATTTCGGAAGTACTGAATATTAGTGGAGAAATGGTTGCCGTGTTCATCTATAACAGCAGCATTCAATGGAAAGATGTTAAAAGAGAAAAAAGTCTTCTTCTTCGTTTTTATCAACTGTAATCTGTAGCTGAGTTCGTCAACCAGCTAATCTTCATAAATTCAACGCCCAAATGAACTGGATTTCTCTGTTTGGGAAGGTAGTTCAGCTTCCCAATCCTTTTTAATGCAAGGATTCGTCTCTGCAAGTCTTGTTCGAAATCGTCTCTGCGAGTTCTTCCCTTCTCGGCCGCCATTTTTGGTTGAAGAAACATGGGTTCGCTCGAGCACCAACTTTCAAGTCCTCTCCTCCAATGGTCGGACGCAGGATATTCATTGTCGGAGTTGTCATCTCCGGCAGTAGACGAGTTTCTCGGCCATCGCCCTGTGGCTCTTCGAGACTGGCTCCGGCTTGCGAAGTGGGAATCTAAGCTTCTCTGGTTTCTTTCTGGCGCCTCCATTGTTGTTTCTATATTCAACTACATGCTCAGTTTTGTCACCCTCATGTTTACTGGTCATATCGGCGCTTTAGAGCTCGCCGGAGCTTCCATCGCCAGCGTCGGAATTCAAGGACTTGCTTATGGGATCATGGTCTAACTTTCAAAAACAGTTTTTCTTTCTGAAATATCTCTCACTGATTCAATTTTTTTACGTTCTGAATTTCAGTTAGGGATGGCAAGTGCTGTCCAAACTGTTTGCGGGCAAGCTTATGGAGCTAAAAGATACTCCGCCATGGGAATTATACTGCAAAGAGCAATGGTTTTACACATCGGAGCAGCTGTAATTCTGTCATTTCTGTACTGGTATTCCGGGCCATTCCTAAAACTCATCGGCCAATCGGACAACATCGCCGGCGACGGCCAAGTCTTCGCCAGAGGCTTGATTCCTCAGCTTTATGCATTTGCTATAGCCTGTCCAATGCAGAGATTTCTCCAAGCTCAGAACATAGTCAACCCTCTTGCTTACATGGCTGTCGGAGTGTTTCTTTTGCATGTTCTTCTTACGTGGGTTGTGGTTTTTGTCGTGGGTTGTGGCCTTCTCGGAGCTGCTTTGACCCTTAGCTTTTCGTGGTGGCTTCTTGCCGTCATCAATGGAGTTTATATCCTTTTCAGCCCCTCTTGTCGGGAGACTTGGCCTGGTTTTTCTTGTCAAGCTTTTTCTGGGATCTGGCCTTATTTAAAGCTCACTGTTTCTTCTGCAGTTATGCTCTGGTATGCCACTTTTCAAAAACTCACCAAGTTTTTCAGTGGTGTAACTTAAACAGTTTGGCCAAAAACTGTTTATAGGAAACTATTCTCTTCTATTCTCTTCTAACGATGACCTATTTGATTTTCCGTTTGGATATATAATTCAAAACTTGAAATTAATTTTTTAAATCTACCTAAATTTTGATAAGTTTTTGTCAATTTATTTTTATTAATAATATTTTAATTTAAACTATTAAAATAATGTGTTTTAATTTAATTTTTCTACTTATTTTAGTTAAAATTTAAAAAATAAATAAAAATTAGAATTTTCTAGTATGTTTAATCAAATTCATTGAAAAAAAAAATAAACAAATAATATTTTTAATTACATATTTTATTTTATATTTTAATGTTGAACTGATCCTACCCAACCCATATATTGTGAACCGATCAGACTCGACCCAAATATTTTAAAAATATTTTTTTGAATTTGTTTAACAGATCCAACCCAACTCATATATTATGTGTTGGGTCGAGACTCGTGAGTCGGTTTGAGTCGTCCATCCCTAAGTATAAATATGTCTTGCAAAAAACTCTTCATTTCTTCATACTATACTTGTGTAATAGTATGGCGACACATCCTGGTTTATTTAGGTTCTACCAAATTGACCCGAACTGGATTAAACGTTAACACTTATTAACAACCAAATCACAACTCCGAATCAGATTCAAAATGTGGTGATACATCATCTGCCCCAAAATAATGGGAAATACAAAAAAAAAACCTTCACAAAGTTTATCGTTTAGTTCCTTTGAAAAATCCGAGCGAATTGATCGCAGCTTGGAGATATGGTACAGCCAAGGTTTAGTGCTGATATCAGGGCTCCTTCCAAACCCAGTTATAGCTCTGGACGCAATTTCAATTTGGTAAGTCTTATGATTCATAGCTTTTATCTGTTCATACCTTCCTCTTATAATTTTTCTCACATTTTTCAGCATGAATTACTTGAACTGGGACATGATGTTCATGTTAGGCTTAAGCGCAGCTGCCAGGTTAGTCAACCTTCTGTAATTTTTCTTTTTTTGAAAAGGAAACTAGACAAAATTTCTAGGTAGAAAAAATCCAAAAATCAGGACCACGCTAATCTGTAATGAAACTTGTGCAGTGTGAGAGTGAGCAATGAGCTCGGAGCGGGGCATCCAAGAGTGGCTAAATTTTCTGTGCTAGTAGTGAATGCGACAAGCATTATTATTAGCATAGTGTTGAGCGTGATTATATTGATGTTTCGGGTCACATTAAGCAAGCTTTTCTCAGGTGATTCTCGAGTTATTACAGCAGTTTCCAGGTTAACGCCGCTGCTAGCGATCTCGGTCTTCTTAAATGGCATTCAGCCAATTCTATCAGGTTAAAACCAACACATTTTGATTTTAGCCAAATTCATAATTCTCAATTTTTTTCTTTAAAGATTTTATTGCGGGATGGATTTTCAGGTGTAGCCATTGGGAGTGGGTGGCAAGGGATTGTTGCTTATGTAAATTTGGCTACCTACTATTTGATTGGTCTCCCAATTGGATGTGCTTTTGGCTTCAAAACAAGTCTTGGAGTAGCTGTAAGATCTCTCTCTCTTTCTCTATCTCCACTTTCTCTCTCTAAAAGAGAAATATTGATCTGTGCAGGGGATTTGGTGGGGATTGATCATAGGAGTTCTCGCGCAGACATTGACTCTAGTATTTCTTACAGCCAGAACAAACTGGAATGCAGAGGTAGGATCAAACTCGAGCTTTTATGCGTCTTCTACGGGTGTGGTTCTTACCATTTGCTCACTCTTGCACAGGTTGAAAACGCTGCAAACCGGGTCTGGAGCTCCACAAACGAAGAAACCTTGAGTTTAGTCGCGGATATTTGAATCAGTTGCCAGTTTCTCCTCCCTTGGAAAGCTGAAGAGGAAATTTAAGCAAAATCTATTGAAGAGCTCTTCTTCAGTAGCAAAAAAAAACTGCTAATTCTGCAAAACATTCGTTATCATACAAGCTAATGCAAATATGCTCAAGAAATACATTGTAAAATTTATAAACTATTGTACCATATTTTCATAGGGTGATAAAATAATGAGTGTTTATACACCTAGACAAGTAGTATGCAACTCGAAATTTTGTTGTTGATTACCATTTAACAATTTTACCTCTTCTCTGTGATGATCGTGCAAATTCACCTCATCTTCGTCCTCGCTGGTGTCCCCGTCTTCGTCTTCGTCAGCGGAGCCCACATGGACATCAGTTCTTTCTTTAACGCTCGATGGATCTATCTGTCCGGTGAGTTGTTTAGCTTCCTCTTTCTCTTCTGCTGTTTTTGCCAATGACAATAAAATATTCTTCGCTTTTTTATCTGGAGAAGTGCCGGAATATTCCATTTCCTTGAACCATACAACTGCACTGTCAAAGTCCTTGTTCTTGCCATGAGCATCCATGATCGTGGTCAAAATTGTAACATTCGGTTTAATCCCATTTGAGCGCATTTCTTCGTATTTTTCAATCATCTTCTCTAGATTATTTATTCTAGCATACCCTTTTATCAGTGTACCATAAATGACCACATTTGGTTTGAACCCGTCCCTTTTCAATCTCGTGTAGAACTTCTCAGCTCCTTCCATGTCAGGGGCATTCACGTAAGCTGATAGCATGGTTGAATAGGAGTAAATATCAGGCGAGATTCTGTAAAGGGAAAATAGTGATTAAAAGGGAAACAAGGAGATTTCAGAAGAAAGAAATGATATAAAAAACTAATCAATCACCAACTATAATGTTTATACAAGCTTTAAAAGAGTCCACGCAGTCTTCGGGAAAGAGATAAGTTTTAACTTGGACTGTTAATTAGACTATCACGAGTAATAATAAACCATTGTTAACTTCAGTTGAGTAAATTAGGGAGTACAATTTAGCTCTAGTCATAATCGAACTGTCCTTTGGAAGGTCAGAAAACTATTGCTGAAACTGATATAGCAAAGTGGTGTTCGATCAACAACTATTATCATCTCTATGTTTGAGGGGTTTTCAACAATTAAACAACCGAAATGAACTTGCCCCGATTTTGAACACTGCATGTGTGACAACTTACTTTTTGACATAAAATAACATTCTATGAATATAATGTTTTATGGTTAGGGTATGAAATGTGAAAAAAAAACAGACTAAGGAGAAATGGACTTTTGAGTGATGTGTGGTGTTTCGTATATTTTATACCCTTCCGCTCTAAATTTGAAGTTTATACCTTCTACAAAGTTAAACTAGACTTAAGATTGATGTTTGAATCATAGAAATCTAAGTTGTAAAACAAAAGTTATGAAAGTTTTAACTGTCGGTCGACCTATGAACAGTGTCCGGTCGACACCTTGTTTACCGGTCGACTCCAGGATCAAGGAGGGGTCGACACAATATAACCATCCGAAGTACTAACGGTCGACCCCAGGATCGAGGAGGGGTCGACACAATTGTATACTTTCGGTCGACCCCAGAATTGAGGAGGGGTCGACACAAATAATTCTCGGGAAAAGATTCGGTCGACACCATGGACGAGCAGTCGACACTTCACCGACGTAAGTTGAAAGGTCAGCCGAAACTTGGACGAATCTGATTTATGGACGTAAAGGAAATACTGTTTTTGATTAATAAAAGACATAAAAAGACATTTCACTGCCATGTTTCTGCCAGACACGAATTCTTATCTTTATTCTCTCTGAATTTTCGTGAAGGTTTAAGTTCAAGGTATTCATCTGTTCTTTGAGTTTTTTTAGGTTCAGTAATGATAAAATGATGGTATTGATTGAATTGGTGAATATAAACGAATGATTTCATGCCAAGAGATGTGAAACAAGTCGATTATGTACAAAGTTAGAGTTTTAGAAATTCGGTTGATAAGTAATATGTTTCCTTCATAAGAGTTAAAGTAGACTCTTAGAGTGATCTATAGTCTTTTGACTCACTCAATTTAGAGCTATGTACACAAAGTTATAGGTGCTACAAGTTAATAAATGAAAATTTGAAAAGGGAATTCGGTCGACCGTTTTGTAAGATTGGTCATCCGTTTTGTAAGTTAGGTCGACCGGTCTGTTTTTTAGCATCAGTCGACACTTTGTCAACCGGTCGACCGGTTCTGGATTTCAAGCAATGAATACTCTCTGTTTTGTCAACATAGGTCGACCCCTTATAGGTTCGGTCGACCGGTTCTCGATTTAAAAACGCATGTTCTCTGTTTTGTCAACATAGATCGACCCCTTATAGGTTGGGTCGACTGGTCCTTGATTTCCAGAGATGCATGCTCACTATTATGTCAACATTGATCGACACTTTATGCTACGTTAGTTTTGTGAATTTGGTGTCTTCTAAGAAATTATATTGAACTCTTTAAGGAACAATTTGACACCTTAAGCATTACAAATGGATCATTATCGAAGAAGTTATAGTTGTTTGAAGTTGGGATAAAGTTATGAATTTACGCAATAAAACAAGTTATGTTACGTGATTGGTGCTTGATTGACAATGTTTGATATTGTTTGATTTTTATGTATTATCATAAGTCAAGAGTTAAGTCAAGTCAAGTTTACTAGAAATGTTTATTACGGTTGACTTGGGAGATGTTTGATATATTATGTTGATGTCATGCATATGTATGAATCATGTCCATGCATCATGTTTTATGAAAGATACGAAAATGTTTTCTCATGCATGTTTTTAAAATGTCATCAAACAGATGATGAAGGTGGTATGAGACACATTCATCATCCAATGCATAAATATATATAAAGTCAAGATTAAGTTATGGGAGAAGGTGAAATTGGCTGCCTCATGGAGGCCATATGGTGCCTATTGACCTTCATACGATGTGACGCCCACACATGTCAAGTTAAGTCAAGATAACGATAAAGAACGAAATGAATGTGCATGTTTTTCAAGAAACGTCATGCTCATGTTAGGCATATAGGCTCATTCGATTACTTAATGAGTTTTAGGCTCATAGGTTATGCTTTGTGATGTAGGTGATGAAGATGAAGGTGAGAGACTTAGCCCTCCCTAATCAATGTAACGATCATGTCGTGGAGGAGGCGAACCCGGTGTGAGAAGCTTGAATCGTTAAGTGCCGACCAGCGTGGATGTCAAGATGTACATTTGAAGTATTTTGGAATGTTTACCTTTGAACAATGTTGTGTTTTAAAAGTTTAATTTTGTTAAATGATGTTGTGTAAAGATATTTATTATGTATATTACACGTTTGGATTGAAATATATATTATATGAGTTTTGCGGTATTTTATTTGATGGATATTTTGATTAATAATATCTTATTTCAAGTAAATGTCGGGTTTACTACGATTTCTAATTAAAGTCTTCCGCTGTGTTTTCACGAAAAAGAATTCAAGAAAAAATTTTTTAAAGAAAAAAAAATTTTACCGCGATCATTTTTAAATAAAGTTTTACGGGGTGTGACAGCAGGTCTACCTGGGTTTTTTCACAATAAATGAAATATAAAATTAGGAAATTGTTTTGTTACCTATCTCTTCTCATGCTCTTAAACACATTTTGAGCCTGCTCCACCATTCCAGATATTGCAAATGCATCCAGCAAAATATTGTAAGCTTTATGTGTAGGCCTGGGGAGAGAATCAATGTTGTTAATCAATCACCTAGGAGTGACTAAAACATTTTTAGTAAGGTCTGCCCAAACTTAGCGACGATAAAGCAAACTAAGCATAAGTGATGAGGGACCCATTAAAAGAATTATTTACTTTTCTTTTCAGTTTGTGCTTCCTTAAAATTCTAATCAGCAAAAGTAGTCGATATTACCACCAACATGCAAGACTCTTACAAACCTTTTATGGCTGAGAGGATTTGAACAACATACAAACATAAAAGGAGCTAACTTCCAGTGGTAAATTACTAGGGCACATATGTGCAGTTCAAAACTCTACTGATATGCAAAAGGTCTTGATTCTAAGTACGAGAAACTAAATGAGAACCCTTGGAAATCCATTCAAAGAAGGTTGATTGCCTGATTTCTTTCCATTCTTGACTATAATACATGTCCTAGTTAAAAATTCACCATGAGTGCAGAGCAGTGAAAATAGGCTGATTGCCCAATTTCTTTTCTTCCTAGACTTAATGTCATTTGATTGTTAATATAATGAGATATAAGACATGGCCTGATTCAAAGATTCACCATGAGTACAAAGCAGTAAAAGTAGGCTGATTGCCCAATTTCTTTTCATCCTTGACTTGGTGGCATTAGATTGTCAAATAATCAGCTATAGCCTATAAGACATGGCCCGGTTCAAAGAATCCGATGAGTGCGTAAAATGCTTGAAAAATGATAATAAGTCATTGTAGTATCATACCTGACACCAGCATCTAGCATATCCTCAAAAACAGCTAATGCTTCCTCTTCCCTTCTGGCTTTTCCATAAGCACTAATGAGTAAGGCATAGCTCACTACGTCAGGTTGGAGACCAGCTCTTTGCATCTAAAATTATGCATTTACTTCAAAAATCTGATAATGTTTCGATATGGTATCAAAGAGGAAGGAACATTAACTTTGCAAATGCAGAATTGCTGGGTGCATACAACTTTACAATCACTCAAAAGGAGAAAATTTATGACAATTAACCATTGCTTGTAGTATAAAGTAAAATGGTTCAAATGAGTAAGACTGTTTACAAAGTAACATATTTCAATCGTTTACTTTTCAGTTTATATCATACATTTTTCTTCACCAATAAAGAAATATTTACATTAAAAGAAACAAAGAAGAATAAAGTAACATATTTCAACAGTAAATGAACTCCTGGGGACATAATAAAGAAGAATTGAAAATCAAAACGTGGAGAAATATAAAAAAAAAACTATGATAACATTTTATCTCCACTGAAATTGTATTCACTGAGATGACATTTAATTTAGCAATTTGATAAAGTTTACTCAGACAAAGCATTGGGCCTTAAAACAAACACTGTAACTTAAAAATCAAGAAGATTCACATCTATAGAAGCTGTCTATAATCACCCAATCTCAAGAAGGTTATCCCAAACTTTAGGCTACAATAACAAGTAAAAGAAAAATTTATTATACTACTCCCCAGATCAACTAGAACTTTAAAAATGAAGTCACGCTAACTTTACCTGGTCATAAATCTTAAAGACCTCCTTGTAGCTTTTTTCGAAGGACATTAAGCTATTAAAAGTAACTGTACTTCGTTGAATTCCATGCTCAGCCATCAGAGAAAATACATTTCGAGCTTTATCATAACTCCCCGCCTTCTTATACATATAAATCATCATATGGTACATCTTTTGGTCTGGCTTTAGAGGCGATTTACCTTTATCCAGAAGGAAATTGAAAATTTCTTCAGCTTCGGTGAATTTACCAGCCTGCAACGGCGACCAGTGATAATTAAAACTTCCAACACATGTCTTAAAGCAAATCACATATAAAATAAGTAATCATAATTTTAGCTCTAAAAATCATAGTTTTAGTCATTGTGAAGAATACATTGTTGAGTCAAGACAATCCAAATTCATATAGATTTCTTAGTTATTTTACCTATGGATGAGCCTTGAATAAAGAAAAAACTGACAGAGTCTTAGAGGAATATTAAACCATAATTTGTATTGAAATTGTAACCTCAACAAATATTTTAAGTATCAATTGATATGTCACTGCAGAAGGTTCAGGTCCTGTAGACAACATTCTTCGAAATATGGCTTCAGCGTTATTATATTTGAGGCCTTTTCCATATGCTTCCATAAGAGCGGTATGAGATATCACACTTGGCACATAACCTTTCTTATTCATTAAGCTTAAAATTTTCTCAGCTCGATTGAAGTCGCCTAACTTGCCATAAGCAGTTATTAGCATTAAGAAGTCCATTTCACCAAAGTCCCACCAGTTTTGACTCCGAAGCCATTCGAGAATCTAGAAGAAAGATAAAAAAATCATTCACAACCAGTACTGAACTCAGGAATATATTCAGTCACATCAAAATAATTGCATGAATGAATAAATTAATGTCTGGATAATTGATTTACTGACAAAGTAAATTCCTAATAAACTTGGCTTAAAATATTGTAAGCAAGATATTATTGAAATGCACCAAAAAATTATTTTTCCTTTGAACAAACATATCCTATCAATAATACTCAAACTATGTCCTATAAAAACTGGAATGAAAATTTTTGTCACATAAGTATAATTGTTTGGAAATATTCACCTTGATTCTTCAACAACATGACAAGGTCAATTGATATATCACTAATCCACTCTGTTTATTTTTTTATTAAATGCTTTTAATAGTCTTTTCTTCATAGTTAAGAACGCAACACTGCCTCTATCACCTACCTCGCTAACAAGATTCCATTTTTTAAGCTGCTTAAATCTGACCAAGGTGCCAAGAACAACGTCCTTTGGAATAGCTTGATTTTTATTCCTTTCACTCCTGAGCACAGAAACTGCAGAACCATTTTCTTCAATTTCCATCATTAGTCTCCTCCAATTTTTGTGATCTGCTTCTTCGGCTGCATCCTTGAACACTTCCTGTTTTTTCCTTCTAATGAACTTTCTAGGTGCCAGAATACTCTTGCAAGTCACTTTTGCTCTTACATGTAAACTAACGTTGGAATTGACAAAATTTATATGCAATGCTGACTTACTGAAAATAAACAGAGAAATTATATATTAGTCACCGGGTATGTTCTTTGGTTTATAAGACAGTACGACTATGAGTACCATTTGTATAAAACAAACCAACCAATTAAAATAAAATCAGCAAAACATATGAAGAAATATTACATTTAAACAATTTTGTTGCAGTAGTTGAAACTTCAAAAGTCTCGAAAGTGAAACAGAATTGAATATTGCCTAACACAGAACAAAGCCCTGCAGTTTCATGACACTCGCTCGGACAGTAAAACTAAATATTTTATCCAACATCGCTCTTTCATGAATTAACCTCAAGTTTCACCAGTTTTATTGAATAAAAAAAGCAAGAAAACTATCTCTACAAATATCTATATAACTTGCTCGAGTAAACAAAAAAAACACAATAGAATGAAGAGCTTTAAACAAAAAACAGAGCAACACTGACGCAATTGCGGCTAGCAGAAACATTATATCACGAAAAAGACGAAACACCAAAAAAAAAAACAATAACGGTGGAAATATCAAACAGATAGATGGAGGTGAACAGACGTTTAATGAAAGAAAGCGAAACCTCCAATCGTGCGTAGGAGCTGAAACGATGGGCTTCAAAATGAGGGTTTGAGGCATTTGAAAAAAAGAAGCTTCAGTCGCAGAGGAAGGCTCTCGTCCACCGAAAATGACACCCAACGAAGCTTAGGCTAGGGCGGAGACTGGAGAGAACAGAGAGCTTGATACATAGTCAAAGCAGCTTATCCTATTTCCTCCTTATTTATATATATTATTATTTTTCAAAATATCAATAAAAATCTCAATTTTTTAAATTTCGTTTATTAAAATAGCTTTTAGTTTTATTGATTAAAAATTAATTTCGTTTATTTGTTCTTTAACACTAAATTTAAAAACTAATTTGCGTTGAATATTCAGATAACTTATATTATATAATGAATTAACAACTACAAAAGTCATAACTTAATTTTTGATTGATAATTAGATTTAGTTTAATATTTATTTGAAATAAAACACTCTCTAAAACATACTATTTTATTAAATGGTGTAATAATAGCAGATAGTGCAAAATTGGCACGAAAAGCTGTGTTTCTAGCGGCGGACACCAGCTCAAAATAAAGTCGACAAATTTCTTGATCCGATGAAACCCGTTCTGTAATTTGACCTTCCACGATTCCTCTATTCTGGGTTTTTTCCTGCTTAATGTCTGCGAATCACATTTACCCGCCGACCATTTTCTTCTTTTCATTGCAATTCCATTTCTCTTCTTTTTCTTCCTCTGCCAGCCTTTTGGCTTGAATCGCTCTCTATCTTCTCGTCAAAAGGCTTTTTGAAGGCGGGCGATTCTGTCTTTGTTGAGAATTTTTTTTCTTCTTTCGTTGATTTACGATGTGCTAGTGTTTTTGTGCGTAGCATTATGGATCACGAAATGGGTTCTTCCAGAATTTTCAAGCTCGCCTAAATTTGGTGGGATGGACTTTCTGTGCTTTTTGATATTCAGGAGAGAAAGTTCTTAACGTAATTTCGAAGACATGCTTTTGAACAGATGCGAGAGTAGCCTTCCATGGAGTCGTGGTACAGACGAGAAAACTTAGCTGTTGGAGAAGTCAGTGCTAATGGAGTTTTCATTCAAAATACGGAAGCTGAAGCAAGGCTAGATGAGGGTAATATTCAAGAGGCTGAATCTTCATTAAGGGAAGGCTTATCGTTGAATTTTGAGGTTAGTTCTTATGTAACTTGAAACCAGATTAGGTTGGCAATTGAATATCCTACACTTTTGTTTTTTCTTTCCTTCTTATTGTTTTTTTTCGTTTTCATTTATGTTCTTAGATTCCTTTTTTATTTTTGGATCGAGAATAGCTAAGAATGAAGTATGTAACTATGTATTCAAATTACACATATTTATGTAATTACTATGTTGGAAGTTCTGTCTTTAGGTAGTTGAAAGTTATTGTCTTTTTACTTTCCAATGCCGAGAATTCTGGTAAATACAAAACATAGCAGTGCTATACAAAAACAGTGCTATTTTATAAGTTTAGTGATTAGTGATTAATTACGAGCCCTATATCTGAGCATATGAATTTTCGACAAAGAAGAGAGTTGGAAGTCTTTCTAGGTTGAACCTTTATTTTGGGCAATGTTAGAACTTTCTAGGTTGAACCCATGCTTCCTTTATGCTACCAATTTGAGCAGAATTGAAGGGATAACATATTTTCTACTCTTGGTCGTCCGTGGCGTGGTTTTTAATGCTCGTAATTGAATGAAAACAATAGGAAGCTAGAGCTCTCCTTGGAAAGTTGGAGTATCAAAGAGGCAACGTAGAAGGGGCTCTTCGTGTTTTTGATGGTATCGATCCCCAGGCTGCAATTCAGAGATTACAACCTTCATTTGCCGAAAAGTCACCATCCAAAAAGGGTCGTTTACGCATAGATTCACAACATGCAGTCTCTCAGCATGCTGCTAACCTAGTACTTGAAGCCATATATTTAAAAGCTAAATCTCTTCAAAAGCTTGGGAAAATAACTGGTATCTCAAGACGTGTATTTCTCTTGTTTTTTTCTTTTTGTATGTCAAATTTTGACCGTTCATCTTTGAACTTTGTAGAGGCTGCTCATGAGTGCCAAAATGTGCTCAATGCTGTGGAGAAGATATTCTATTTGGGCATACCAAATGTGCAAGTTGACAATAGATTGCAAGAGACAGTCAGTCAAGCTGTTGAGCTTCTTCCAGAGCTTTGGAAACAAGCGAGTTGTTACCAGGAAGCAATTTCTGCCTATCGACGAGCACTCTTGAGTCAATGGAACCTTGATCAATATACTTCGGCTCGCATTTACAAAGAATTTGGAGTTTTTCTTCTTTATGGAGGAGTAGAAGCTAGCCCTCCTAGTTTAGCAGTTCAGGGTGAAGGCTCATACGTACCAAGAAACAATATAGAAGAGGCAATTCTGCTTATGATGATTCTAATGAAGAATTTTTTCCTTGGTAAGATCAATTGGGATCAATCAGTAATGGATCATTTAACATTTACGCTATCTTTATGCAGACAGACATCTATCTTAGCAATGGCGTGTATCATTGCGGAGATCGATGGATGTCTTTGGCTCTTTGTTACAGTGGAGCAGGACAAAATAAATCTTCCTTAAACCTGTTGAGGAAGTCATTGCACAAACACGAAAAACCGAACAATATTCTGACATTGTTGTTGGCTGCAAAGATCTGCAGTGAAGATGCTTGTCTCGCCGCAGAAGGAGTTGGATATGCCCAAAAGGCGATTCGTAATTCAACTGGGAAAAACAAGCATTTAAAGGGCCTCGGCCTTCGAATGATGGGTCTTTGTTTGGGAAAGCAAGCGAAAATATCCTCCTCCAATCTTGAGAGGTCGAGTCTTCAGTCTGAGGGATTGAAATCTCTTGATAATGCTGCTTCTCTGGAGGTCGATAGTTCCGATTTGAATAGTGATTTGGGAGTTCAATACGCAGAACAGAAGAATTTGTTTGTGGCTTTCCGTTATGCGAAGAAATATATCGATAAAACGGGTGGTTCGAACTTGAAAGGGTGGAAATTGCTTGCTCTTGTGTTGTCTTCTCAGAAAAGATTTGCAGAGGCTGAGGTAGTAACTGATGCAGCTTTAGATGAGACTGCAAAATGGGAGCAAGGACCACTTCTCGGGCTTAAAGCCATGCTGAAAGTCTCTCAGTCACTTCACATGGATGCTATCAAAACTTACCGTTATCTCCTGGCATTAGTTCAAGCTCAAAGAAATTCATTCGGTCGCCCTCATAAACTTGTTAATCAGGTAAATTTTTTATCTTTTTATCTTTTCCTTTCAAGCCAAATTCAGGTAGATTAAAAATAGATGTATGAGTTTGAAGCATAGTGATAACTCTGTAATATTTACGAAGGATGTAACTGATGCTTTTTAATGCTTTTTTTGGATTTCTTATTGCTTCATGAGCTTTTGGATCTATCGTTTTGTGTTTGTGATAGATTGATGATGATAAGGTCGAGGAATCTGAAATATGGCATGGCCTGGCAAACTTGTAGGCCAGTGTTTCGCGTTGGAAAGATGCAGAGATATGCTTGAGTAAGAGCAGAGAACTAAAACAATACTCTCCTGAGACTCTGCATATACAAGGCAAGAAATTCTGCAATTTTATTACTTGGAATAATGCTATTGTTTGTCATTAATATAATAAAATTATGAATTATTAAATAATTATATATCTTAATTGTAACAATCTCTGTTAAAACGTGAAGGAGTATTTTAAAAAATATATCATAAAAAAGAGAACTTGGTATTAATTTTTTTATCTGCTGTGTTACAATCTAGACTAAGTTTCTATAGGGGGTTGTTGGATTGGTTACTTTCTTAAAGAATTCCTTTTTTCCTTTTATTTTTTCCGGATTATGTGAAATTATTTTCTCGTTTAATATTTGTAGGCGTGATATATGAAGGACGAGGGCAAATCCGAGAAGCTTTGTCTGCTTGTATTAATGCCTTTCTACTCGAGCCTTGCTACGTTCCTTGCAAGATATCACTCGGTGCCTTGTTGAACAAAACCGACTCACAGTTGCCGATTGCCAAATCATTGCTCTCCGATGTGCTGAGGATTGACCCGACCAATAAGAAGGCTTGGTGTTGTTTGCGGGTTGTTCATAAAGAAGACGGGAGAGTGGCCGATGCCATCGATTGTTTTCGGGCCGCAGCAATGCTC
Organism: Begonia fuchsioides; assembly: GCA_003255005.1. Lineage (NCBI taxonomy): Eukaryota > Viridiplantae > Streptophyta > Magnoliopsida > Cucurbitales > Begoniaceae > Begonia > Begonia fuchsioides. Next base: position 209,338 of record QAOC01034659.1, on the reverse strand, counting down.
GAAGAATCCTATCCAATTGAAAGCTTCAGCTCAATCCTCTAACTTTAACTCTTCCTTGCCAAGTTCACTTCTTTTAATTTATTTAGATTTAATGTTCTTAAAGCGTGTAAATTGTCTCTTTTTTTTTACAATTCAGAGCCAAAATAAAACCCGGTTATATTTCTCTTTAGGTTAGATTTCTTAATTGAGGCTTGTATTTGAACATTCTTTGCTGAATATTGCTTCCTACTATAAGAACTCTAAATATACACTTGCATTTATTCATAATTTATCTGAATTATTAGATCAATTTGTCATCAATTCAACAACATACAATTGAAATTTTTTATGTTCAAGACCAACCCAATTAATTGCACAAATTGAGCTGAGTAGATCAAACAAATAAAACTTATAGAAAGTGTCATTTCCATATAGAAATCCTTCAACTAACATAATCCAACACGTAGTCCTTGCAGCAGATGGACTTTATTATTTAGTCTTTAGCCGACAACTTTTATAACATCAAATCTTAACACACATGACAATTATGTGCAAATTGTCATATGCATAGATAAGGTGTGATTAGACTTACATGCGGGAAATCAAGAGAGGGACAGAGATCGATGTTTCGTCTCCCATGACCGGCTGAAACAAATCCAATGCTCCATATCGCTCTAGTACTCGCATCCTACAGTCCTCTGCAGCCATCAGGCCAGTGGAGAATGCACCATGCACAGATCCTGGGTAAGAAATGCTTGTCGCCTCTCCGGCAAAGAATAAGTTGTCGACTGGAATTCTTAGCCTCTCATAGAGATCATGAGATTTCCCGACCATATCGTAGCTGTAGGACCCGAGTGAATTGATATCTCTTCCCCAATGAGAAACAAGATACTGAACCTACAAAATATTAAACAAATATTTTAATGAAAATAACTAAGTACTGCTGACATTGATTTGTTTCTACAAAATCCATGGAAAAATGGATGCAAGGAGCTAACTTATCATTAAGGAGTATTGTTAGATTTATTTCCTTAGCATAACTTTTTATTGTACATGCTAACGTATAATTAAAATAATTATTTATTATATTTATTGTATCAATTACATCTCGACACATTAGTGTGTATAATAAGAAAATATGTTAAGATGATAAACTTAACATATTCTATGATAAGAGCACAAGTTCTTACAGGGGCAGAAGCATCTGGAAGGATCTTCTTGAGTTGGATAAAGGCAAAATTGGCAGCTGCTTCATCAGACATTTTATCAATGTCTTTGGCTAACTGCCCAGCCGGCATATAGACAAGAACAGAGTGCCCTGTGGCCTTGTGAAGATTAAGAAAGTAACTGCACTCATATGACGTGTCAGCAACTACTCCCAGAAATTCAACATTTGGCCAAAACACCTTATCAAAATGAAGCACTATTTTATTCTCAATCCCCAATCCGAGGTCAGCGATAGCTTCTTCTTTCCAGTCGGGAAGTTTGGGCTCAAAATTTATCCTCTTTGCTTTCAATACCCCAAGAGGAACAGTAACAATAGCAGCATCAGCAACAAATGTTCTTCCATCCTCTACAGTCACCTTCACTCCATTATTACGTCTCAAAATTTTTGTAACCCTGGTGAAGAATTTAGTAATAAGAAAGCTTTGAAGTTCAAGATAGTCATGTACAATATAAATCATGCAATGCATACCTATGCCCCAAACGTATGTCAAGACCCTTAGCAAGGGTGTTGATGACGGGGAGATAACCCCTAACCATGAGGCCATGACCCCCAGGCAGCAACTCTTCCTGAGGAGATATCAGAAAAAAATACTTATTCAATAACTTAGTACTAATTTAATTCCCTCAAAGACTGGTATATATGTGAAAAGAATTACATGTCTGACCAAGCCATAATAGTAATCAGAAAAATGCACTCAGTATCTCAATTTTGAAGTTTGAACCAAAAACATGCAGTACCTTACCTGCCACATAACTTACACTAGGGCATGAAATATGTGATGAAGTTTGAATCTATTCAGCTATGAAACTTAAAAACAATAATCTAGAACACGACAGCTAAGTAATAATACTATGATTTCCATTAAGTCAGGTAGAAAGAGTTTTGCCTGATCCCAAGATTTGAGGGAGATGGTATCAGCATCTGCAGCAAACCATCCTTCCATTCTGCAAAGGTACCACTGAAGAACTTTGTGATCAAGGCCCTCTAGCCTGTATGCAAGTAAAGGCATCAAAAACAATATTCTGATATTTTTAGTATGAAAATAAATAGATACTGTAATCAACATGCCTTAAATCTGGCCTCCTTTCTAAAACTAAAGAGAATGCACGCTGTATGGACATGTCCTCTTCATATTCTTCTCTTAGTTTATTTGTCTGTAAGAAATGTAAACAATTGGGAACACAAGGTCGGTAAGAAAATGCAGAACATAAAATTGGGAAATTCAAAGAATCTCATCAAAAGGGACGCCTAAAAAGAAAGAAAGGGAAATAGATTAGAATAAAACTTGCCTCCTTTAAAAAGGTTTCAAATGCTTCCCCAACTTTTGACACCAGCTCTTGAGGAACTTGATTCCCTTCCATATCAAAGAGTGCAAAACTGAAAAGGAATATATAATAATTCTTGCCTAACTCTAAAATGAGAATTTAAAACCTTAAAAGCACGAGGAAAAATAATCTTATATAAGAAATGTAATCAAATAAGGAATCAATAAACTTAACAAAATATTACATTTACACACCTTTCCAAATCATGGTCGTATAATACAGAGTTATCCTCGCTAGTACGATATAGAGGTAGTCCCAATCTCCCAATCAATGGTGCCAAAGGATTTTCTTTGGATACTCCATGCAACCTAAATGAGACAGAAAGAGTGCTTATTACGGTAAATTGAACAAAGAAAAGTAACTTTTCAGAGTACAAAAAATAAATTACTATCAAAGGTCTAGTTTACCATGACGCGCCTAGATCAACTGGAAAACCAAAAGAGTGATTAGTGTGGATTCGACCACCAAGTCTTTCTCTTGACTCCAGTAAGATAACCTGGTCAGAAAATATAACCGAACAAACAATTTAAGAAGAAAATAAAAGCACTATGTCAAAAAAATGGTGTACCGCCAAGTTCAACAATTGGACAATACACTGGTATAATTTTTTTTTTTTTTTATGTGCATAATTGTTTTTCTTACCTGAAAAGAGGCATCGTGAAGAGCATGAGCTGCAGCCACTCCAGCAATGCCCCCACCAATGACAATAACGGAAGGTGACCTTGCCTGCTTTCTTTCAACTGTTGAATATTGAAGATCTACCGCAGAAAATAAATTTATATATAACTCAGTATATAAAAAATTCAAAGACACGAAATCTAATAAAAAATTGCAGTAGATTCCTACATACCATAAAAATTAAATACTTACACTTTGAGAAGCTAATAACTTCGAATTATTTTTTTGGATGGTACCCGGAATGACTTATTCAAATCAGAAAATCAAAATAGATCGTACAAGGTCGTAATATACAGATTTCACTTACTTTCATTCGGCTTACTTGAACAATTGACTTCAAACTCTAGTCAAAAATAAAAATTTAAGTTTTCCTAAGTTTTCCGTAAAAGTTAGCATATTACATGACATTCAAACAAGAACAGCCTGAGAATCTAACAGGAAAAAGCACATCAGAGATCAAAAAAGTCTAATCACTCTCGGACCCATTGATGTCAACATTGAACACTTTTAAATCTATCATACAGCGATCAAAATATCTTTCTTTAGCCAATTATTACACCGAAAAAATAAAAGAAAAATTAATGGCCAGCGTAAACGACACAAAACTACAGGTAAAAAAAATATCAACCTTTCTGCAGATCGGGATGACTCCTGGCACCAGACTCCATGCTCGAATGGGAACAAGCGAGCAAATTAATCTATCCGAAAATACCGCCCGAAGAACAACCGGAACTAAAACAAAACCTCAACAACAAGGGTTCGATGGATTTGTTCTCAAAATTAAACAAAGAGGGAGGCAACTGAGGTGAATAATGGAGGATAAAAATCAAAAGACAAGTGAGAAAGTGATTAGAATTAGAATTCAAGTGAAGACGCAGCTTTCCCAACCAGCTCATGCAGCTTCTCTTACCCGCAACTCCGTTTCTCTCTTAAAAAAGAAAAACAAAAAAATCGAATACAGCAATCGGAATCCGTTCAAGCTTCCGGCCCAGAAACGGCCGATCAGATTCTTCAGTTGCAGCGAAAAGATCAATCGCACAAACAATTGAATTCTCAGAGAAGCGAGAGAGAATTCGCAGAGAAAGAAAACAACTTTCCGGGCAATGATCTTGCGATTCTCTCACATTTCACGCGTGGCTGGCGTTGGCTGCTTTTATAGAATAAACGCACTAAACGTGGGATGTTACAACAAATCTAGCATCACTCTCCATGTGAGTTTTGATGAACACGCGCCCATCATATTCCACCACGTACGCAAAATATCTGGTGATTCGAAAGAAGCAACGGTGATAGATAGCGAGTGTCGGTACAATGCGTCTCCGCGGGAGCGGTGGGAGTTGGGTTACTGAATACTGACCCTGCTATGGAAAAAGAGAAGTAAAATGGTATACGGTATCATTTCGTTCCTTAATTAATGAGTTATTTAATAAACTAATAATAAAAAAACCATAAAATTCGAAAATACTCGAATTTTATTATCACATGAATAAGTAAATATCACGTTAGTAGGTCAAATTTGACGCACCGACGCATTAACATTTTAAATTTTTATTACTTTATTTAATAATTATGATAAAAAATTAATTCTAGATTATTCTAACCAGCATCACATGTGTTTTATTTAACAAATAAATGATTAAAATATCGTTTTAAAATAAAAATACAAACAAATTAGACAGAAAATTAAAAGATGAGTGACATAAAAAATGTGAAGATTTGGCCACGGCGCTTAGTAGTTTATAGTTAGTTGTCCTTGTCTCATGCCTAAAGTTGCACGTCTTTATCATCTTACATCAAACTATCTTAATTTTAATTCCAAATTTTAATTTTAATTTTTATAAATTTTCTAATTGTATATATATTGTTATAAAAATAATAAATTCTAATCAAATTAAACCACGACCCATAAAGAACAAACATGGGATGTCTAATTGGACTCATATTTAAATTATATATATATATATTAAATCATAAAAATAAAATTGTGTGAGAGAATAAAATAAAGTTAAAAGCACTTGAAAGATAAAGTGGGCTTCGTGTAAGACTTCCATTTAGTTGGCATGCATGGAACTCTTTAATGCAAATTATCTTTACTTTTTATGTTATCTCAAATTCATTTTGATTTACAACTTTGTTTCTTTTGCTAAAGTCCGATCCATCGAGCCAGGGGCCGACCTAGAACTTTTCGACCGGGAAGCCAATTACCGGTTTAATTTCCAATGCCAAAGTGCGTAGCTCATTGACTTCTTCTTCGGCAAGTCTCCATCCCAAGGCACCTGCGAATTCCCGAGCCTGCTCCGCGTTCTTGGCTCCGGGAATAGGCACCACATTTCCTTGAGCTATTAACCAGTTCAAAACCACCTGCAAAGTAACATCAAGGCTTATATTTTTGCCTCGGTGAAAATAAATATACTGTAATTTGCTTAAACCTGAGTTGAAGACTTTTCACAGCTCTCTCCAATCTCCGCTATTCTCTTCAGAAGAGGTTGGAGCTGCAAAAAGTCAAAATCACAGTGTAGGACAGATCAAATTTCAAGAAAATACTTTTGTTCTAATTTGAGGATTCTTATGTTCGATAATTTTTACTAAAGTATATCGACAAGTAATGAAATTTGGGATAGTATATACTTTTGTGAGAAACTCGGGAGTGTAAATTTGGCCTCGAGGACCAGTTGGAGGATTTTCCGGTTTGTACTTTCCGGTTAGAACACCTGCAAATGGGTTGAAAAAGTTGTAAACGCAATCGCTAAAAGATGAAAAATGGGTCAAAATTTTTAGCAAATAGCGAGAGAGAGATATCTTACCTTGAGCAATAGGAGAATATGCGATTAAAGTGACTCCGAGCTCATCGCAGGCGGCTTTCGTGCCGTTTTGCTCGGGTGCTCTATAAATGAGACTGTAATTCACTTGGTTTGAAGCTAATGGAATGCCTCTTTTTTTAAGCTTTTCGTAAGCATCTCGAAGACGCTTCTCTACACGAAAAACAATCAGATACAATAAATTCTACGATAAGATTCGAGTTATAATCCGACAGAAATTAAATCAGACTTCATTTTTTTAGCCGTTTAAAAAGTGTTACTAAATAATACCGTTGTAATTCGAAACACCAACAGCCTTTACAAGCCCCTGCTCAACAGCATCGCCAAGGCCATCAATATACTCTGCATATGATCATATCATTTTTTTAAAAATTCTAAATTCACAAATATTTGATGATAATAGGCAGGAAAAATCTCAAAAACTCATGATATTATTGATATTTCCTCGAGATTTGAGATTCTTTTTCCTGATTATTGCCAATAAACAGTCAGGTGCATACTTTAATATCAATATAGAACCTCATTTTGAGTTAACTTATATGAAGAAATCAATGACTATATTATAGAAAATCCTGAATTTTGATATGAAAAAGTTCAAAAAACTTATTCAAACGAATAAAATGATGTTGAAACCACCTTCATTTCCCCATATTCCGGGCCTGACAACCAGAAGAATAAGAACATAGTTAGAAATTATAATGAGTTGCTCAAAGATCACTGAAACAAGTTAATGTATAAAGATTCATAGAAACTGACCAATGAAGTTGATAAAGATCGACAGAAGAAAGTTCGAGAGGAGAGAGGGAATCTTTTAGAGCCGATATTACACTTTGACGACCAAGCCTCCAAGGGAGAGCTGCAAATTTCGTGGCAACTGAAACCTCCACAGCTGGATTTCTTTCCTTCCTCTCCTTGATGAACCTATGGAGAAGCCGAAGAACTTGCATAATAATCTTAGAATTAAAACAAGAGAAGATCTTCGAATTTTCAAGACCTTACCTCCCTAGAAGTGTTTCGGAATTTATAGCACCAAACGAGAACTGAAAGAACAACTGAGATCATTTTATTTTGTTCGAAGTAATGTTTAAAGTGGGACAAAAATGAATTTCTTGTTTTCTCACTCTCGAGCCATAGACTTCGGCAGTGTCAAAGAAGGTTATTCCACCATCAATGCTAGTATCAAATGCAGCCTTTGCTGCTTTCATCTTTCTGTCTGCAGCAGAGAAAGAAAGAACCAACAATGGTGATTATGTTCTAAATGACACTCCAAATTTCAAAAATGTTTTGTAATATGTGAGTTTGATGATCAAAAGATGAAATAGAATCGAATCTTCACGCATCAGAAAACATTGAACTCACGTATAAATCCCAGAAATTCTCAAAAAATTAAGCACAAAATCAAAAAGTCAAACGCGAACAATGAATTTTTCTGGAACTTACCATCCCACTCGAAGTTATTCCAGTAACTGGTGTCTCCCCAAGACCAAGCTCCGATTCCGATTCTAGTTACTTTCAAATCGGAGCCTCCGAGCTTCACTTTCTCCTCGGCCGTATCGAGAGTCGCGTATTCCTCGGAATGAGGAAGCTAGCGTTGCTGAGATGCATAGCCATTGCTCCTCACCTGGACCCAGAGATGGGAAAAGAAACGAAAAGGTATTGAAATAAATCGAAAAGGCCAAGTGGGTATAAATCCTTCTCTGTTTCGCAACGTATAAAGGCGAAAGCGGTGGAAGTTTAACAATGGCCGCAGAAAATCATCCGATGAGCAAGCTCGTCATCTCCACCAAACTTAAAAGTCAAACCACCATTTGAACTATAATTTGATTTAAATTTACAGAAATTAATTTATAAAACACAAGAAATAGTAAATAAATAACACAAGTTCAGTAATAATAAATGGTAGTTTCGAACATCATGTGTTGTTGTCCAACCTTTTTTTAGAACATGCATCCACCGTCACCAAGTCTTTAAGTTTATTCATGATATTGTAGATGTGTGAATTAAGGGTAGATGAGATCCAAATGAAACTGCTACAATTTGACTGGTCAATCGGGTTCTCATTAAGGAGTTCGGCGGATCTAAGTAGCAAAAGTCAACTAAAATTTGATTCAAAACTAGAAAATAAGTTATAATTCAATCCTAAACCAAAAAAAAAAAAAAAAGACCAACGAATTTCAACCCTAAATGATTATCTTCCGTCGTCCACCGTTCTTGTTTTTGTTTCAAATCATGAGAATCATTAGTTCACGATTCAGCTCGATTTTATCTCGAAACTAGACCGAATCGAATACTATTAACTCTTGCTCGATATAGACAAACGTTCAATAATCAGCTGGACCGATCAATCTTTTCGTGACACTTCTTTCAATGACACATTCAATACATGAAACCTTCATTTCCAATCAACCAAAAAGGGAGAAAAAGTAGATTTATTATAAGAAATTTGCTGCACAATTCTTCAGATAGCTTGAGATCGATGTTCGAGTTGCAGTGGGAGTGAAAGTATATAAAATATATACACATAACAGCAATTGGCAGAGCAAGAAATAATGAGCTGAAAATTGCTTTTATTTCCTTAGCTTCCTCCATTACAGTAGTGGATAGCACCGCCATTGCTGTGGGCATGTTTCCTCTTGCCGTTTAGCTCCGGCAAACCCCATATTCGGATGGTCCGATCATCGCTGCCTGAGGCCAGCATGTGTGGATTTGCAGGGTTCCAACTAACGCAGTTAACCGATCCCGAATGCCCGGACAATGCCTTGATAACCTCTCTTGATTCCCTGTGCCATATGTATACCTACATTTTGATTGGCAGAGCAGTATAGTTCAGTGTTCAGAAACAAGATCAAAATATTTCAAACAATATCTAATTTATGAGGAAATTCTACAACTTTTTATGGGTGTATGGAACTTGGTACATGACAAAGGTTTTTTCCCTTTTTTGTTGGAATAAAACTTGGTATATAACTCGTGCGTTCTTCCAAAACCGATAAACATAAAGTCCCGAAAATGAACTAAATCAACCGAATGAATTCTTGGTATTTTGTCGTGCAAATCGTCAGAGAATGCAAAGCCTGTGTTCTTGTCTCTGGCGACGGTTGGACAAAGCTAAAGTCTGCTGAATCTATTCAATCAATTAAACTATTAACCAACCAACTCATCAATTCTAAGACTATTTCATAAAAAAGGAAGAAACATTGCTACAAAGAACTAAAAAAAAAAGAAGAAGACATACCTGAGAGTCTTCGCTGCCACTGGCAAGAAACGACTGTTCGATACCTCCAAAACACGACCTGATAACAAATCGCGTGCGTTTATGACCTTTATACTTAGCAACAAGCTCCATTTCGCCTTCGATATTCCACAGATGAATTTCTTGGTCCATGAGATTAACTAGCAAGAACTTACTATCATTTGACAAATGAAAAGAAGTAATTGGTTTATCCTCTAAGATCCACTTCTCCATTTTGGCCTCTCTATCAAGTACTAGAATAGCCTTTTCTCTACCAATACTAATTATCTTTTTCCCATCATTCGTCACTTCTAAATCAGATATCTTTAAAGTTCTTTGCCCTTTCCAACATTCTAACTCTTTTCCATCGAATCCCCACATGCATATACTCTTGTCGTTAACTCCCGAAACTATCATCTTCCCGTCTGGAAACCATCCACAGTTGACAAGTCCAAGGCCTGTCTTCTCATAAACACGGATGCACTTTCCAGTCGAAACATCCCACATTCTAATGGCCTCCTCCAATCCACAAGTTAGGAGAAGATGATCATCGGGACTCCATGAAAGTGAGGAAACGGGTCTCCGATGGCCGTTTAATCTGTGCTTTAAAGTCACTTCGCCATTAAAGCACACCTAGAAAGACAATGATTACCATGTATGATTATTGGGGATATCAAGAATTGCAATATGACTGGCAGGATTGATATGGCTGTCAATTGAATTTAGCAGATTCTGAATTGCAGTCCTTTAGCTTGCAAGGTTTTCAATTTTACAGAATATAAAAAACCAAGAATGGTAGATAAATAAATGGCAGATAGCTGCAATGCTTCAATGAACGTCACCATTATAGCTTACTAAAATTGTTAAATATGACCTTGGATATAAAAAAAAAAATTCAATCATTCACAATATACGCTGGAATTAAAAAAAATAACTATGTGCAGCCAATCACCGAAGAGGGAACAAACACTAGATAGATGATTTCGAGTTTATTTACTATACCTCCCAAATTTTAGCCGACTGGTCACAAGATGCTGATGCCAAGTGCCTCCCATCATGAGAAAATTGCAAAAACCAGACTTCATCATCATGTGCTTGTACTATCTACACAAATAAAACTTCATGAGAATCTCCATAGAGTAAAGGATCCTAAATCTGCGTAGGTGAAATTGTGGTATGAATGTTCAATTGACGATTATCCAAAATATTTTCAGCCTAGTGCAAATTAGGTAGTAATAAAAACCTTAAATTAGTGTGAAGAACGACAGGAAAAAAATCTCCAAATAAAGAACATCTCTTTATACCAAAAGAAACTCATAAAATCTTCTCTTTTTTTTCTAAGAAGTGGAAAGATAAAGAAAATTAGTACAAAAAGGTAAACAATAGCCCCTGAGAGGTGCAAAAATAACCATGAAATGCTATGCTAATAGATTTAATCCAACAATAAAAGAAATCTACAATGCCAGCAACTGGCCGCGATACTTAAAATCTCAAAAAAAAAAACCTTCCAAACCTGTGTAGTTTGACAAGGAATCTGGTTCTTTCCACAATCATGATCCATATACAACGACATTTCCTTCTTGGAAGAGTTGTGAAACGCACAAGCATCAACTTGTAAAAGAAGAGCTTGCTCGACTAAAAGCTCCAATCTTCTCTCTGGTATCATAATCGACGGTGGAAGGAGCTTCTGTAGTTCCACCAAGAGTTTCGATCGTGACTTCACCCCTGCACGACTGGCAGATGAAGAATCTACTGTCGTTTTAAAAGGGGATACTATAAAGGTCGAGAGCTCACGAATTCGACCACTTTTAATGCCAAGAGGGGAAATTTCAGTTCTCAGCGTCATCAAGGCCTCTAAAATCTTATCTTCCTGTAAAAGCTCAAAAAACTTTTGTTCCAGGATTAAAAAGGAGGCAGATTTAACAATGCTATCATCTGATAAACCAATCTTTTGCAATGTTGTAATGCTTGAATCCCATAATCCATCAAGAACTTGTTCCGTGAAAAGGCTCACAACAGAAGAATGTAAAGGTATTCCAGACTCTTCCTCCAAACGAGCACCACTTGTCTTATACCCAAGAGAGTACAATGCATTAGCTATTATCCGGACAAATTCTACTTTCTTAATAATTCCTGTCGGGCCCACAACCTCGTCGTCCCCTGCTGGTTGGAGAGGGCGAGCCATGGAGTCTCTTGAGAGCCCAATTGTAGGCTCTATGACAGATGAACCGTTTGAAAGACCTCTCAGTGCTCCTAGGGACACTTTCATGCGCTTCAAAGCTGGTTCTTCATCCTCTACACCTCCCATGAAATGTGCACCTCAGCCCATATAGTATTACAATGATGGTAGAAAAATAGCTTGCAAATGCCGCTGATTTGACAAATCCCAATTTTCTAAATAAAAAATGGTAAACAATTTTAGAGTTATCGATTTTCTAAGTGTTTGATTTCTAATAAGAACTGTTAATGAGAAAATGAAAAACTAAAGATGAACATTGATCAAGAGACTTGATGACTTAGGGATATTAACACTTCCCTCCTGTCTACGGATCAGCCCACTTTTTGAACGTTGTTTAAGCATATTCCACCTCTTAGATTGTCTTATCAATTTTCTAACTAAGAAAAACAGCTAAAATTACATGAATCCATAACAAAAGCACACTAGAACGTCATCAGTAAATGTTATCAATTTAGTAATCAAGGGTTCAACTAAAGACATCAAACCAATTTGAAATAACTAGAATTAATAACCCCACTGCGTCCAGTTGACCAAAGAAACTCAATCAACACAATCCACAGCCAGAACAGCAAGGCATCAAACACAGAACAAAGCTCACCAGATTCGTTGCGACCCCAATAAGAATTTCAATAGGAGATCCAAACTTCTAGAGTGAAAGATATAAATACCGCATACAAAGACACATCGGCTTGGAGAATAAGAAAGAAAACAAACATGTGATATCCCAGAAAGAAAACGAATCAAATGGGTGAAAAAAAAAGATGAGAAGAAATGTTGACTCACCGATGGTGGAAGGGAAGTAGATTCGTGAAGATTCAGCAATCGCAGATTAAAAAGGAATAATTTCTTTGCGTGTAGAAAGAAGCAGCAGGAGAAGAACGAGAGACGGCAATAATAGAGAGAGATAAAGGGGGGAATAGGTGAATATAAAGGATTACAATTTGGGTTTCGTTTAGATGAAAAAAAAATAAGCAAAAGGGTTTGGAGAGGTAAACACAGAGTGAGCTTTTTGCGTGGAGGAAACTAAAGGAAATGGGTTGTGCAGAGAGGGAGAGAATGACACATAGAGAGAGAGTGCTAGAAGAAATGAGCAAGTGGGGAAGATAAAACTTGGGTAATGGCCGACGAGGCCTTGCAGTTGCAGAAGAACATGGCCGAATTCTCTCTCTCTCTCCTCTGTTTTGGCTAGGCTCTTTCTTCTTCATGGTCTAGCCCAATTCGTCTGTTGATGCTAAAAACATGTTATCAAACCATGAATTACTTGGAAAAAAAAAACACTTGGAAAATTTATTCTCGCTTGTCTTTTGATTCGTCGGCCACAAGTCATGTATGTCGTTCGGTTTCTCCTATTTTGCTCTTTCCTTTTGTTCGGTTCATATTAGTCTATAATTCATTTCGTGGATCAACCATAAAATATACATATTGCCGCATAGTTTGGAATATACTTCCCCCAAACTTAGTTTAAACAAGTAATTTGATCTCTCTTTTGTTCATGGTCCACTAGCATGACAATTCATGCGGTTCATCGAGCAATAGATACTTTGCAATCGACAATGTTATATTACTAGTAGCAACGGGCGGGCGTTACTGTTTGTATTGACGATGGAAAATCACGTTCCCAAATTGCTTAAAAATAACAGGTAATTGTAAAAAGACAAATCCAAGAAGCAATAAAAACACGTATATGGGGAGTTACTCAATTGAAAAAAGCAGTCGTCGTGGTAAAGCCAGTGCTTTTCTTTGCTCCTTTCTTCCGTTATGAAACTCAATGATAAAATAATAATAATTTTATTACGTTTATCGTAGTTTTGAAAAAAGTAGTTCGATAAGGTGAGTTTAAGGTATGCACGAAGAATTCAATATAATACTTTATTTTAACAAATAATGACTTGAAATTAGTGAAATGTGATTCAAAGTCAACTCGCTAGAAGATTAAGCAAAGGGTCTTGCTTGATATTTAGATCACTATAAATAAGAAGAATAAAGATGAGATTTTTAATTTTCCCAGGCTGTTCTAGAGAAGCAACGTCTTGACTTTTCAGAGGAACTGCATATTATAGAAAGTGGAGCCGAAGAAGGTAATGAATTGACTGTCGGTGGAGATGAAGGCTGCAAATCTTTTGGTTTTAGGGTTCATCGCAGTTTCTGTCTTCTTCACTTTGATCTCCCCTGCTTTTCGAAATTACAGGCTATGGAAATCTGTTATTCACTCTGGTATGTCTTCGATTGAATTTTTTTCTAATTCCCAGAAACCTGTTTTTAGAAATCTGGATTCTGATATGTGTAGGTTCTGAAGATGACAGTCCGCCGGACAAGCTACTCGCCGGGCTTTTGGCTCCGGATTTCGACGATCAGTCATGCTTGAGCCGGTACAGAGCGAGCTTGTATCGAAAAGCCTCTCCTTACAAACCTTCTTCTCATCTCATTTCGAGACTCAGAGAGTACGAAGATCGCCACCGGCGTTGCGGACCACATTCCGAGTTCTACAACGAAAGTGTGAAATTGCTCGGCGGCGACCGGAATTTCAGTTCTCCGGCGTGCAAGTACGTGATTCTGATGACCAGAGACGGGCTGGGAAATCGAATGCTGGCGATCGCGTCGGCGTTTCTCTACGCGTTGATGACGGATCGAGTGGTTTTGATTAACCGAGTGTTGCTCATGGATGATCTCTTCTGCGAGCCGTTCGGGGAGAGGTCGTGGCTGTTGCCGGAGAATTTCCCGACGAGGAATCAATTCCGGTTGTTTAAGAACTCATTGGGGAGCATTTTGAGGGACAATAGTAATGTCAATTCAAGTGCATTGCCACCATATTTATCTCTCTATCTCTCCCATGACGCCAACAATTATGACAAGCTATTCTACTGCGAGAAACACCAAGCTCTGATCCAAGACGTCCCATGGCTGATAATGGAGACCAACAACTACATAATTCCAGGTCTGTTCTTGATACCCTCTTTTGAAAAACAGTTTTCTAAATTGTTCCCTAGAAAGGATACTGTTTTTCATCAACTGGGTAGATACCTTTTTCACCCAACAAACGACGTATGGGGATTAATCAGTAGATTCAACGAAGCATACCTGTCGAGAGCGAATGAGAAGCTCGGGATTCAAATCCGGGTTTTCCAATCCGAATCCGGGTCTTTCCAGCACCACATGGATCAGATTCTGGCCTGCACTCGACTGGGGAATCTCCTCCCGGAGCTAAACAAGACGCGGCGGCCGGCGATTCTCCGGCCGAAGAATCGAAAAACGAAGGCGGTTTTGATAACGTCTTTGAGCTCAACGTACATGGAGAATGCGAAGAAGCTATACTGGGAATATCCGACGGAGAACGGCGACGTAATCGGAGTTTACCAGCCTAGCCACGAGGATTATCAGAAAACCGGCGACAAACTTCACGACAAAAAGGCGTTGGCCGAGATTTATCTGCTGAGTCAGAGTGACGCGCTGCTGACGAGCGCGTGGTCAACTTTTGGGTACGTGGCTCAAGGGCTGGCTGGATTGAAGCCATGGATTCTGTACAAACCGGAGGAGAAGGCGTTCGCAGGACTGGACGCGGGGATGAAGTATAAGAATGAGAATGAAACAGAGCATAGTCTGCCGTGTGGGATAGCGGCGTCGATGGAGCCGTGCTTTCACGCGCCGCCGGTTTGTGACTGTGAAGATTTGGGACGGCTAGACGGCGGCGCTGTTCTTCCATCTGTGAAACACTGCGAGGATTTGAGCTGGGGACTTAAGATTGTCCATGCGGATTGATTGGTTTTTTTCATCACACAGTTTTCAGCATCCGACTTTTAGTTTTTCGAAATGATAATTTTTAGGGTTAAGATGGATGAGAAGGATCCTATCGGGTCAAGGAAAGGCCGGCCCATAACCAGCCTCCTTATTTATATACTTACACCTTTCGAGGCCCTTCTTTCTGCTAAAACGGTCATTTTCAGATAAATACTCGGAAAAAGAACTAAATTCAAAATAAATAAATAAATAATGATTATTGGACGTTAGAGAGAGAATAACAATGTCTGGATCGATTTTTTAAATTTTATTTTTATTTAATTTGATAAATAACTTTTATTTTTTTAAACATGCAGAACTACGATGTAATAAGGTCGTTAGTCACATGATATTTTTCTTTTTAATTTATAAATAAAAATTATGAAAAAAATCAAATTAAAACATTTTTTAAGTCAATATTAGATAGCATGTCATGTGAAGACAAAGATTATTAATTCTCTAAAAAAAGTGAAAAATATATGTTTTATAAATAGAAAGTTTTCAGGACAGATCATATCTCTAATGTCCGACCCAATTTGGAACAATGAAAATTGAATGGTTAAATTTTTAATGATGAAAATATATGGTTTAATTTGTTCACAAAAAAATATTTAATACTATAATTGTACTGGGAGGAACGTTCGTAGTGGCTTACGTAATTCCGCTTACTCGGTCAAAATATTCTATATTCATGGCTTAGTCAAGCTTTTCTTCCCTCGATGGTCGTCGCCTCTGGTTTTGTGCTTTGCCTCTGATCGTCCCCTCTTCGTCCACCCTTTCTCTGATCTACTCTGTTAGTGTTTCCATGAAATCGAAGTTTGACTTCTTTTCGATCTCATTTCTCGCTCTTGAACTTCTTTCGGGAGCTTCAAAAATCCATTTCGCGGCTCTTTTCCTCAATCTAATTTCAGACTGAAGTTTCAACCTGAAGCCTTTCGTCTCTGCTAGGTTACATCTTTATTTTATTATTTTTTCTTTTTAGCTTAGTATCCAGGGTGTTGTGGAATTAAATATTTATTTTTTTGCGTTGTTCTTTGTCGAAATTTCTTATTATTTAGTCGGCTGAAGAATTATGATGATGGTTTTCTTTAGCAGGAGTGTATTTCTGGGGAGAAATAGATTTTGGGTTTGAGGCTTTCAGTACTGAATCACTGGGTATTCGTCTCTTTGTAAGTCGACGACAACTGTACGGATATTCTGTGCCGGGGGTTGGATTTTTTCCCCTTTTGTCGTTTTTATCGTATGATTGCAGAGATTCTTTGTTGTTTTGAGTATGTTTGGTGTTCTTATGAGCTGGGAGCCAGTGAAAGGAGCTGCAAATTTGATTTTTGAGGCAGCTCCTGCCACAGGGTCAATAATGTGTTCTCGATAGATACATAAACATCGTATGTTATGAGATTGTGAAAGCTTTGATCAAGTTATGGATAATGAAAATGATTTTTCGAAGTCTGCTTTGAGTTTTGCCTCATCCTCATACTTATCAAATGGATCAAGTGGTAACAATTCCTCAGGAGGGTCAACAAGTTCTGACTCTGGGGCTCATTTACAGAGTCTAGCAAAACTCAGTGGGAACCTCGAGAAATTACTTTTCAATCCCGAGTATGACTACACAGATGCAGATATTGATGTCGAGGGCGTTCTGGTTGGTGTCAATCGATGTATCTTGGCCTCTCGGAGTGAGTTTTTTCACCAGCTTTTTAAGTCAGGAAACAAAGTTAATATGGAAGAAGGTAAACCAAAGTATCTAATGAATGAGTTAATGACTTATGGGAGAGTGGGATATGAGTCATTTAAGGTGTTTTTGACTTATTTATATACTGGGAAAATCCCTTCATCGCCCCCCGAAGTAGCGACTTGTGTTGGTGAGAGTTGTGCTCATGATGCTTGTGGTCCTACTATAAATTATGCTGTTGAATTGATGTATGCTTCTTCCACTTTTCAGATGAAAGAGCTTGTTCATCTTGTTCAGGTAAAATTTTGGCTCTCCTCTTCTGTTTTTGATCTACATCACATTAATTTTTTAGTTATAGATAGTCTAAATAAAAGTAGGTCTATTAATAGGGTAATGCTAAGTTTATTTCCTAAGTATACTTTATGAAGTTTCAAGTTTTGATTGGTACAATAAATGTTTCAAATAATTATTTTAATGTAATACATTAAATGTATTTTAACTAAATTAATCATAATTTAGCACGTCAGCCTGGACAATAAGAGAGTATGACAAGAAGATAAACTTAGCATTATTCTTATTAGTATATTTATCGTATTATTGAATAAATGCATGTAAAAGATCAGTTCAGCTTTTAAAAATGATGGAAAGACTTACAATAGCTATTATTGGTTATGGTTAATCTTAGAATTTTTTGTGTATATTTGGAATATGCAACTATGGCTTTCTTCCATTGTTTTTATTGTATACACTCAAAAATCTAAAAAATGCAGAGGCGTCTTCTAAATTTTGTGGACAAGGCTCTCGTGGAAGATTTAATCCCGATCTTGGTAGCTGCCTTTCATTGCCAACTGGACCCTCTTCTCTCTCAGTGCATTCAAAGAGTGGCAAGGTCAGATCTCGATAGTGTCTCTCTGGACAAAGAGCTTCCTTACGACGTTTCGAGCGAAATCAAATCCCTGCGGCTCAAATTCGAGCAGGACACCATATCATGTATTGTTGAAGATGTAAATTCAATACGCGAAAAGGGCATTAGGAATATTCACAAGGCCCTGGATGCCGATGATGTTGAACTAGTCGAGTTACTTTTGAACGAATCCACCGTCACTTTAGACGATGCTTTTGCTCTCCATTATGCCGCTGCATATTGTGATCCTAAGGTCGTTAAGAGGATCCTCAATCTAAAATTGGCTGATCTCAACCTAAGAAACCAAAGAGGTTATACAATTCTTCATGTGGCTGCTAGACGGAAGGATCTGGAAGTTATATTGGCTCTTTTTGACCATGGAGCATCTGCATTACAATCTACAAGAGATGGACAAAATGCGGTTTCAATCTGCCGTAGGCTAACTCGGCAGAAGGACTATAACAAGACTGCAAAACAAGGGGAGGAATCTAACAAAGATAAGTTATGTGTCGATGTGTTAGAAAGAGAGATGCGAAGAAACTCGATTTCGGGTGAGGTGTCGATGATGTCACAAGAGTTGCCTGGTGACATGGAGGTTTTGCTCAAGTACTTGGAAGATAGAGGTGTGTGCTCTTCTTTGATTGTTTTACCGAACTCTTGGATTGTTTAAGTATATCTTCTTTGACATCATTCAAAATTTAAATGGCTCTTAATTAATAATTTATTTTTTCGTAAAGAGGTACACGATGAATGGTGCCTCTGTCGAAATTTTTTTGTGCCCATTTTCATGATTTGCGCATATATCGGTCACATCATGGCGCAAATGTTGTTTTCTACAATATAACCTTGTAATCGAGATTTCGAAAAGTGTTGAAAAAAATCTTATTTTGGGCTGCTACTTTGCATCAACAATATGTTTCAGAAAGTATGTAAAAGTTGAAAATATTGGCTGTGGTGGTTTTGGTCTTGATTTTGAGTCCTTATTACTTATGAACTAGCTTCTTCAGTCTATGTACTTGCAAAACAAATCAGGTCTGTCAGTAGTTTTTTTGACTTTTTTCTTTCAACTGAAATTTAGTGGGGTTAGCATTGAGCCTTTTCCCTGCTGAGGCAAAGACGGCAATGGCAAATGCAGATGCAGATTTGACAGCGTATTCTGATCGCTATACACAGCAAAAGGTCGATCTGAACGAAAGCTCTGCAGGAAGGACGGAAAGACTCCAAAAAAGAATGCAACACCTGTGGAGAACTGGTAGTTCACTACTCCTGTCTGTTATAAACTATGTCCCCTTTTAAAAAAATCCATTCATGGGCATGAGCAGTTTAGTTTGTGTTTGATTTTTCTGCTTACAGTGGAGACAGGAAGACGGTATTTTCCCAATTGCTCAGAAGTGCTAGACAATTTGTTGGACGATATGCCAAACGAGCTTTATCTCGAAGAGGGGTCTCCGGAAGAGCGAGCAATGAAGAAGCAAAGGTTCTTAGAACTCAAAGACGAAGTAAACAAGGCCTTCTTCAAGGACATTTCGAAGCAGTCTGGTCTGTCATCGTCCTCGTCATCATCGTCTTCCCCAAAGAACAAAATTCGAAACAAGGTGAGGAAACGATGAAGCCATCGCACCTTTTTCACACTATCTCGAAATGCTTCAACTTTGGATTGTGTTGTTTAGCTGTGGATTTATATGTGTATATAGACATAGTCGGGTTTGAAAGTAGCTTATTATATGAGTTGATTTGCATAACATGTTGATCATGAGACTTGGTTGAAAAATTCTCCTTTTTTTGGGATGATATACTGTAGAATCTCGTCTTTTGGTTCGATATGTAATTTTTCCTATGATGAGGTAGACTCGTAGACTACATCCCGGTTCGGGTTCGAGTTAAAAGCGCTTATTTGAGAATTTGACCTCTGTTTTAGTATTTGGTAAGGCAGAAAACTTTTGAAATTTGTGTCAAGGCGTGGAGAGGGGGCGGGAGAATAATTTTATTTCCATTTGTAATGTATTTAAAATAATTCTAAATGGGAGTGTTTTGCAGTATTATTCTGTTTTACCAATAATCTCATTGATTAAAGACATGTCATGAAATGGTGAGTTCCAAATTGAGAGATAGAAAGTTGATTGGAATGCAGTGATCATCTGTGAGTGGCCATGGTTTTCTGTGTTCTTCAGCTTCTACTTGCTTCCATGGTGGACTCAATGATAGCGAAAGCTCGTCTTCTTCCTCGTTCTTCGTGTTGGAGCTTGGATCTGAATCCTGCATGGAGATTAAGCTGTCATTTTCCTCGTTCATGTTCGAGTTTTTAAGGTTCTTCGGAGAAAAATATGTTTGTAAGTGAAACCTGAATTTGATCGTAGCAAGAATCTTGTTTTGACGAAGAAGTTCCAATGCTGGTTTTGAAAGAGATTTCTTTGTTTAGATCTATTTCTTCCCACCCCCATTTTCTGAAGCCATTGAAACAAATTGCAGAAGATAAAAACCTCATAAACCCTAGTCAGTTTTTTAAAAAGCTTTGAAATAATTTGCCTTCGCAATCAAACCTGTGAGAATTGGAGGAGACTGAGAAGTCGTCTTGAAGTCGGGTTTTCGTGGTGATTTTGTTGGTTTGATCTTTCGTGCTTCTGTACATCTGAATCAAATTCGCAAAAATAGTTTTTTGAAGTTAACTTGGAGAATTCACAGCTCGTGAAATTCTAAAAACTGTTTTTTGTCTTTTGACTTCCAAGAAAATAATTATACCTGGAGATGGCTTTTCACCTGAGAAATCGTCAACCCCTTCACCCTCATCGTCTGCAGAATACGTTTCGGAGTTGCTCCTGCAAAAAACAAACTTTCTTTCTATCAAAAATCTAAAATCTTGGTTACCTTCTCTCTCTCTCTTAAAAAGATATAAACTAGTCTATCAGTCGCCACTGAAACTCACCATCTCTCTCTAGAAAACCCCAGAAAATATTAAAAAAAACCTCTATATTCTCTCTCTTTAAAAAACCAGCAAGTGCAGAAACGAAAAAAACTCACTCCCTCTTCCGCCGAGGCTTTCAACAGCTTCCACAAACTGCCGATGAAGCTCGTCAGTCCATTTCAGCCTCGGAAACTCCGATTTATTATACTTTCTCACGCTTTTTGTCACTGAATTTCTAAGCGCAGCTGCAAAAAACGTCGAAATATCCATGGCAGATACCGGCAATGAAAGCGAGAAGAAGCCATCTCCTCCTCATATAGACGCCGTACCCACAAAATAACAGAAAGGAAAACTCCATTTTCTTCGACTCTAAGACCGTCAACTTTTCCCCATTACTCCATATCGAAAAAACAGTCATGCTTTTCATGTTTTTTGTTTATTTTCTTCACCCCATTACAGAAAGACTTTTTAGATTTATTCAATCTCCACCGCCCATTATAACTTAAGCTGGATCATCAGTATCTATCTCGGAAAGTCAAAATAAGCGACGAAGTCTGTGGTTTGAGATTGGCTCATAAAGCATAAATTTGTCTTCTCTACAATGACTAAGAGAAGGGTCACGTTGAAAAATGTGTTAATATAATCTACCTATTTTCTTATTATATACTCCTGAGAAAAATGTGGACAAAAATTATGGAATTAAAAATCCATTTTCCGGCCATATTTAATTATATTTTGTTGAATTTATTGACTTATTGCCCACTTTTTTGGAGGAAAAAATAGCGATGTTGTGGGTTTAATTAATAAATTTTTTTGGTCGACATAGAAATATATATTAAATAAATTTAGCTAATTACTCAGAAAATGTTCTCATGTGAAAATAATTGTAATCGGAGAGCACTTTCATAATTTTATTCACTGAAACAAGAGGTTAGTTAATTTCCTTACCGATTGCAGAGCAAAATTATTCATACATGGTTGAATAAATTAAAAATTATTAAATAATAAATATAACTTAAATAAAAATAGAGAAATACACATAAAAATGAACTCTTAAAAATTGGCCCTATTTTGAGCCATCCACGGTGCGGTGCGGTTCGCCGGTGCCTACCTTTTGGGCACACCACCGGTTCATTTTCAAACAAGCCCTAATTTTTGCTTTGAAGTTTGAAAGTAGAGCAACGCTTTGAATTATCCTCTACATGTAAGTCCATAGTATCACCTAGGTATTGATGAGCAATGATTAATTTAATTTAATTTATGAAGAATATTAAATTTATCGGGATAGAATATATTATTAACTTTCTAAATATTATGTATAATTATTTTAAGTATACATTAAAAATATTTTAATTGAATAAATCAAAACCTCACATTTCAAAATATAAGTCATAAAAATATATTAAGAAAGTAAACTTAATATTATTTTTAATTTATATATCATAAAAAATAAATTCAAATTGAACCAAATCAAGTAAAATCGAGTAACCCAGTCGGTCGGCTTGTTTGGTGTAACACTTGGACAAAATGTGGTAGGCAGAATTCGAATATAATAATGTCTACCAAAAAATGCGTTTTTTTAGGTGTTTAGACAAAATTTTACTTTTCTTGCTTGGAATTATTCAGAAGAATTATGATTTCACATTTCCTACTTTCTCCACGTCGACTGTTACTTCCATTATTTGACTTCAATCTGGTTCACTTGATATTCACACGAGCTTTAGCGAAAAGAAAAGAAAATATTCTGAAAATATGAAAATAAACATTTTTAAATAGTAATTAGAATAATTAATAAATTCAAAATTGAAGATCATTTTGGGTTCTAATTTTTTAGAAGTAACAAGAAAATTAATAATAGTTATAATTATTTAATTTATTGTGAAATGTGTGGATGGTGTTTGTTGATTGAACTTACAATTATACATGTTGAAAAATTCAACCAAAAAAATACAATTATTGCCTTTTTCACATTTGTAACAAAAAAAATACAATTATTGCCTTATATATACACACGTACACACATCCATGTAAATTTAAGACAAAATATTAACTAGGTCCTAATAATCCAGCACTCAATTTCAATGCCATTCTTATAATTTTAATTGTTAATTGAGAATATTTATAGTTTTTATTCGACTGACTTTTATTGTTAATCGAAATTTTTGTAGTGTTTATTCTATTAATAAAATTGATCTTAGAATAATATTGTATTTATTTTCTTGTATTTTTAAAAATGCTTGGTCCCATTTTTGTTTTCCAAAATAAACCATTAGGGTGATTAATTTTTTTTTAACTCTACCACGTGCCTATAAACGATTTGTTCCCTCGGCCTATGGTATAGTTCAAACTAGCAAACAAAAGGTTACATAATAATCATTTTCAGGCTTGGATTAAATCAACTAAGATAGCCCTACAAAAAATTAAGATTAATTTATTCTGCAATTTCATATATAATAAACCGGTCGATTTAGAGCTTACATCTCTTATAATAAATTACTTTATTTTTATTATATTGTAATTACTACACGTCTTTTTATATGGAGTAACTTTTGGTTTAACTTTAATTTAAATGCATATTGTACTATTTTAAATGCTCACCGTCAAATTATGTTCATGGATTTGAAATTGAAGTTGTTTTTGTTTGCCACACAGGTATTTAGGATGGAACAAACTCGTCCAGTCGGATTCCACCATTACCCGAATAAGAACAGCAGCCCACGGGTCAAAGTGTAGCTACTCTTCGATTTCAGTTCAATTCTAGTTCATGATTAAATTTTGAAAAAAAAAATCATATATTTTTTAATGGTGTTTAGGTTGAGTTTTAGAATTTTGATTGTATTTGGAACCCAATTCTGGTTTTTACTAATTGTCGGACCAAAAGGTTTGGGAGAATTTAAAACCGGAGTCTTTTAATTTAGGAAGGAAATTGGACCAAACCAGACGGAAATCGCGGGTTTGTCGGACTTGGCCCACTCCTAACTCCAAAGCCCATCCACGATATATATTTCCAAAATACCCTAAATGTTTCGTTAATTGACGATATACCCCGGAACACTGAATGAAGTGGTTTTTATTACATTATTTTAAGACCTCCCGTGTCTTTCCCTCGTCTCCCTTGTTCAAATTTGAAAGATCCATCCCATCTCTCTGTATCTCTCTCTCTGTCCATAAAACAGCGACAACTGATGGAATGAAAGTATAGATGAGCTTGATGTAGTTAGAGTTTGGGTTTGTGTGGTCGGAAATCCATGTTATGCAGACTTTTCAACTGTGATTTTCGGTTTGTCTGTAAATCCTTGCTGAGGCTCCTCTACAGCTCGATTTCCAGAGCAATGGGTTGCTTTATTGGCTGCTTTAGAGGTAGAGACGATAATGGCCGACGGTCTCAGAAGCACCCCCTCCCAGATTCCTCTGTTTTCAAAGCTAGGGTGAGCTCTCATCTTTCTGCTTTGTTACTGAGAAAACAAGCGATAAGAAGCGAGAATTTGGGCTTTTAGAGATTTTTTAAGCTGATATTCTGTTTGCTTTTGACAATGCAAATTGGGATTTATTTATTTATTTATATTTTTTCGCCTTTCTTTTTGCTCAATTGTAATGATATGCTTCTGGTTGGGGTTCGACCTTCTCATTGTCGAAATTGGCAAACAGTGAGCGATATCTAAATTCAATGTTCATTTGTTGTTAGGTGAATCATGATGGGGAGGCTGTGATATCTCGAAATCCTTTATCTTCTCTATTTTTAGCTGAAGGTATCTACAACTCCTAATATTTCCAGATTTTGTTATGATAATGCTTCCCTTCCTACTAAAAAATATTTCGATTTCTTTCTTTTAAAAGAACCTATAGAGACCCCAAGCATGGATGGTGATGCCGCGACTTCAGATCCTCGGAAAAATATGAAAGATCTCAAGAAGGAGGTACCCTTTTTGCATATGATTCTGATTTATTCGTCAAACCGAACTTTTAGTGCATTGAGATGTCATGTTATAGTTTTAATTTTTTGATGTATTATAAATTCTACTAGTGGAAAAATGTATTATGATCCTGCTGAATGTTCTACTTATTGCATTAGATATGGGTGGATATAGGTTTTGCATGGGGTTCTTCTTCGTTTGATTCTGTCTCATCAAGAATATTCTGTTCAATTCGAGTAGAGATGCAATAATGATAAATAGCATTTACTTTTTATCTTAATTTGTTTCTTAAAATTATAACCATACATATGCATTATTCAGCTTATATGATGTATTGTATTCTTTAGTTGACACTTTCCTTCTTAATAACGCAGAGGTTTGGTTTCCACATGCATAAATTACTTCAAATTAGGTTTTGTATAATTTTTATCATTTTTATTGTATTTTGAGTATTAGAAACTCCAAAACCTTTGTGTTTTTCGTTTGAAAACGATTGCCTTTTTTTTCAGTTCTCTCTTGTTATTTTTCTTGTAATGATGATCAGACTTATTGTAACTTTCAAATGTGTTACTTGATTTATAACTCTTGTTGCTACTTTTGATTTGAAGCTGAAAATGAAGTTCCCCTCAAGATAAAGAAAGTTCTTCTTTCTATCATTATTGTAATTTTCTGTTTTAGATTTTCATTTAAAATTTATTGATTTAATTTGCAGGCCAAATTTCTTGCGTCTGGTACAATAATGGATACCCCAGTTGAAATTAAGAAAGCGTCACATAAGCTACGAGAGTCTCCTCTTGATAGAGACTATGGTTCAATAAAATATAAGAATCCATTTGATCAAACTTGTAGACCAATCGAACATGGCCAGGAATCAGAAAAAGAGTCAGGCTTGTCAGACAATTCTCCTAGCAGGTCACATTTGTTACAATTTCCATATCTTTTTCAATTTGCAATGGCTAGATACATTTCCGGCTACTGTTGTCACACATATATATATATGTTTACAACTTGATCAATTTTTGAGTTTGAAGATATTTGGTGACAGAAATTTTGCAAATTTTAAGGTTAATTTTGTTTTTTGTTGTATTTCTTTAGTTGTGTAACCAGTGAGCAGAACTCTCGAAGAACCTTCCTTGGATTTAATGAAGAGGTTGAACGAGATAATACTGCATTTAAAAGTCTGGATCTTCAATTTGATCACTCCACCAACTCAAATGGGCCTTGCCACTTAGCAACAGAAAACGATGGAAGAAGCAAGTCTGTACGTTTTGATTGCGATTCAAAGACTCCCTTTTCTGAAACTAAATTGGTTAGCAACGAGCCTAATTATTTATACAAGCCAACCCCATCAATGCTAGTCAACACGATGCAAACTCCTGGGACTGTCTTTCCAAAAAACTTGGATAATCTACCCACATCGAGAACTCATAGTTTAGGCAAGTTCATTGAAGACACCAACATTGTTACACCTATCTCAAAATTGGATGAAAAAGAAAGTCCAAATGGTCATATGAACATAGAAGCAAGCCTCTCTGCTTGGCTAAGGCCAGTTACGTCCTCTAAGAATCAAAACTGTGGAGATTTGAGCAGAACAAACCACAATGTCGGAGTATTCCCCGTGGACGAAAGGCCGATCATCGGAATGGTTGCGGCTCACTGGTGCGAAGATCAACCTTCTCGAATACCTTCCAAGTGTTGGGATGGAAATGGAATCCCAAATTCGACAAACAAGTACAAGGAGGTATAAACTCAAGGCTTGCCTTCATTATTTTCCGCAAACGACATTGACAAGTTTATGTTTATTTTTGTTCAATAGGATCAGAAGGTCAGTTGGCATGCAACTCCATTTGAGGAGAGGCTGGAGAAAGCCTTGTCCGAAGAGAGTTCGATTTCACAAAGGTATTTGTCCGAACTTTGTTCTTGTTCTTGTTCTTGTTGGGGAAGATATGTTTTGTTGCAGAAATGGCTGAAAAGAGTTGACACGGCTGTGCAATGCAGGAAACAAATTCGAAAAGAAACCATAGCTTTTGAGGAGAGTGAGGAAAGTGACACAGCAATCTCGCAGTTCCAATCTTCTTCGACTCATCCCAAGTCAGTGGTGTCATTCTGATGCATGTTTCGATGAAATTAAGGTTTGATACATAATTTATGTTGTGAAAACTGATGCCCTTTACAGCGTTGATTTGATTGAACTACATTCAGTGTGGGGTTGTTGGCTTTCGATACATCTATTTATATATAAAAATAATAAAATTACAATTCAGTTAGTTTCCTCATCGCACATGATGATTTGGTTAGAAATAATGCTATGCTGATCTATTCTCAATACTCAATTGTTGTATGATGATATTGTCTCATATTCACAAATCACGTTAATTTTGTGGTTTTGTCCTGTGATTTTGTACTAATTTCGACTGTGTAAAAACAAGGAATGTGCTCGACTACATGTATATCTTGAAGGCTTATGACGGGAGATGATTGATTTGTTCATATATTAAGATTATATTTGTATCAAAATATGGGGCGGGTTTTAGTTTTCCTCGGCTAGATGTTTAATTAGGATTTATTTTTGATAAATGAAATTATAGCCATAAATTTAAGGATAAATCTAAAATTACATTTTTGTGTATACTTTTATTCAGGGTGGGCATCGGGTGTTATCAGATTGGATTGAGGTAAATTCAATCCGATCTGATAACAATCGGATCAACAATTTTAATCTAATCGGATTCGGATGCATGTGCCATCCGAATCCGAATCCGAATCCGATCCGAATCTGATTAAAGAAATTGGATCGGATCAGATTTTTAAAAACTTGTAATTTGGAAATTTTCCGAAATTGTAAAAACTTGTAATTCGCTATGCGATCCGATGAGGGTACCGACGGCCGACTGACTTCTCCGTTGATTCTTCATTTGTTTTTTGTCGTTTTTAACGAATCTACTTATTTACAATTACAATTACAGAATTAATTTACAAATCCAAAATCAAATCTTCATACATATTTATATCTTTGTTTCTGTTCTTCGCGGCCGTCGTCGGAGACTCGGAGTCTAGGAGCAGAGGGTTGACAAGGCGGCCCGGCTTCGTCGTCAGAGTAGCGGAGTCGAGAAATTGGGACGAGTGATTTTCGGATTCCAAAATCGGAGTCGGGAATGCTGAATGATTTATGGTTTCGACTTTCGACTTTTGACTTTTGGCTGATTTGAATTAAGCAATCCGACTTTCAGATTGAATCGGATTGACTATCAGATTTGGCTTCGAATTCGATAGCCAATCCGATCTGATAACAATATGAAAGTCAGATCAAATGAAAAACTACTCTACCGAATATTGGATCGGACCAGATCCGCCTACTTCTACTTTTATTATAGAAACAGATGTTTCAATAACATTTTCAAATAATTATTATATTTTAATATATAAATTGTAATTTAATTGAAACAATAAATAATTCTAGGCTGTGAAAGTTAAAATGATTATATAAACGGTAGGGAGTTGCGGTTTTTGAATCAGAGTTCATAGAAGCGACTGTGGTGGTTCCTAGGGTTTTTTCTCGGGGGAGGAAGAGAGAGAATAAAACTGAGAGGGCTGAGGGCAGCTGTGAAGCGGCGATTGAACATGTGGATTGCGAAAACCTGAGGGAATCGTGATGTTCTTCTCATCTAGAAGTAATAGTTTTCAATCTGAATCTCAAACGATCGTTGCTCGCATTCTCTCGCTCGCTATCCCTCTCTTTCTATCTCGATTCACCTCTACTCAGTCGTCTTCCGTGCTCTCGACCTGGTGATGATATTGCTTCTGAAGGTCTACCTTTATAGTACTTACCTTCCTCTGTTTTTTAGAATCTGGAATTTCATACACAGGATGATATCTCTTAAGATTTATAGTAAGTGTTGTGAATAATTGTGTGAATGGATGAGAAATGTGGCAGATTCTCGAGCTAAAGTTGCTGACATTAGTTTTTTGAGTTTTTTAAAATTTGAGGAAGTTTGTGTTCGAGTAGGATGTCTTAGAGCCTTTGGAGAGCTTTCAATGTGATAAACCTTTGATTTTTACTTGAATTGATTCATGTTGGTCTCCGGAAATGATTTTATCTAACTTAATTGTAAGAATTGAATCTCAATTTTATTCGTTATTCTATTTAGTAGAGTTCGTTCGCTTTTTAATGCTATTCTTTAAAAAAAGCAAAAAACACATTACTTATTATAAAAGAGTAACACAGTTCCAAATGTTACTCCTGCTCTCCCATTTGTTGGTGAAGCACATTCGGGTGTCTGTTCATCCAAGATTAATTTCTTGAAGATTTGAATCATCCTTTATATTATTATAGAGAATAACTTCTAATTTTGCGTTTTTGTAATAGAATGTTTTCTCAAGTTGCCCTATGATTTCTATTATGTTAGATGTGTGATAATCTTGCTTGGTCTAGTAATTGCATGTATTTCTTTTATGATTCCATTCACTTATATTATTATTTGCAAAAAAGTTATTTGCTTCTCAAGGCCTTTCTGTGTGTAAAATTAGTAATTGCCCCTTAATACTTATGTTGTATTTTCTTCTTCTTTTACCAACAAAATACAATTTCCTTTCTCGCACATTAGTTTCTTGTCTATCATCACTTAGGAAAATAATGGAAGAAAAAGAATGAAGGAACCTCAATTAAATTTTTTGGTTGGCCTTATTGCCTTGAACATAATTGACATGCTCGATTAGCATGAAGAAACAGCTGATGAAATTTTCTATAAACTTACCTCAACTTTGAGCTGTAGGACGGAGAATGACGAGTTTCCAAAATTCAGCCTGATGTTGGGAAGGTTGAATAACTTGTAAGTTCTTTATGGCTGTAATACTCAGGCAAAGTGATGCATGAATATTGTAGCAGTTAGATGTAGGGTGACCATGTTATGGCTATGTCATGTCTATCGAGTCAATCTTATCAACCTTTGGGTTTTTATCTGTTTAATATAATAAGATTGTGAGGGATTCATACATGTACAACAGTTTCAATATTGGTTTAATATTTTTGCTGATTCATCGGTATGCATACTTGTTGACGGATTTGTTGGGTGAAAAGCATATTACATTTGCTGTCTTGGTTATTATAATTCTGATAATAAGAGTGATCAGGCTCTATTCATACAATTTTCTTCATGTTTGAAACTATGAAGCATACATATTTGAAAATGTTTATAGTTTAATATCATATATTTGTTCACACAAGATAAAAGAGATGTGAAAAATTACCTAACATGTAAAAGTGCATGGATTGCATGAAAAGATGCATACAGGAAGAACCAATACACACACTGCAACATGAAAATCCTTGTGCTTAAATATTGCGATATATTTTGTCATCACAATAATCTCAAGCCAAGTGATTTATTCGTTATTGTCCAATTGATTTAGTCAATGTGTTATTCTGAAAATCTATATATTTGATAATAACTGTATCAATAGGTGAATGATTATACTAGAAAATACATAACAGCATGAGGATAATTTTTTTTTATTTATAAATTACGTACTTTTGTAATCCATTGCAGAGCGTGTCTTCAAAATTAATGTAATTTCGTCACATTTATCTTCATTTGATGAAGAGTAATGCTCAAAACAACTTTTTACTGCATTTGTTTACGTATCATTTTTTATTCATCTAATTAAAGTGATTTAATGCATGAAACATTTAGAGTTGATATGAATTAGAGTTCGGTGCTATGTAGAAAATATTACACACTAAGACAAAGTTTGGACGCTTCAACCTTGAATACATTTTTACGTGCAAGCCTTCATCCTTTGACTTGAAATTTTGTTGACACGGATTTCATGTCATATCTAGAACGTATTACAAGTCATGATACGGCATCATTTCAAATTAAATGCGTCCCGATGTACGCTTGGTGTAGACGAGAGAAATATAATTATTATGCGCATGATTGACTTTATCGACAAAATAAAGTATTGGTGTTTCAATATTTTGGACTTCATCACGAGAGATATTTATTCAAAATCAATGTCGTTGAACATACTGTTTGAAATTGTCCTGCGACAATTCAAAGCTGTGCCCACTCTCCAGGACTTTCTCTGCGTATACATTTTCTGTGATTGAATTTTTCTTGTTTGGGATATAAATAATAAGGTTTTGGACTTCTATCTGTATTTTATTAAAGTCATCGAAGGTTTTGCCTGACGGTTTGGTACCCATAGAAAACTCGACTTATCAGTATTAATCTGCACAATCTCCTGCCGGGAGAGAGAGAGAGGGATGGAGGTTGGAAAAGCAGAGAGAAGCTCAGATGGAAAGGAGGAAGAAGAAGTTATACTTCCGGGATTCCGGTTCCATCCGACGGACGAAGAGCTTGTCGGGTTTTATCTCCTGCGAAAGGTGGAGAATAAACCAATCAGCATCGAGTTCATCAAACAGATCGATATTTATAAATACGATCCATGGGATCTTCCAAGTATGTATAAGCTTATCTTTTGATGTTCTTCAAATGATTAATCTATGCTTCAAACTTTAGATTATATACAGCAAAACCTAAGCGACTAAGATGGGAAAACTAATTAGATGGTATGAAAAAGGGATACCATATATGATCCCAAATAAAGTGGAGATAATTATTTCCACTCCGCTAGAAAATAGAGAACGAAACATCGTGCAATAAATAAACACCAAGAATTTCATTTTGAAGCCAAAAATCGAAAAAAATACTAATATCATTCTGAAAAATATGATCTAACATAATCTTGATGTTTGCTTCTTTCTCCAAGGCAACTCGAGTACCACTTGAAACGCAGCATAAACATTTCTCATAATATGTCGTTTTTTCAAAGAGACTTATGTCGTGTTCTTGGTAGATATTTCCACAATCTAAGCTGTGTTTTTTTATCTGTCGATGATGACAATGGAGAAGAAAGCAGCGTGGGAGAGAAAGAGAAGTATTTCTTCTGCAAAAGAGGGAGAAAGTACAAGAACAGCACACGGCCAAACAGAGGGACTGGCTCTGGCTTCTGGAAAGCAACGGGCATTGACAGGCCTGTTGTTTCCACTAGAGAACTCCATGGCTGCATCGGATTGAAGAAATCTTTAGTTTATTACATTGGAGCTGCTGGAAAAGGCTCCAAAACTAACTGGATGATGCATGAATTCAGGCTTCCTCCTCACCCTCAAATGTCAGATCTCTCTCCTCCTCTTGTTTCTCAAGAAGCTGTAAGCTTTCTCTCTAGGGTTACATGCATGTTACCCTCCTCAGTTACGGGAATGGGAACCTTCTTCAACTGTTCTTATGAGAAATCATTATCCAAGAACTGAGAAAAACTACAGTGACCATCGATAGTTTTACGTTCTTAAACGTGTTTTTTTTATTGATTGCAGGAAGTTTGGACGCTTTGTAGAATATTCAAAAGAATTTCAAACTACAAGAAATACCCGTCGAGTTTGAAAGAGACTGCTTCTTCGCAATCAAACCCCAGCCCAAGCCCTAACCCTAACCCAGATGATTCGGGTTCTTCAAAAAGCAACAGTTTTGATTCAGAAAACAGCGATTCCCATCTGGGTTTGCTTTCCCACGAAGAGAAACCTCAATCCCACGACCAAGTTAGAGAGAGAAACTCCATTTTAGCCCGAAGCCATGAGAGCTCATCGCATGAAGCATCGTCATCAACCGATAACTTGCAGAGCTTTTGGAATTCAAATGCAGAAGATTTCTTTTCAAACGCAGGCTGGGATGAGCTGAGGCCCGTTGTTGGGTTGGCTTTTGAATCATCAAAGCGTTCCATGTGAGAGGCTCTTTACTTAGTCATATGAACAGCCCACTTGTTCAATAAATCAGGGTACGAAATAGAGATTGGAAGAATGTTTTTGACGAATTCCCTTGAGTCGTTGGATCGATTTCTCCGTCCATCCAACGACTAGGATAATTTATAGAAAATATTGCTGTAGCACAACTATCTTTGTTCCATAAAAGATGTTGCTTTTTGAGTAGTGGAGTTGCAAATCATGATAATCGTATAAATTTGAAGGATCCTCTTAAATTAAAGTAGAGATAAAACTTCAAAACACTTTGAATTCATCTCTAACAAAATTCAATGTCACTGAAAAAAGGGATAGATATGGCATTAAAAATCATACTTAATTATTAGTGTTTGAAGTTTAAATGAGAGCGAGACAGAACTTGATCTGGAAGGTTGTTTGCTGGCTGGCTAGCTACAGAAATATCAAAGCTACTTCCATTGGTGTCTGGGTCGATTTCTCTCACATCAGCTATTCTTGATTCTGTAGCCTGGATACCACTCCATTCAACCATCCTCGATTGGTTGCCGGTTGATTTGATCGGTTGAAATGTGAAGAACACTCGCATTGGAGACAGGAATTGCTCTTGAAACACTCAGGCAGGCTTTATCCACATTCTCGTCTGACAAATCTACATGTTTTGTAAGAGGAGCATTGCAGGTCTCTGAGCAAGACTCGACTTGCTTTGTGTCAATGTGTCGTCTGTTAACAGAAGAATCAAGAACTTTCATCACACACTATCAAGAGATATTACAGTTAAATAGAAAGGAAATATATTGGGACAATAATTTTATTTAATTTAATTTTTTTGTTTTTGATGTCTCCTAATTACACGTTTTACAGCAATAAATATGCCCAAGTTCCTTCCACAGTAACTCAATCATCATCTTGATTGTTGTTTTAGATTCATGGTACAATCTTTTCCTATTGCAATCAAAAGAAGAAGCATATAAGTAATTGTTAAACCAGAATGGCAGGCAATCTGTAGTCAGATTGGATGAATACCTAGAGAGGAGAAGATGGTAACCTCTGAAGTTGTGCCTGCAATCGAAGGGCGTATGCTATAAACTCTTGTTTCTCCTGCAAAGCAGATGACTCCATAATTTTAGCTTCTTTTGTTCTAGCTTCCCCATCTGCCTCTGCAACTCTGACTTTCTCCTCTGCTCTCACTACAACTTTTACACAACTAGACAACAACTTTGCCAACAAATACAGATGAAATCCCCCTTGCTTTCTCTACCGTTATTGACAAGGCAAAACATATTATGTGAACAAGGCCAGTGAATACTAAAGAAAATATATCAAAGTATTTTAGAGAGAGAAAATGCATCACATAATTTTTTGTTTAAATATCCCTCTTCATTTTACTTTATATGTTCTCTCCAAGGTTCCGCTTCTATCTTCTGTAGCAAAACAAGGAAAGAAAATGAAAAGATTCAGATAGAAAACAAATGAAACGATTCAGTAGCTAATCAGGATATAAAATGAAGACTTCAGATAGAACACAAATCTATAGTAAGAGATTCCCACCTAATCAGGATATAAAAAACCTACGAAAAGAAAACAAGTAATCTTCAACGATACGAAAAGATTTATCAACTTTCTTTGATGATATCTATGCAAAATGATAAGCTTAATCTTCTGATGAGGATCAGATGCACCTCAGTTTTAATATATACCTTCATGATCGTAAAATCATCCGTAGGTCCATCAGTTGGTTTATTGGTCATAATTCCCAGTGCATTTCTCAAAGATATTTGCATTGCTGCTTCAATTTCTTTGGAACATTCTTGGGCTTTTGAATTAGCAGCAGCAACCAAGGTAGCGACTGTTCCCAGTTTGGCAGAACCAGTGCCACCCAAGAAATATACAGCCTCTTTATGAGATTTAAGAACCAACTGGGATGCTCGGATGGAAAGGGAAATAAAAGAAATGGAAATCACAAATCAAATTCGCAACTTCATTTGACCCAAACAAGGTTAAACAACTAATGTTGTAGTAGTTTTTAAAAGTTTGCATTCAGATTCTTTTGACAATCAAGCCTACAATGTACATTGTCAACAGAGTGATTGTTGCATCCAAATCATTAGGAATAAGTTGAGAAAGTGTTTCTGAATTAAGTTTGATGCTATCAAAACAGGGAAAATANAAAAATAGGAAAGATAAGGTTAGGGTACAAAAAACAGCAGCCCTCGTACTTTGGTAGCCCACTGTAATATGCAAAACAAAACTGAAGAAACAAGTGTAGTCAACAATTATTAAAACATACCGATAAGAAAAATTTAGATGTTTAAATAGTTGCAAAAACACGGGAGAAAGTTTTCTTACTGAAAATCAACAGGAGATATGTAATTGTGCTAGTTGCATCAAATGTGATAGTTCCCTTAGCTGTTGGCTCGTTTCACCTTATCCTGATATGAGAAAGTAAATCATGAGATTCGTAGTAACGAAGTAACCCATGATGAAGTTAACAAAGATAGAGAAAAATAAGTGTGAAAATGGTTACCTGTACTCCATTCTTCCTTTTGTTGGGTCTAATACCACCCACCGCTGATTCCATTTCCTAAGCTGTAAACAGTTGAGAAAATTAAGTACTTGAAAAAAAAACTTTCATCAACGTCAGTAAAACAAAGAATGAAATGGAAATGACATTAGAATACATGCACTCTAGTTTGATTTGAAACTCTCAATTACTTTGATATCATAAAGAATCCCACTGACAGTCAATGACACGAACCAAATTGGATCCAAACTATTAACACCACAGGTCCACAGTCACTAAATGTGGTTTTAGTGCTTCTCACATCCCAATCCCTACCATTTGGCCAATGTATGAGACACCTTCAAAAGCACAGCTTAAATGGTGTCCAAA
Organism: Begonia fuchsioides; assembly: GCA_003255005.1. Lineage (NCBI taxonomy): Eukaryota > Viridiplantae > Streptophyta > Magnoliopsida > Cucurbitales > Begoniaceae > Begonia > Begonia fuchsioides. The sequence continues at coordinate 174,008 of QAOC01034659.1, read as the reverse complement.
AGTAAATGATGTGACTAGTGACCTTAACCATGAGTTTCCAAAGCTATGATAGCCTTGGAAACTCATATGAATATGGGTCACTTCCACTCTTAAAAAAAACCCTCTAAAGCTCCAGCTTAGGGACTCACTTGGATGCTTTGATGCCTCCATCATCCAATCCCTAACCTATTCCGAGATTATGCTGACATATTTTTGACAGACCTAGCTTACATGGCGTTCGAAGTAATTCCAATAGAATTCAACGCCATAATAACATATTTCGATCATATTCACGGATTGGATGCACTCACAAAAAAGAAGTCCAGAATTGGAGCTTACGAATTCACCCTTTGCTGATGTTTACACAACCGCAATTCAATCATTAGCTGAACAACGACGAAAAGAAAATTCAGACAGCACCGTTTCGGATCGATTAAGAAGTGGGCCCTGCAAGAGGCTGCGAGCAGAACCAGACACCAACTGCCGCTTGATCTTCTCCAAGCTATTCTCCGGCTCTCTGTAAAACGCACAGTCGGGGATAAAAACAAAAGCAACAGAAATCAAGTAGAAGTGGGGAAGAAAGAGAACAGAAATTCACCACGGTAGCGCCATTGGAAGCCATTCGAGGCTAAAATGTTGAGATGAGAGAGGAATCAGTTTAGAGAGTTTAGATTCTGATAATTCCATGGCTGTTTGTTAGATTTGATTCCAATGGGTAGACTAGCAGTCAAATCTCTCCAGTCTTTCATCTAATTTTGATTTTTACGTAACAATGACTGATTTTATTGATAATATTCATTGGTGTCAACGTAAACAATGCGTCACTTCTGCTAAATTGAACATGTGGTGCAGCTTGAGAGTGTAAGGCCGCTGAATCACGACCTCAAGCTCACCAAACGAGCAAAAATGGCGGAATGCAGTTGCAGAACTCAGAGATCAATGGTTTTCCTAGTGTGAAAAATCATGGCGCTGAATTTCAGAGCTATTTCTCTTTACCTATATCCACCCCCTTCTTCTTTTTCTTCTACAACTACTTGTTCTTATGCACCATTTCTTCACAAACGAGTCCTTCTCTCCAAGCCCTATTCTGCTGCGTTTTCTCGCTCGGCTCAATCGGAGGCTTCAGAAGGGGAACTTAAGGAAGAGGATCCTCCGGCTTCCCTTTCCAGTATGTATTTATGCAGCAACGGTTTGATTTTGCCTTGCTCTCACTGGTTATTTTGGGTCTTTCTTGATTGAAAAGTTGAAGATGATCTGGTCATTCGATTGATAAATGATGGATACTCTAATCTGATATTTCTTTTTCTGGCTTCACTGCTATAATCTATAGTCTGTGCTCTGGATAAAAAAACTGGTTCAATATTTGAATGTCAATTCAGTTGAAACTTGATTCATTTGAATTTCTCTCGCAGCATCGTCTTCTTCTGCTAGAGCCCAACTCGATCTCTTGGAACAACTCACATCCACGACGAGCCAGTTAAAAGACGGTAAGCAATCTCCAAAACTCTGCATTTTCAATCTACAGAATCTCCATTGCAGCCACTTTTTCTTCAATCCTCTGTTGTTTTTTGCCCACCCAGGTTACGAAAGTGATGGGGTGGGAAGCTGGAGACTCAAAATACGCGATCAACTGGCGCAATTGGTCGGAGATAGGGACGATGATTTCAGCCTTCCGTTGGGGAAAGACCTGAAGAAGGTCAGTGAGAAATTCTTGACAGTATCTCAGAAGAGAAATATAAGAAGGCAAGCTTATTTGGATGAAGTTTCACAGAGGAATGATTCTGTGTTCTTTGCAACTGTTGGAGCTTTTGTCATTCTTCCTCCTGTCATAATCTTAGGCATTGCTATTTTAACTGGCTATGTGCAACTCTTTCCTTGAGAAATCTCTCATAGTGTTTGTAATCACATACCAAATACAGCTTCATAAACTGAAAATCCAGGCCTCTGTGTTGCAAATTGATGCGTCTTTTCTTGTATGCTCATTGAAAATTGACGAGCCATTTCTCTTAGTCATACCAAAATGGTGTAGAGAGGGGCAGGGAGCGAGAGAGAGAACCTTGGGCGGATTGTCCTTGTCGAGGTAGAGAGCTCTAATACCTTTCAATCAAAGAGAAGATTGATATTAGAGAGGAAATAACTTTGTTTTCTTCAAAAAGCAGAATGCCAATGGCAGTTTTCCAAGGATGTTATTTTAATAACCGGGGATTACCTCATAGAAATCGCCGAATATGAGTGTTCGTAATATATTCATCGCACCCTGAATTCCTTCTTTCGACATTCAAAGTGTTTGCTTTCTTCCCACCCGAATCTGTACGAGAAAACGAATTAATTATATACAATCTATCATTGAAGATAACAGAAAACCTGAACTTAAGCTCGTTTAGACAGCACAAGCAGATGAAACCAAACTCATTATAGTTCATCAATGTTCACTTTGTTAGCTATGGTAAATAAGTGATCGATCAATCATGCACCTGTCGATTTTTCATTGATGGGTTTTCAAGAACGAGAAAATTAGATGTCGTCCATGACCACTCTCTTCAGTGTATATGGAACTTTCTATTATGTGTCTTGTACTATGAATCTTGATAATCCCATTCAAGTTTAAACTTAATCAAATGACATAAACCACAGAAAGAACTAACCTAAATCCATTTTCTTTCACAAAGTAAGCAATAGCAAAATAGCATTACCGATTGTAGTGTTATTTTTAACCCTGTAGGGGATGATCTTTTTAAACCCTTCAAAACTGGGATGATCCATCCATTTCCTTCTTTGCCTGCCTCGGCTTCCTAAGTCGAGCATATGTGGTAGTCATAGTTCACCATGGGAGTCTTGTTATGATAAGCATTCCCATTAGGGGGAGAGAGATGGCACTGACAAATGATTCTATGATCTCAGTCACTGAGTTTTTGGAAAAGCACTTGTCAATCACTGATTTCCTGAAATACCCCAAAACTTCTTTTCAAAACATTTTAGACAGATTACAGTTGTTCAGTTTCTTATCTGCCATTTGCATAATTCTTTCTTGATCATAATTCAAAATTTTCCCAAAATAATTTACTTGTAAATTGTAATACTTGAGATACATCTCCCTGCCTTTGCAAGATACTATCTTCACCTACATGAAACTCTATAGAGAAAGCCTCAATAACTGCTTGGACGGCATTTTCATTGCCAATATTTAAATTAATCAGACGCTTTTCCAGCTCTTCGATTTTCTAAGAAGACAATCTTATTTCATGAGCTTTAGAAACCATTGAATTCATAGAACTGATATCGACACTTAACCCCAAGAAAAGAAAAAACCTGATTTTGATCTCTCTAAAAATAGTATGAAACCTCTTCATACCAGCGCTGATGTCTAATGAAGTTATAGTCTATCCTCTACCATACTTGTCCAGATTTATCATGGAACCTTTTTTTCACTTGAGTAGAGAAACTTGGGAATAAGTTCTATGAAAAAATAAGAAAGGCAGTGGCAGTTGCAAAATTGAAACCAAAAAACAGAAAAGCAGCAACCAACAGAGAATGAGTGAACCACAACTATTGAAAACCGTCTATTTACCTGTGAATTTCTGTCATTTTTTCACAGAAAAAATAAAATCCATGGTCTTCCTCTAATTATAAGAAATATAATCCTCAAGCCTACCTTGAAAGAGACAAAATGTGTAGCAAACCCAACTGCAACTAGTTCTTTCCCATGCAGTCTTGCACCAGATAAGGCCAAGTATTCCCCTATAAGCGAACCAAATTCTTTGCGGATGAAAACAATATAGTAAATAAAATCATACATGCAAGAGAAAGCCACATAGAAGCTGTATAATGACAATTGTATGAAATAGTTCTACAAAAAGCTTGCTTCTCTCCTTTTTTACAGACTCAACAAATAAAGTGAAGCAAGAAGTCATTATCTAAGAAGACACGCCAAATAATGCTTGGTGTTCAGTGTTTATAATCGACCTGTCAAGATCTATCCTTTTATGGTCATTCCCAACTATATAAACTCTATGAGATTGTACTTGCTTTCGAAAAATTTTATCCTTCATTTGTAATTTTGTGTTCTTTTCCAGTTTTGAAAAGAAAAAAAAAGAGTCTCTTTGTCAACCCACTTTACATGAACAACACAGTTTCTTACGGAAAAATCATTTCATATGATTACATAGACCTCTTTTAAGGATTCCAATCTTGAAAAGAATTGATATCTTGTACATTTATTGTATTCATTATCATTTCGCGGTCATCTTCTCCCATAATGAAATATTGTCATAATATCAGCCAATTTAGTTCTGTTAACTGACCAAGGAAGAATTTGCAAATCGATAAAACCTGGTGGTCGAATTTTCCATCTCCAAGGAAAACTACAGGTGCTACGAAGGGGATTGAGATTTCAGAGATTATTACTGAGGTTTTTTTATAAGTATGAACATGATAGCAGAGCCAGTACATTCTATAGCAACTTCAAGACAGGTATCCTCTGGTCAAACCCACAAAAAAATAACAATTTAATTAGTATCAGAACAATTTAAATAACATGGAGAGGATGAGTGCAAAGGGAGACGATCAATATAGTTTCACCAAATTAAATCACTTACTTGGTGTCCTGCCATCATAAAACATTCTTAAATCCCCGCCGGCAGAAAAGGCTCGACCAGTTCCTTGAGTGTGGTAAAAGTAGATGAGCTTATAGAAATTACATTCTCGTCACTTTTCTCTCTTTTCTTTCAAATTTTGTGCAGATTTTTTTGAAGTTTTCAACATTTTCATAGAATTAGAGTTCATGATTATAAGATCTGCTGCTTCATCTTTCTCCCATTTCTCCAAGTACTCTGCAAGCAGAGAAACCTAAATCCGACGGAGTGAAGGGGATTAGAGATCAAGATAGTAAGAACAATAAGGTAACCATCATTTTATCAAATATACCACTTTGAATGAGATGACATTCAACTGCTTTGGTCGGTTTAATGTGATCACTCTGACACGGCCTACTTCTTCTCCAAGAACAACCTGAAGACTGAACTAAACAAGCAATTATTGCATCCAAAGCTGAAAAAAGAAACAAACGAACAAGTCTACCTTTTTCAAATGGAACAAGATACCTGTTCTTCTGGGTTACGAGCCTCTCGTGCCATTTAAATGAGAAAAATAGTTTTGCTGGTTTCTGATCGAGAACTGGAAAAGATGACTGCCTGAGAATGCTGCCATATTCATGTTTATAAACGTATCGATTAAACGCAGGCTATAAGAATAACCTCTGGAGTGTGAAAATGGGTGATTAGAGACGGCGGCCGGAGAAACTCAATTTCGGAATATGAACATCAACAGCCAAAAATTTCTGAACATACTAAAATATATTCCAGTTTAAACAAAGCGAAAAAAGATAGAAGGAAGGATCAAGGTGTTCAGAGTACCTGGCGACAAACAAATCTATTTGAATAATTAAATAAAATAACATTAATTATTATTATATTTTATATATTTAATATGTTTTATAAAATTCATAGAAAATTCTTTGATTATTTAGAAAAATTTTATATTAACATATCTATTATAAATATGCAGGGATAAAATATAAAGAGAAATAATCAAAACAAGTTCATGACTAATATTTAAAGTACGAGATCTTCAAGTTATACACAGTCATAAACATAGTTTATCTCATTGAGAATGTATAGTCTTATCCCGACTATATATGTGGTGACATAAGATAAATATATTTTATATAATTTGATTATATATGACTCGACCATATATTGTTATGATAATTTCCGTTAAATATAGAATAATTAATTTTATCATAATGATGGTCATATATGTATGACTTAATTCATTGTATTTCGTAGACTCATATTTCGTTTTAATTTATTCTTTGATTTACTCGGTACAGTTTCGAATGAAATATAATTTTCAAACCTTGTATTTTGGGAATGAATTAAACTAAATAGCCGACAATGCTAACATCGATACAATGAAATCTATTTTTTAGATTTCCTTGTTTGTTGATTCAATAATCGAATAATTAGCGCGTAATTTATAATTGTTATAAATTAATTATTCATTTAAGAACTAATGGTAGTCAATGATAAAGATGTATTATGAGAGGTTGACGGATATAACTTAACTCTATTACAAATCAAATGGAAGTCAATACATATGTAGTGACTATATTAATGAACATTATCTTTGTGTAAATATATTCTATAGTCATCGGTGTTATGAACACCAATAATTCTGCCGTAAGAGGAAAACCCTAAATTTCCAACACAAGGATCATTAGAAGCATATTGAAAGTTTCGAATAGACTAGAGAGAGAAAACTAAAGCACTTACATCAAGAGAGCTTGGCCTAATCGATAATGGAAGAAAAAAAAAGAGTGGTCGCGAATGAATTCAAGAGGAGAAAAAACTCGAAACGTGGGTTGTTCAGGACTTGTACTTCCTACCCAACCTTACGCAAGAATCGATTGGGGAAGATGGGGGTTTAGGCGTGGTTCGGGACTCGCACCAACCGCCATTTTCATCAACTTTTGAACCCTTCCCTTCATTAACAACCAGGAGCTGACTCACTGGCTGGCTGATCAACACTAGGAGACTGTCGAGTGTAGCTTACATTTTTTTTTTGGTTAAAATTAAAAAAAAACTTCGAGTTATAAAAAAGAATATAAAATCTTGAGTTAAAAAAATAATAAATTATTTAGTTTGTATAATTATAATAAATCGTATAATTATTTTAAGTATTAAAAAATTTATAAAAATACTATCACCATGAAAATTTATTATTAACATATCCATTCCGGATTCATTCGTAATGCATTCCCAATACTTTTTGACAACCTTTTGTTAATCAAAAAAGATTTATTGAAATAAATGTTTACAGTAATTCAATACCCAGAAGTTCATCCTCGAGCACATATGTAGAGTTCATAGAAACCATTCTTACAATACTCTTTCCTGCTCATCGGTTGAATTTACAGATATTACTCCCTGATCCTTTGGTTTAAGAAACGAACTGCTTCACATTTCCCGATTCTAATGCTAGCTTGAAGCCGTGGCCCAACGTTAGACGTTGAACCGATACAGCATAACATCTCCTTCTTGTACAATATATTCTTTACCCTCTGATCTCAACTGCAGACAAATACGAGTAATTTAGCGTTAAAAGAATTATTTTTCAATCGAAGCGACCTTCTGCTTAATATGATGAGCAAACAAAGCTCTACAAGCCAAGAGAATTAGCAGTAAAGACATGAACTTACCAACCCTTTCTCCCTCGCTGCAGCAAGAGAGCCAGCAGCAACAAAATCATTGTAGGACACCTAGTAAAAACAACTTCAATCAGTTCTCAATCAACTAAAGTGATACAATTAAAGCAAAATCAGTTCATTTGTCTAATTCTTTGGAGGGTATGTTTGATATTTGCAAGTAATGGGTTTAAAGGTATTGGATAATTTAATAAAATTGGCAAGTAAATTACTTGATTGCAACGTTACAATATAATAAATGAATAAGTCCAAATTTATTATTTGTGAATAATACCGTTTCAGCTCGAATGAAACCTTTCTCAAAGTCAGAGTGGATCACTCCAGCAGCTTGAGGGGCGGTCATTCCTGAAACCATGAAAGAATAAACCGCATGAACAAACGAAAACTACTAAATTCAGATTGATATGCCAAATGGTCACCAATCTACTAATCTCATTTCAAATCAATAATGCATTGCGATACATTGAATCCTTATAAGCCAGAAAATATTTAACAAAATCAATCCGTTGTCACCTACATTACAACTACTGGTTTCTTTTAGAGAAGTTATTTCGGCTATAGGCATCTCTATAACTAACAACTGAGATCTCCTTTTCTTATCTGGTCAACATTCCTGTGAGTTATTTATCCAACAACCAAAGATCGTGTCTACTGAGACTACAGGAAGTTGTGGATACCCTTTCTAACATTGTAACATCTTAGTTGTGCAGATTATTGGGTAAAAGTACTTCAAACATGGTTGTTTCTTCTTAAGTCCCACATTTGCTTAAACCAATTTTAAATCATGGCTATTGAAGACAAACTAACCTGCATGTATGGTCCATGCTCTAGTTTCCTACTAAAAAAACCAGCTTTCATTAGTGATGATAATTTAATATTAAGTTAAACAGCTACAAGAAAAGACACATCATTCCACCTTCTCTCCTGAAGTAAAGTAAGTTCGTAGACCCAGCAAGCTATATGTTTCCCTGATAAGGTTTCCTAGCCCACTTTCACTGACACCAAGAGAGTCCAAAAATTCCACTCTCTCTTCAAATGGAAGTTCTGAAAGTTCAGACTCGACCTGCATTAATAATCCACCGTTCCATGATACAATCATCAATAGAACATATTGCCCAAAGTCAAAAAGAGAGTGACTAACTATAAACTAAATATTTTGGAATGTAAATAATAATTTACACTTTGAATTATAAAGATAATTGCAACAAATATCTTGTCCTTTAAAAAGTCGTCTATGAACACCTTAAACTTTAATATAATTACAACAGACATCTTGTAATCATGTTTTTTTAATTTAAGATGTCAATCAATTTAATTAATTAATTTCGTCAATATAGTTAATTTTCAATCTTAAAATTTTTATAATTTTTTAACCTTTTTATTACCATTTATTAGGGAAATATTTTAGTTAAATGGAAAAACATCATTAAAATTAACAAAAAACATGATGACAGAGTGTCCATTGTAATTATGCTAAAGTCCAAAAGATTAATTATCAACTTTTAAAATAAAATGTGTCCATTGCAACTATTCTTATAGTTCATGTGTAAATTGTTATGTGTAAATTGTTATTTACCTCATTTTGTATATTTTGAAGTTAGAAATTAGTGGGAAATAACAAAAAAATGGGTAAAAAGTTTAAGGAGGAAATGAGCTCTTCCAATTTTTCATTTTATTCTATATATTTTTTTATTTTTTATTTTCGGGATCATACACAAACCTGTGCTGAAACTGTCACTAGTCCAGATTGTAACGTTGATGCCAAATTCCTAAGCTCACCAACAAATGGATTAGCTCCAGGCTCAGCTAAATCAGATTCAGCAACATTTGCCACGTAGATAACTGGTTTCATTGTCAATAAGCACAAATGTTTTACAGCATCCTTTTCAAAGTCTGTCAAAGTTACAGATCTTGCTGGTTTTCCATCCATGAGAGCATTTCGAATTCTTTCCAAGGCCGACAACTCACTCTCCTCCTATGATAGGTTCAAAATCTTTACTAGGCAGAGGAATGTAGAAAAGGGACATAAAGGTAATAATCATTTACCTTAACTTTCGATTGAGAATCTTTGGCCTTTCCTTTCTTCAGCTTTTCCATTCTCTTCTCAATCTGAAACTCTTAAAGGGCACAATTAAGTCTCAGCGTCACTTCAATAAGAATGTCTTCCAGTGGGGTTAGATAGATTGAGAGTATGCAAAAGAGGTATCATCAAGCATGAGAAAAAAATACTATGAATTAGTTACCTATTGCTTCACCAAAATTGATGTAACAAGATCAATTTTTACTCAAGTGAGTGTCTAAGGAAGCAAACGAGTGGAATCAAATCCGGGGAACAACAGAATAACCAATTTTCAGAATACCATATGCAATTAGAAAAGAACAAACAAATATTATTTTTCAGAAAGAGAAACAATTGTGAAATATAGTGTTTTTCCTTTTTTCGCATAATTTGTTCTATATCAATCGAAATCTCTTCTTTCTTCTTTAACCTAGTTACAGTCCCCCTAAACTATGTAGCTATATCTTAGATGAACAATTTTTCTGTGCAGAAAAACTTGATTGACTACCACAACTTTAAAGTTCCACATAATCCAAATTAGTTAACACAGAGAACTGTTAGAAAATTATCAGATTACCTGGTCCAGATCAGAGAAGATAAGTTCTAAGTTGATTACATCAACATCCATTTTCGGATCAACTCTGCCATTCACATGAACAACATCATCATCTTCAAAACAGCGTACAACCTACAAAATAGTTAGTGTATCAAACACAAAAAGTGAAAACTAAAAACATTTGCATGAATCATAAGATTTGGAGGGCAGATATAAAATTTCTCCAAACAGAAAATACGGAGACAAGTTAGAATGATTGATGTAGAACACAATTAAAGGGAAATGAGAGATATTTAGACCATACTCATTTGCAGAAATAAGGCTCGATTCTAGTACATAGATCGACTGTAATTTAAATCGTTTAACCCTTTAACTCTAGAGAGAAATTCTTACTCATAGATATTCAAGTTTTTGCAGTTGGGGGTAGTTCCCAAGTTTGAGTGATTGATTAAATTCAACTGTTTAAAATCAGAAAAAAAAAATCAGATAATTTTAAGCAAATCGATAATCCATTACCTGAAGAATGGAGTCCACCTCCCGAATATGAGATAGGAATTTGTTACCTAAACCCTGAAAAAAGTAAAACAAAAGAGTCACATTAATTGGCATCACCCCCTGCAAAGTAACATCAAAGTAAACAACGAAAGTGATTACAAGATACGAAATAAAATTTCAAACATGAAATAATACATCTAAAGGTTGAAAAAAATCCCATCATGTCAGACAATATATTGATAGAAATGGTATTTGTTACAAAAGATAATTCAAATGTAGCTTTTAAAAAATCTATACCACACTTTTAAAAAAAGCAGCAGAGATTGTCCACAAATGACAAAAAATAAACTAAGTGGGTGAGAAGTGATACCTCCCCTTGACTGGCACCTTTGACTAAACCAGCAATGTCCACGAATTCTATGGATGCTGGGACTATTCGTTGAGATTTACTGAGATTAGAAAGTACATTTAGACGAGGATCTGGAACTGCAACAATTCCTACATTCGGCTCTATTGTACAAAAAGGGAAATTAGCTGCTTGAGCTTTTCCATTTTCGACCTATACATACAGGTCAAAAACATCATAAGCACATTAAGAGATAATTTATGATGCACTTTAATCTCATTCTTTAGAAGTTTTCTTGTTTCAGTGGAAGTTTTCTGCACACACAAAGCATACAACACAACCAAAAGAACGATAAACACAGCCACAAGTATAGAGAATACACAAACTCGAAATAAACTATGAAAAAAATTATTTATGATAAGATCATATTGCGTCTTATATATTCTCTAATATTTATGATCTTCCAAGCTAAAACCAACCTAATGAGTTTAAAATTTCAACCACTGAAAAAAATTAATCTCCCAGTAACTTATTCTTACTATCTTGAACTTCTTATAATCAAATTATCAATAAATCAATAGTAAAAAAGTTAAGAGCTTGGTAGCATATCTCTTATAGAAAATGTAAGGGAAAACATAATTAACATTGAAAGTGTTGTGCTCCAAATAAATGTATTGAAGAAGTTCATTCACGTCACTCCTAGCGTCTTGAAAGTTATGAGTTGAAACGACCAGTAATACTCATGTTTTTGGAAAATTAAGAAGATTATGCTTTAAGTTCCAAGACATTTTAAACCCCACAAGCCAGTAACAGTCAATAAAGCAAAGTCTCAAACAGTCAGAACTTAACACTTAAAAGCATTATATTCGATAATTTATAACTTTCATTTGGTGAATTACAATGCAGAGCACTAGATAGGAGAACAAGGAACGCAGAGAGGAAAAAGAAGAAGGAAATAGATGACTCACAACGGCGTTAAAAAGAGTGGATTTTCCGACATTAGGAAGGCCCACAATGCCAGCTCTGACGCTCATGCTTATCCTCGAGGAAGAAGAGAAACACCGAGTGAACACAGAGACTCCATCGAAGCGAGAAGCTCCAGCCAAAAAAGAGTGGCTTTTGAGGAACGAGGGCTTGGAAGGACAAAGAACAGCAGGAATGACGTGAGTGCAAGCAATTCTCGCCATAGCCGCCGAAGCTCAAGCAGACGAAGAAACGGGGCTAGGCTAAGCTATGCTAAGCAGCAGACGGCGATGAGATGACTTTCTCGCGGAATAGCTTCTTTCTTGTGTCCAATAAATTCGGATTAATAATTTTCAAAAATTAAATTAAAGAACTTTCCATGCTAAAATATTCTATAACTTTCTATAATTGTAAATTGGTTTAAAATTAAAAAAAAAACTAAAATTACTGGAAGAATGAGAAATGAGATTGAAAATAATTAATTTAACGAAAGAGCAAAGCCGAGATATCGACAATAATCCTCGATTTTTATTTTCGAACACACAAGATAACCGAACCAAACATTCTTATTCCCCGTACTTCGACAAGGATCTTAACACATCGATAAAACTATCGATACAACCATTGAGATAGTTCTTCTCGGGTTTATTATACAAATTCCACTCCACACACAAAGCACACGAGGCCCGAGCACACGAGGCCCGGGCACGTCACCAACCAATTCATCCCGGGCTTATTTATTTAATATCATGCACAAATAACTCAACGGCGGAAGCTCCTCGGAGTACGAGAAGTCTCACCCCCGTCGTCTTTGAGCTTCACGGCGGTGTAGATCCCGGACCCAGCCAAAGCCCCGATAACCGGTGCAACCAAGTACAACCATAATCCTCGATAATTCCCGGCTGCGATTGCTGGGCCCAATGTCCGGACCGGATTCATTGAGCCACCGGTTGACGGCCTGCCAATCGGAATAACATAAATTATCGTTGTATGAGATTGATCTAGGTTGATTGTTTCCCAAGCCTTCCAAGGTGGGCCCCTATTTACTAGCACATCAACTTTTTGATTCCTTCCTATGGCTAACTCACACGTTGAAGTTCATCTTTTGGTTCTTTTCCTACTTGATTGATTCTTTGTCCTTGTCTGTTGATTTTAATTGGAGTTTAGTGGCAATTATTTTTCCGATATTTTCGACAATTATCCAAGTCATATTGGCGTGACAATACGAGAAATTAATTCACAGTACTAACCCGGCCACTAGGATATTCAGCATGACCGTAGCCCCAACTGCGATCCCGGCTAACTCTCCCACCTGCAGCCATTCATCGGAGAAGAGAGCTAAGATTTTCTCAGCTTAACCCGATGAAAATTATCGAACAAAAGAGTAAAAAATTGATCTTACCGCTCGAGTATCGGTAGCCACAGCAGTAACGACGAACAAGAGATTGAAAGTGATGATCATTTCGAGAGCAAACGCCTGGCCGATGCTGACCGAAGGAACGGTGACTCCGCCTGACATGAACGGGTGGAAGACACCCTTGAGAGCGAAGGAAGCGCAAATGGAGGCCGAGACTTGGGCTGCAATGTAAGCCGGAACTTGCAACCAAGGGAAGTGGCGCAAGGCAGCAAAGGCGATAGTGAGCGCCGGGTTGAGGTGGGCCCCCGAGATGTGCCCGGTCGAGAGGATCACGATCATCACGGCTAGCCCTGCAGAGGCTGCATTTCCGATCAGGGTTTCGGCCCCGTTGTACTTTTGGTTCACAATCGGCGCGGCCGTGGCCCCGAATATGAGAATGAACGTCCCCACAAACTCTGCACCTATCTGAAAAATTTATGCAAGCATTGGCTATCTACCAAATGAGTACGAAAAAGATTAAAACTATATTGCAAATATACGTGACGTTTAATCGAAACTATATTGTAAATGACCGACTTTTTTTCAGCTACAACTTTTGGTGGTAAATTATACAATATGGTCGTATTGATTAGTTTTTCTATGTTATCTTAGACGTGACCAAAACAACGTGACAAATTTTGTTATCTACTCGTGTTTTTTTCTAGAATTCAATAGATAATATAAAAATAAAGAAAAAATAAAAGTGTATAAATAATGAAATATCATTTGTCCTCTACGTAATTATTGGTTTGAAGGGTGCTCTACGGAACCTAAGAATTATTCCATTATACTGAAATAAGGTTTTTATTATTTAATTTATTGTTTAGACATATGATGAAGAATATATTAAATAATGGAAATTAATCGTTAATTAATTAGTTATTAGACCGACTAACATATTATTGACTATAATAACGATGAATTAAAAAGAAATTCAATTGAGTTGACTTTGAGTAGTGAGGGAAGAAATCAAGAAATCGCCGATTACCAAGGCGGTCGCAAACTTAGAGAGGGAAAGTATTTACCTTTCTAGTGAGAGAAACGTCCGGCGAAGGAAAGTCGGTGAAACAGGAGGGAGGTTGTCCCCACGCCGGAGCATTGACCGGCAAGCACTTGCACCTCGGCATTGACTTCCGATCATACGACAGCGAATCCACTCGAAACGAAGAAAACAGCGGTCCTCCCGGCGATATCGGAGTCGCCGGCGCCGACGCCGTCGGCGTACCTCCTTCAGATTCAGGCATTCTCTCCTCTTCTCTTCTCAAGAAAATTATATCAGCGAAAAAAGATTTTTTTTTTTTTGGAAACAAAAGGAGTGGATTGCGGGGAAGAGTATTACATAATTTGGAAGCTTTTATTATATTTTCGCTACGGAAGAGTTGAAATTACAGCCAGGACTCGAAGGACGATCTAGAAAGGGATTTCGATATCGAGAAGAAAGCTTGTAACAGAATTCTTTTTTGGGTTTTCTTTTTTTGTTTAGGAAAATGCTCGGGGCGAAAAAAAGGACTTTAATTACATATTTATGAAGCTTTTATAAAGGTAATTCTAAGGAAGACGATGAAGAAAGAAATCCAGCTTACCCAGAACTGAACTTCAACTGAGAAAGAGCTAAAAGATCGAAGAAAACTCCATTGATGCGAAAGACAAGAAGATTACAGAAACTGAAACACGAAGAACAAGAGCTAGAGAAGAGACGATTGCAGAACACAATGAAGCGACCGAAGAAGACGAAGTGCAATTAGCCCAAAACGGTGCCGTTTAAATACACAAAACGGGGTGAAATTGAAAGTCAATGGCAATCGCATCAGTTAAGCAGTAGTTTGCATTATGGGTAATGCTAGAGTCACTGTCAACAGGGATTAATTCACGTCACAGGCAGACATCGACCGTAGGATAATACTGCCAACATGAGATGGAGAGTATCCGAAAATGAAAAATCTCTTCTTTTTTCTACGTTAAAACCAAACCCATCTGGTGCACATGCCTTGTGAACAGCCTCTCTCGTAGGAGTTTTATATTACAAGAAACAAAAAAGGGAGAGAGAGAGAGAGAGAGAGAGGGGGAGGGAGAGAGAGGCCAATAATGAGTCATATAATATGAGTTTGTTGGTATAATATTGGTTGAAGAACAGTACTCAAACTTTATGTCTGTCGAATGAATTGTCAACTTTTGGAATGCTCTCTTTTGGTTTGATTGGTTTGTTTAATAATCATACAGATCTCCGATTAAGTTACCATCATGTTTTTTTAAAGTGCTATTGCTCATTCTTTTTTACTTCTAAACTATAATATTGGGTGATCCCGCTTCCATGATTTCGTCACCACTTCCTATTAAAGCGCAAATTTGTGAAAAAAAAGAAAAAAAAATCATGAGTAGACAAAGAAATTCACCATTATTGAAGAACGACATAAGTATTACCAAAGCCAGAATCGATGCAAGGATTCGTAAAAGCCAATCAAATTTGGTCGCATTGCAGACTTTTTGACCGAACCAAAAAGAATTCAAGTTGCTAAACTTTGACATAACTGTGCAACGTCTCGTGATGAAGAGTCACTTCGCTTGTTTTTATTGAGCGGAGGGTGACAAATAACCCCGTTATCGATTGTACATGTATGCATACAGAGTAACTTCATTAAAACATATCATTTCAACAAGAACACTATGAATACGTATAGAATGCGCAAAGCGATTGATAATGTTATGAAAATTTACATGATTAAATTACTTCGACTTATATAATTTAACTTTTGAGATAATTAGTAAATTAATAACTAATATGAGTTATTACACTATATTAGTTAGCTGTTGCTTGAAATCTAGTTCAATTATGACTTATATCTTGTTTGTATTTTAAATTTGGAAATTTCTTGAAGCTCTAAATTATATTAAAGATAGTTTTTTTTAAAAAAATTAAAACTAGGTTGTGGAAAAACTATTTTAAAAAATAAATAAAATGAAAAAATCAAAATACAAAAAAAACAAGTTTTAGGGAGTCTCATGTAAAAAAAACTATAAATAAAAATACAACCATATATAAGATCCATGAGATGGACTTTTAACTCGCACCAAAAGAAATCTAGGCTGCTGAACTCTAACAACGACACCAATCCTCTTAGTGCAACACACATCGTTTATAAGAATCGGATAGATGATTAGAACAATTTCGTTATCGATCACATCTTTAATTGCATTTAATAGAATAAATTGACCGCCTGCAGACGCCCACGCACTCACATATACATATATTCATCAATGTTATATGCATATATATACACACCCGAGCACTTAATAGAGGCATGGACTTAAATAGAGAAGGCTCTTTTTACAGAGAACCCAAACAAAGTTTGACGGAATTTAATTTTTGTTTTGCTAATTTTGGTCCAAGATTCGACATGTAAAGAAAGAATTTTGCTTTTTTCCCCCTTGGATGCGGCTTCTCTTTCTAAAGGAATGAGGAGCACATCAAGTTATATATAGTGAAGATTTCATATGTTTGTTCTCCTCAAATGTTTGAAATTTGACCCAAATCATGTGACTTCCTATGTAAGAAAAGTATTTGTTTGTCTTCCACTTGAAGCTTTAACTTTGTTTTGAATTATCGGATCAGATGCTATGTGTTGAAACTCGAGAGACTAACACTTGGTTTGTTGTCATACCTTGCGATGAGTCGTGTGGGAAAAGTAATCGTGGGATGAAAAACAATCGGTAACATGTACCAAAGTGCTCTAATACTTTGACAAAACTTTTGAAATGTAACCTTAAAAGTTTGAGAAATAAAAATGTTAAATAATAAACCCTGAGAATTGAGAGAATCAGATGAAGAAAAATCACGAGAACCAATTCAAAAATAATATCACTTTGAAGAATTAAGTCATGAAAGCAATGAAAGTGGTAGCTTTTAGAAAAATTCTCTTTAATTTACTACGACGAAGGTGAGTTCATCATAATTGAGAGACCCACCAAATTGAACGTTACTTTCTATGAATTCATTTGATGGTGCAACTTAGAAAAATACTTTCAACCACGGAATCATTAATTAGCTTTCTTGAAAACAACTTTTTTCAAAACACTATTGCAAAAAGTTCCAAACAATTGACTAAACCATGTTGAAAAGCACTTCTCGGACTCACAACGAACAAAAAACGAACACTCGCCGAGGCCGGGGGAACGTGTGGACGGTCATAAAACCGAAAAAGAAAGGCTCTAGGGAGACAATAGATGGTGGAGGAGGTGATTAGAGAAGCTTCAATGATGAAAGTTAAGCTCCAATTAGTTCCAAAACTCCTCGACCCATTAATGTGCACTCCGTAAATTGAAAAGGGTTTCAAGAGAATCGTTTGAAATCTAATAATTAATGTGGGTCGCTTCTTTTTTGCAGTTTCGTTTTCATTACCTATGCTGATAGGGAGAGGGGGTCTCTCGTGGGACATCAAGTTCAAAGTTGCTTTTTGAAGAACATTAATGATTGTTTGCGACATAAATTATGGCCACGAGTTTACCCTTTTGAATTTTTAATTGCGGGAGGCGCAAAATTGGGTTCATCGATCGGACACTTTCTCCCTTCTTAAAATCCTCGAATCATCTGACCCTCAATTTTCATGACAGTGGAGTTACACCTGTTGCTTGTAGCTCGTTATTTAAGTTCTAGGATCATCAACGTCAACTTTTCTCTTTAATGATTGATTAAGTTTAATTGCATCTGATGATGTCTTTTATTTTTTTGTATCGAAGATGAAGCATCTCAAAATTATTCGATCATAGTGATGCTGATTAGATGTGAATATTGAGCTCCGTTTCGATCTCTCCTCCGCTAGCTGTGACCCGAGAGTGGGTCCTTCTGGATTTCATATCTTTGGTGTCATCGATTGACGATGACATGGCCAAACTCGCCATAGTTGACAAATTTGAAATTTAATTGGCTTGGAATGGGAAATGGAACAAAGGAAAGAGAAAGCAAAGCATGATGGACAGACAGACAGACATCCGTTTCGCTCGTATGATACGCTGAGATGTTGAGACAAAAAAACCAAATTTAAGGAACAAATAATATTAACTAAATGGATACAGTCAATATTAAATAAATCAAAAAACACTGAACAAAGAATATTAACTACATGGATACGATTAATCGTAAATAAATTAAACACCACTGAACAAGACAAAGATTTAAAGAACCTTTGAATATTGAATTATTGAATATTGATCTACGCCCACACAGCCTTTTTTTTGTTTCGTACCATAAATTAAATATTGAATTATTGACTTAAATGTGTCACCGAAATTATAAACTAAGATTCGAGAATGATAGAATGCTGTCACAAAATTCTCAAAAATGCCAGCAGAAGAAATGTAACCTGAATTTAGCACTTCAAGATGTGGGTTTTCTAAATGCAGGAGCCTGAAACTGGTAATATGGTTTATCTTCTAAACTCGGGCTTAACTCCTCTTTCAACCCCAAGCATCTCTGACTGGACCGGCCATGATCGACCCCTGTTTAGTTCTTCCCTTTATATGATTGAAATTATCAAGGATATTTGCAATCGATAAAAAAAAAAGAGAAACCAGAAAAAAAAAAAAAGATAAAATGAGGGAGGATAATTACAAGTTTTGATGGTCGTCTAATCCAAATCTTGCTTGCTCTTGCTTCTTTTCATTTTGGCTTTGAATCTTGACTTAGCCATGAGTGTTTGTACTGTGTTTACGAAGTTGCCAACTGCCATTAAAAATAAAAGGATGCCGCAAAAACTCACCTGCAACCAATTTACTTCCAATCACATAAAAATTTCAGAAAATCAATTTCGCTATCTATCATTCAACATAATTTAATTATCTTCCCAATAAAATTCTAGATTTTTCATCCCATCAAACCATTGAATCAGCAATAGAAGAGGGTAAAATATAAAATAACCTGCCATTCAGAAACCATTCCAACCAGTGCAGTCTTAAGCAACAGTAATCCAACATATGCCTCAAAAAACTATGCGAAAAAAAATTCAATGTGTCAGCATAAACACCAATCAAAAAAGAAAATAGGGAGAGGAAAAGAAATGGTCATCTATGCTCTCAATAGTAAACTTGCCCACAGCATTTTATTTTAAACTTCTCTCTTTATAATGCGAATAGTAGGCAGCCCTATATTTCTTTCTTTGTGATACCAAGATCTTCTATCTTCACTACTTATTCTTATAATGCATGATATGTACAGAGACCATGTAAAGAGCCAACAAAAATATAGGCAGGAAGATATCCATATTTTACACTGGTTGACCAATCTGAAAAGTCGTCTATGTTGCATCACACGAGCAAATATTTAAGAGAAACTAAAGACCATGATTAGATCACCTGCAAAATGAACAATATTGGACACAAAAGCCACAATTGTCCATCTACACCAGCTGTTTCTCCCCAGACAACATCCATTCTCTTTGCCTAACCAAAAAAAAGCCTGAATGATCAGCGTTTCGAACATGAGTCAAGTAATTCGGATTTGTTTGTATGATACAAATGATAGTTAAAAAATGAGATTGCGTGGATATTGAGAGACATACAACTTTGTAGCCCAAATGAATATATGATGACAAAATGAATGTGACAATAGAGAACAACCTTTCCCAAAGCAATACGAGTGTATAACCTCTGGCGTTGATATCTATTTTGTAGAAGCATTGCAACTCCTTGCATTATGGCCCACTGTAAGAAGAGTTGCACACCTCTCTGCTTTTGGGTACAGTTTGGTTGTCCTTTAATCTCCCAAGTAAGACTTACAAGGGCCATCAACATTGCACAATAATGATGATATATCCACCTGCAGAAGTATAATAAAGAAAATTCTAAAGAGAACCATTGATACAAATGAAAATTCATGAACTAGAAAAAAATGGATCTGAAAATGAGCTTGAATAAAGATAAGCGTGAAATAAAATCCAGCCTAAGAAAAACTTTTCTGCATACAAACTGCATGAATTGGAAAGAACAAAGATGACTGCAAGGCAAGAACCTCCATGACAATCCATCAATTCCAAATGGCACCCATAATCACCATACCCACATCTTTGGCGATTTATTTATTTAAACAATCTCTACAGACTCCTTGAAGAAAAGAAACTAGGTAAAAAACCAATTTTTTTGCCAACTCAGTAAGCAGACAACAGTCATTCGAAGAATATCATAGGCATAAAAATGAGCATATGGGCTCCTAAGATTGACTTAATTATTGATATATAACATAACAGACCACCAAAAGACAATAAACCCAGAAGCAAAGAAATTGGGCAATTATGTGCTACTGCTTTTCACAGAATATCAACTGACAAGATCTAATTTGACAATATTAATTGGATACATGCATAAAAAGGATATAATATTATGTTTGAATGATAGTGCTTTTGATATGTGCATGCTATACTAAAATCGCTGTTTCAATACCATGTGTTGCTACTAGTGCTTTCTATCTTTTTTTTAGTCTGTAGCTCATTAAGGTAAGGACTTACATGAAAAAGGAGACAGGTGACAACCTGGTAAACAAATAATGTTGATGACCTTCACATGATAACGTGACTTCTTATTAACTAAGCCAAAATATGTAAATATGCATTGTTGAATGGGAAAGATCAACCAATCGTTTTCTGTTTCATAGTACAATTTGGAACCAATGAGAAGCGTACATTGGTGCATTTTCTCAATAATGTTTGTGAACTCTGATTCAATTAATTCATCTGCAATTAGACCCTTTCGGCTTATACATTGGCAAAATATTGTTGTTCATGAATATATGTAGAGACTCTGCTGTGTATATAAAAAGAATACTAATTATACTTACAGATGTGTTTAAGTCCTATCCATTTAGGTTTTTATATGCTTTATGCAAGGGGAAAATGACATGTAACAAACTATCAGAACAAGTCCACCAATGAGAGAACTTATTAAATTTCACAATTAATCATTCACAATTACCATGGCCGAATGTCACTGCCATTGACCCTCAAAATGTTTTCTCGCAAGGCTAAACTTGTGTATAAGAACAACAACCACGCCTGAAAAGGCAGTTTTAAAATTAGAATACTCCCTATGCAGCATTAACTTAGCAAAACAAAAAATTGCAACTGTAACATTAAATAGCAGGAAATATCGGCAAGCACCTGATATAGTTGCACAGGAAACGCAGGCATGCATCCATCCCAAAGCCAAGATCTTAAGATAAGCAGGATTGATGGAAAGAGCAAGAAAAGAAGGGCAGTTCTGTCCTGTACAACGCAAAACCCAGGATCAATTTTCTCCAAAATTTCATATGAAAAATAAAAGTGACCAACAATGATGTGAATTTCATGAAAAAGAAGAGGTTTCATGACTATAAAATTTCAATGGATTAACTTATTAAAGAATTATGCTTGACCAATAATCCTCATCTGTTACTTACACACTAATACAATCATCCAAATTCATCATGCGGAGCAAGATACAATTGTTTGTATTTTTTTTTTTTTCTAAACTAAAGGATAATCTGCAAACCTTGACAAATATGGAATATCTATAAATCACACTTGGAAAAAATACGATGAAAATGCAATAAATAAGTTTAAAAGAGAAAAAAAAATTGCATATCAAAAAACACGTTGATCACCATGGTTTCAATTTATAACAACCTAAGTTTCCTTAAAAGAACCTTGTAGGCCGGAAGGAAAAAGGAAAGGATGAGGTGCATACCCTGTAACTGTTGTATTCCTCTTTGACTTTCAATTGCACGTCCTTCTGCGAGGCACGCACGTTAATGGGCCCCAAAAACTTCCTCAAAAACCCGCCTGTGCATGAAATCGTACGACAACAGATGTACAGATAATCGATCAAAATGGCACAAATGTAGTCCTAATGATTAAGAATGCAGCAATTGCGAACAAAAAATTAAAGATATAATTAAAAGGCAGATAAACCTTGAGCTTTTCCCGGAAGAAACGAGGCGGCATCTCCATCTTCCAAAATGCATTTAGCTCTATGCAAATCTTCCTCAAGCTGAGAAAAAAACAAAATGCAACGGAAATGTTATGATAAATACAACAATTCCAAAATCGTGAAATGCGAAATGAAGAGCGGCGTTTGCCTTTTCAGCGAGCTTGGGATCCAATAGCTTTTTGGAAATGAGAGAGTTGAGCAAGGAATGATGGCGTTTAATAGAAGACTGAAGAGAAACAGCCCGTTGGCGAATGGAGAGTTCATCGCTGGAGATCTTAGAAACGAGAGACGCAGCCGAGTCCTGAAGCTCCTTCGCCTGCTCCACCACTGTCGGTATTTCTTCCACCATTCTCTCCGCCGTGTTTAATGCGTCCGCCATCTCCGTCTCTCTCCGTTCAGCTTCTCGATTGGAGGACCAAGCCAGAGAGAGAGAGAGGGCAGATCTAAGGGTCGCAAAATGCGAAGCTCTGGTTTTGGTGATGTCCACAGTCCAACCACAAATGATTAAAATGCGTATTGTATATCATTATCCAGTTATTTCATTTTATTAATTAAACCTACTTTATTATCTAAAATTCATTCAATATCTACAAAAAATATTTAATAACCTACATTAGTTTTGGAGTTTCAAAAAATGCAAGCAGTTGGTGCGATTAATGGCGATTGTGATTGACATCTGTGACCAAGCACAGACCATGTTACTTTTTAAGGTAGTATTGTTCGTCCAATTTTGATATGGTTTGGACTCTGGATGCTGAACCGAGCCACCAGCTAGTGGCTTTCTGGTTATTAAACCGGATTGATAAATAGAATGGACCAGATCGTAGACAAATCGTTTGGTTTTTTTGGTATAATTCCTAATTGGTTAGAAAATTAAGAAAAATTTAAAATTGATTTTATTGAAAAATGTTACAATTATCACGTCCCCATTGAAAAACTGGCACAAAGCTTGAAACGCACCCACGATAACATACTCCAAAACTTGCGTATCTCTGTGATTCTAAATTTTCAATCCAGACTCACTCAACTTCTGCTCAGTGATGCCGTCTATTCGCTCGGCCATCGCCGGAGTCAAGTGTTTTTTCCAATCTCCGACGCCCCCTTTTCTGTATAACGTGCTATAATCCACTTCTGTTCACTTCCACTCCACTCATAGTTTCAAAACTAGACAGTTTTACGATCTCGTCCACCGCCCATTCTCTATCTTCCTCGGCCGGAAATGGGCATCCCAAGAAGTCAGCGAGTTTCGATATATGAAAGTTGCGTCTCTCTTTCATTTCTTCGTACTTTAAGAAGAGGATCTTCTGAGGGTTTTTCGAGCTTTCATTCCAGTAACCTAATAGATGCTCCCATATTGGCCCGAAAGGAGACTCCCCTTTGCAACACTCCTCGAAGGCTACTCCCAGGGGGATCTTCTCCATGCTTTCTTGTTTTAGCTTGGTCAAAAAGTGCCAGAGAGATATGAAAGTGTCTTTAGGGTTCAGACCTGGACAACATCGAAGAACATTTGTCGGGCTCACAAACGAATAACAAGAAAGACGAAACAAGACTACCTATGCAGACGATCTTGCAGTCTGATTCCTTTATCGAAGCCGGAAGCGACACTAACGGTAAGTGGGTTGAAAACAACCGCCGGGGTGCTTCGAGATCAGAGGGATCACTAGTTTTTTTACCACCATAGAAATCCATCTCCATGTTGAGGACGAGAGAGTGTGGATTCTTGAGGATGAAAGGGTGTTCTTCATAATTCGAAAAGCGCAATAGTTTTTGAGCGAAAATCAAAGCCTTCATCCATGTGGTGCTGGCTTTAGCCGTCGAAGCCAATAGCACGTCGGAATCTCGAGCTCTGAATAGTTTTTGAGACGATATTACTCCTTCTATGATCGTGGTTGGGTACTGTCGCAGGAGGGCCTCGAAGAAACTCGTAAATCACGTAACTAAATATACCTTAGCATACTCAAAAATCTCACACAAAGGCCGTTAAAATTGCGGAAATACTTCAGGTCTATCCATCCAAAATGTCATAAGTCATAGCATAAATAAATAATTATATAACTAAATCGAAAGAAATATTATTCAAGTATGTTCACTCACAATTCTTATAAATTTCAACAAAAGAGAAAATAAAGAGATTTTTCGAAGAAATCTATACCAGTTTCAAAATCGACTGCTGGCCTTGTATAAAAAATATTGTCGATTTTTATGAGTGACAACCTCGTAAGTTACCTACATTTAATGCATTCCGGTTAAAACTTAGATCTATTTTTCCATAAATCGTGATCTATTTTGTATGATCCATGCATTTTGAAATTCAATCAAAACTATGCATATTTCGTCATTTCAAATCCCGGCTCCACGAGCCCAATAAAAACAAATTCATTCACATTGAGAAAACCCGACTCATCGGGCCCCTGTAAGATATTTAGAAAACTTGTCACGTACGTAGGTGACTATACTACAAAATACCCTCACAGCTATGTAAAACATCTAGTACCAATGAAAAAAGAGTGTCACACAAGGATCACCCAATCACACCACAAAAAGATGGACTAGAAGACTCACCATCTCATGAGTTAGAAAGAAACTCGGTGTTGGCCCTCTCTGGGTACCAACTTTAACCACCTCGGAACAAACCACAGTGACCTCAGCTAACTGTCATCCAAAGGCATCCTGTTAAGGTATCCCAGACCTAAGCTACTGTAATCCGATGCCGATCAGGAACACAACCGTTAGCTACTCGGGTCGAACCACAACGGCACACAACCAACTGAGAACCAAGAGCAATCTGCTAAGATTGTTCTGATCTCAGTCACCGTACCTTGCACGCATGCTCGTACCTTGCACGCATGCAGTATCCTTGGCCAAGTTTAGGGGTATCAAGGTACCCCAGAAAACGTATCATCACCGCCTCATCACCCATCTATATCACATCATGTGATATGACACCGGTCGAGCAACACCAACTCCGAACGAAAGGGGGTACGCCTCACCTTGACGGAACGAATGAGGTCAACCTCCCGACCGAGCCACACCAACTCCGAACAAAAGGGGCCACGCCTCACCTTGACCGAACGAATGGGGCTGATCGCCCGACCGAGCCACACCAACTCCGAACGGAAGGGGTCAATCGTATTCAAACATAATTCAACATTTTATAAAACCAAATCTAGTTTTTAAATAAACATGAAAATCTAAAACAATCCAATTCAATGTACACTTCTATCCAGATAGTCAAAAAAATAAAATATCAATCATTTAAATCAAGCAAACCAGCAATATAAATCATGGTCTATCTGGATTATAAACATATGCACTTTAAATCGTTTAAATTAAACTACATATTAATACTTTAAAACTGACGTGTTGGCGACCAGACCTCGTCATTTTGAGTGTCAACCACTAAAATATGGTTATTATCAATTTTAAACCATTCATCTAGGTTTAATGTAGAAAATATAAATAATTTACCTCTCATGACGGGTGCTTTTTGCTTTTTAATATTTTTCTCCCTTTCTGGGCCCGGTTCAAAGTCGTTAAACTCCTCTGTAATATCTCATATTAGTGCTGTCAATCGAGCCGACTCGAGCCTGGGACGGCCGGCTCGTCGAGCCTGCCAAGTCAAACGAGCCGAGCTTGTCGAGCCTACCAGCTCGGTCGAGCTTTTTTCAAACAAATTTTGCTTGAGCCGGCTCGCGAGACTCGAGCCGAACCGAGCCAGTCGAGCATGTCGAGCTTAAACGAGTCGAGCCAAACGAGCCCAACATAGAAATTTTATTTTCGTATATTAAAGTTTTATAACTTTCCGTATTATGTAATTTTAAATTTTGATGAAAAATTTAAGCCTATTATTTTCTTTAATCCAAAAAAAATTTGTATGATATGTTTGTATGTATCGCTTTCATTATGCTAAAGAAACACAAAAACAATAGCATCGAATCAATATCTCAAAGAAACTCGAAAACAATAGCATCGAAACATCGAATCAATAGCATTCAACATATATAGCATCCGATTTGAAATCAATTCGTGAAAGAGTTAACAATTAATAATCATGCATTGTCGAATCGAAATATAAACACCAAAATCATTCATTGTGCTAAATAAAAAGTGAAATAAGTTACAAAAAAATATTCTAATTGTTCAAAAAGATTACAGAAGAACGAACTTACTCTACAGGGGATCGTCCATGGAGATGAAGCAGTTGTGGGTGTGGCCCCCGCCTATGGCATGAGTTGCGTTCGACACCATAAAACGCTCTAGAATGAGTTTCAGTCGACACCTTGGTATACGGTCGGCACCTCCAACGTCCTGGCGAAGGTGCGGTCGACACCTTCGTATATATGCGGTTGACACTGTATTCATCTGGTCGACACCAAGTGGATCTGCAGTCGACACCATGTATCAATGCGGTCGACACTTACTCTTATTTCAGAAAAATGACCAACCGAAAGAAGAATAGAAAGTTGCTTACACTAACATTGTTGACATTTGCATCACTACACCTTATATGCATCCCAAGATGCGTACGAGGGCAAAACCTGAATTTTCTGAAATTTTATCAAGCATCAACTTCGTGACCTTGATTTTATGAAGCCAATATTTATTAAATTTAAATTCCATTAAAGTTACGATTTCGTTAAATGCATCAATCTTTCAAAAGTAGAAGTCAATCTTACGAACAACGGAAGCACAAGATGCGTAGTCGGATAATAAATTCCCGAGCATTCTTTGGTAGCTTCAAAAAATGGTTGCAAAAATTTGAGAAATAGATTAGTTATATCACAACTACAAATATCCAAAGTAAAATATTGTGTCTTTTGACTAATGAAATCACAAATAACGTTCTAATACGGTCTAGTATTTTCTAACATTAGATATGTTGAGTTCCACTGAGTTGAAACATCGGTTTTTAGTTTTCTAGGTTTGAGGTTAGCCGCTTTACAAAATTCTCGATACTTTTGTTGTCGAGCGTTTGACGAAGAAATAAACGAAATTGCACATTTAATTGCACCAATATGCGGTGATGCAAATTGCATGTTGGTCGACCTGCAGTATTTCCAAGGTCGATCAAATGTTATCGTTGAATATTGAAATTTTAACCGTTACATTATATCGGTCGACCTTTTTTATAACGTCCGTCGACACTTTGTCGTCAACCAGTCGACTTTTTGCTATCTGTGGTCGACATTTTGTCGTCTACCGGTGGATTAAGTGTCGACCGCTGTTACACTAAGTGTCGACCGAAAACCAGGTATTCCGAGCCTACGAGCGAGCCGACATGCCAGGCTCGGTACGGGCTTTAGTCAGGTTGAGCTCGGAACGGTAGCAAAACGAGAGCTCGGAATGCTATAGTGTCGAGCCGGCCGAGCGAGTCAGCGAGTCTGCTCGCTCGAATGCCAGCTCTATCCCAAATACAATGTATAAAAAGAAGAGAAACGAAAACCGAGCAAAAAAGCAGTAAAACGACCCCGACCCGTGGCCCAGTTCGAGTTGAACTTGACCAGTCAATGGTCAACCGGACTGGTCAACAGTCAACCCTGGCTCGGCTTGACCCGATATGACCCGACCCACCGGCCTGGGTCGGGTTGGCCCGACGGGTCGCCGATTCCGGCCTCTGTTCTGGTCGATCTTCGTATCAAAACGCTCAGAACAAGGAGAAGAAGATTTTTGTGCCGAAGATTGACCGAAAAATTTAGGTTTCGGGGTAAAAATAAAGAAACCCTGAACGTTCGGTTTTCCCTAAAATCGATCAAAAAACCAGCTTATCTCTAATGTCGCTTTACAAAAGTTGCTCCGCTCGTCTTCGCTAATGTTTTAGCGCTTAGATTTCGTCGAACTCTGGTTTCGTTCTCGGTCGGGGGAAGCGGAAGAAGACCTCCTCTTCTTCTGTTTTTATCTTTTAATAAATATATTATATTAAATTATATTATAATTAATTAATAGTATTATGTTATATTAAATAATATAATATTATTAAAATATAATATTTATTTTATGTAACGTTTTCGATTTTCGTTCGATTCTCATCGTTCCATTAAAAATCTCTGTTCGACCATGTGTCCACTGATTTCGTAAAATCAACTTTTACGTCACATTTGAAAATCGTAGATCGATTTCGTCACGAGATATTTCAATTTAATTAGTTTGACTAAGTCGTAGCACGTGGCATATTCGATAAATTTACGTTCCGTATACGACAATTGATTAGTCAAATTTCGCGAAAAATTTTCCTTAAAACTCGAGATTGAAAATTTCGGGTCGTTACAATTTTGTCGGAAGAAAGAGCGACTATTCTTATTATCCGAAATGAAATCATCAAAAATAGACTCCATCGATATTCAAACCATAACAACCAGACTTTTATTTAAACAAGAAGAATGCTTCTAAATTTTCAGACCGGACGCACTTAACTTTTGTTCAGTGATACCGTCTATTTTTTCGACCATCGCCGGAGTCAAGTAATTTTTCCAATCTCCGACGTCCCCTTTTCTGTAAAATGCGTTATATTTCTGTCCTCTTCGTGATTTTCCAGTTTTGTTCACCTCCACTTTACTCAGGTTTTGAAAACTACACAGTTTCATGATCTCATCGACCTCGCATTCTCTATCTTCCTCGACCGAAAATGGGCATCCCAGGAAGTCGGCCAGTTTCGAGATATAAAACTTGGGGTTTTCCTTCATTTCTTCGAACTTTAAAAACAGAATCCGGTGAGGATTTTCCGAGCTTTCGTTCCAGTAACCTAAGAGATGCTCCCATATCGGCCCGAAATGGGACTCCCCGTCGCAAAACCTCTCCAAGGCTACTTCCAATGGGACCGTCTCCATACTCTCGTGTTTCAGCTTGTTAATGAATTGCCAGAGAGAAATAAATGTGTCTTTCGGATCTCGTCCTAGAGAAATTCAAGAACATTTGTCAGGCCCACGAACACAAATCAAAAAGGAAGAAAAAAGACTACCTATGCAAACGATCTTGCAGTCTGATTTCTTAATTGACGCCGGAAGTGAAACAAACGGTAAGTGGGTTGCGAACAGCCGGGGAGATTCGAGATCGGAGAGATCAACGCTATTTTTCCCATCGTAGACATCGAACTCCATGTTGAGGACGAGAGAGTGAGGATTGTTGAAGATCAAAGGGTGTTCTTCAGAATTCGAAATTCGCCCACGATTTGTAAGAGCGAAAATCAAAGCCTTCATCCAGGTGGTGCCGGTTTTCATTGAAGAAGCTAGTAGGACATCGGAATCTCGAGCTATAAACTGTTCTTGAAACAATATTACCCCTTCCAAAACCATAGTAGGGTACCAAAACGCTTGGTATAAATGTAATTCTCCATTAAGCCAAGCTTTTCGGGAAGGTAAAGAAGCTATGAGATCTTTGCATTCTTTGGTAGGGTCTACTTTCAGGTACTCCGGCAGATCCGCCGGCGAAGCACCGTTGGAAGCCATGGAAGTTAGAAGGGATGAGCAAACGAGCTTGCTTCCCCTTCCTTAAATATCACATCACTACCAAAAAAACACGTTGAAATGCAATATAAAAAAAATCGATTTATTTGACATTGTCGGGAGAGGACCACTGAGGTTGTCGATCTGTCATCTCAGACTTGTCGGGCGGATAGCCATTGATGAAGAAATGTAATTACACCACACGGAGATGGAGGAGACTTCACGTTGATAAATAAGGCAATGAGTCCCTTGAAATGAAATTCAAATTAGAAAATTCTAAATTACAAAAAATAATTTACCTATTTTAAAATGAGATATTGAAAAACACCCTTTGATAAAAACTAATTAAACCAATTTTGTTGTCCTGTTTCGTTTGATTTGATTAGGTGAGTTTTCGATGTTTGACATTTGTATATGATTTTTGGATAAATCGCGTTATGAAATAAACAAATGCTAAAACCGTATGCATAAATCAAAACCAAAGATTGTTTTTTCCCTAAGTATGAAACCAACATTATAATTTCTATGATATTCAATTTTAGTTATCGAAATTGTATATCATGCTAAAATCGAACGCATAAATCCAAAGAAAAAACTATTAATTTTTTTTTTCCAGATAAACGATGAAAAGAGAGAATCACATGTGAGATATCAGAATACGTGAAATATTTAAAAAAAAAGAATGACAATTTTTTTATGTAAATTTGATATAAGAAAATCATTAAACTTAGAACAACCTTAATTTGTATTTTTATCATTAATTTTAATATTTAAATTGATATTTTTATGTAAATTTGATCTAATACCATAACTTATCAATGATCATACTATTATACTTAAAATGATTTATTCCAATTTACAAACTTTGTAATAATTTATGGTCGAGTCCTGCTCTAACTTTCAACATTGTTGTTCAAGTTCAAAAAATTTGAAATTAAATTTTATTGGGTGAGTCTTTCTTTTGAAAAAAAAAATCGGGTCGAACTACAAATACCACTAACAAATATAGTAATTATTATTGAAATTAAACAATGTTGCTTATCATTCTAATATTTTTTTAACCAAATCAGCAAAATAAATACACATGCCTAAAGTTTTAAGGGTAAAAATTAAAAATGGTCCTTAGTTTTGAGTAAATAGGCCGATTCAGGCCTGAAATTTGATCGACGATTGTACGATTTATATAATTTTTTTAATACATAAAAAACAAATATCGTTAAAATTACATACGACAATAAAAATTCTTAAAATTTTTGTCACACATTTATAGAATTGTAAGACAATATTCCGTAAAGTTTCGTGATTTTTTATTGATGTACGTAATTTTAACAAAATTTATTTTTTATATGTTAAACAAATTATAGTAAAATGTACAATTGTTGAAAATTCAAGAAACTTTGTAACATATTTTCTTATAATTCTATAAATATGTGACAAACATTTCAAGAATTTTTATTGCAGTATGTAATTTTAACAAAATTTATTTTTTATTTATTAAAAAAATTATAGTAAATAGTAAAATTGTAAAAAAAATTTAAAATTTTTTAGAGTTTCAAGTGATTTAGATAAGATGTGCATATCGAAATTAATTAAAAACAATCAAATAAATTTGGTGCAAGATGCAAGTTGCGTCTGATAGTCTGCTAAGTTCAAATTTTATTTTTTTAAAATACATAACGGAAGCCAATTTTTAATTTTTACCCGAGTTTTAATGGGAACTCGTATCAATCAGTGTCACAATAATTGTCTACTTATGTCCAGCTAGTTGTCACGCATCCACCAAGCAATTACGGTGGACCCATATATGCAACTACAACTTTTTTATCTACTTTAAAATAATAAAGAAGAACGAGGAAAAATTTATGAAATTTTACAAAATATTTGGATTATTCCGATAACATTTTTCTTAGCGAAATACAAAAAATAAAAAAAAAACAAACGAAAGACTTCTGTAAAATTATAAATCATAGAGTGACCATTCTTATTTTGCAGGGAACTACATCGCATATCCCAAATGAAGTCAACGAAGATTGACTCGTGGAATACTGAAGTTGAAACAAGCAAACTTTTATTTTTCAACGAAGGGAATGCATCCCTCTCTTCTTTTAGAATTTCAATCCAGAACCACTGAACTTCTGTTCAGTGATGCCGTCGATTTGCTCCGCCATCGCCGGCGTCAAGTAATTTTCCCAATCTCCGACGCACCCTTTTCTGTAGAACAAGTCATGTTTCTGACCATTTAGTAACTTTCCAGTTTTGTTCACTTCCGCTTGACTCAGATTTTCAAAACTACACAATTCAATGATCTCATCGACCTTGCGTTCTCGACTTTCCTCGATCGAAAATGGGCATCCCAAGAAGTCGGCGAGTTTCGATATATAGAACTCAGGTCTCTCTTTCATTTCTTCGTATCTCAAGAAGAGAATCTTGGAAGGATTTTTCAAGCTTTCGTTCCAGTAACCCAAGAGATGCTCCCATATCTGCCCGAAATTGGACTCCCCTTTGCAGAACCCCTCGAAGGCTGCTTCCAGTGAGATCTTCTCCGTTCTCTCGTTTTTTTTACTTTCGTTTCGCTTTTTTCACTGATCTGAAATTGTGCACTTGTTTTCTTATTTTTTTTTTTTTTTTTTAAAGTAAACTATATTGACAAAGAAAGAATACAAGAGAGCCTGAGGGGGCAGCGAAATGAGGCAGCGTTAGCTATCCCAAAAGTCAACCCCCCGTATACAAAAGACGGCATTTACATGTTTACACATAGCCCAAAAACTTGCGACAGAAAGAGATCAGCCTAACCCCTAGGGGGGGGATCCAACCAGGAAAGCTCGCCTGGGAAAAGCTAGTATATTTGCTTGAACACCTGCAGCTCAATTTGTCTTGCGATCTGCGAAGGAGGGGCAAGATCATTCTCGAATTTTCTCTTGTTCCGGGCCGCCCATATATAATATATGGACGTGGACAGCAGCATTTGAACAACCCGAGCATCCCTTCGCCGCTTGAGCTTAGTAAGCCTGATGCTCCACTTGATAGCACTGGCTAAAGTCGAGAGACGCTTAGGGATGCCAAAGTTCTGCTTGCATACAACCCAAATTTCCTTCGTGAATTTGCAATAAAAAAATAGATGGGCACTTGATTCTTCCAAATCAGAACAAAAGAAACATTTACTTGGAACGGGGGGATGCAAGCGAGGGATGAGCCTGCCAAGAAAAGCAAGCCACAATACAAAGGAGTACTTAGGCACCAGATGGCCGCTCCAAATGATGCGAAATACAGGCTTCTGTGGGGCCACCGGCCTAAAGAAGTTGTAAACTTCACCCAGACCACCCGAAAGATTTGCTGCCTTCCAATTCTTAAGGGTATCCTCCGCTAAGGCCACGGAGCCAAGCCTTGAGACAAGGCCATCACGAATGCTTAAGATAGCTTTAATAAGCGGAGAAGCCCTATATCCAGGCTTCCAAGACCAGAAATCTGCGGTCTTCATATACACTTGGTGAATCCAGCGGACCCAAAGGGAGTCTTGCTTAGCCTGGATATTCCACAAGACCCGAGAAAGGTGAGCACTGCTCCATGCTTGGAGATCGCGAAAGCCAAGGCCACCCTCACTTTTCGGGAGGCAACATTGGGTCCAAGCGACCTTAGGGGCCGAGGAACCCCACAGGAAGGACCGACAGATTTGAGTAACTTTATTCCGAACAAGAGATGGCAGGCTGAGGGCGGAGAGCCAAAAGCATTCGATACCCTGAAGGATCGACTTTATGA
Source organism: Begonia fuchsioides (assembly GCA_003255005.1). Classification (NCBI taxonomy): domain Eukaryota; kingdom Viridiplantae; phylum Streptophyta; class Magnoliopsida; order Cucurbitales; family Begoniaceae; genus Begonia; species Begonia fuchsioides. Next base: position 140,809 of record QAOC01034659.1, on the reverse strand, counting down.
GCTCCACCCGCCCAGCAAAGGAGAGAGAACATTGCTTCCACAAGTTGACCGCATCCCTAAGCTTCACAATAAGCTGGTCATACTCATGAATCCGCAGCCTGTTTGGGGATAGGGGAATCCCTAGGTAGCGGAAAGGAAAAGAGCCAGGCTTGATCTGTGTGGAACATTTAATTTCATAGAGATCCGCTGCAGAAATGCCAGTTGAATAAAACTCCGTCTTGCGGGGATTCATGATGAGCCCCGAAGCTTTGCCAAAATCGACAAGGCAGCCAAAGATTGTACGAATGGAAACTAAGTCCCCTCGAGCAAGGAGAATGAGATCATCCGCAAAGGCTAAGTGCGAAAGTCGTAGATCATCACACAAGGGATGAAAATTGAAACCGGACCCAGGAAGGTGCTTCACAGATAGCTTTGAGAAATATTCCAAGCAAATAGCAAAGAGGAAGGGGGAGAGGGGGTCCCCTTGCCTTAACCCCTTAGCACCATGGAAAAACCCATGGAGCTTGCCATTGAGCGAGACAGAATATGAAGCCGATGAAATACACTCCATGATCCACGCAACAAACCTCGGAGGGAAGCCGAGGGCGTGGAGCATGCTACTAAGAAATGGCCAAGACACGGAGTCGAAAGCCTTCGTCATGTCCACCTTAATAAAACATCTTGGCGATGCCTTCTTGATGTTGTACTTTCTGATTATCTCTTGGAGAAGATGGATGTTCTCAATCATATTTCTGCCCTTAACATACGCTGCTTGAGCCGGATCAATAATATCACCAAGAGTGGCACACAGGCGGCAAGCCAGAATCTTGGTGATGACCTTGTAGAATACGTTGCAACATGAAATCGGCCTGAAGTCATTCGGGGAGACCGCATCCTTCCCCTTAGGGACCAAGGCAATAATGGAGTGACTCCATTCCTTGAGGAGGCGACCGGAGGAGAAAAATTCCTGGACCGCCAAAATAAAATCCTCGCCCGTTGTTTCCCAAGTGTCTTTAAAGAACTTGGAAGAGAAGCCATCAGGACCCGGCGCCTTGTCGTTATCAATTTGAAACAATGCCTCACGGATCTCAACCTGAGAGACCCGATCAACGAGCCTCGAACAGGCATCCGGAGAGAGCGTACGACCGGAATTGATTACGTCTAGATCAACAGGGGAGACCGAAATAGGAGACCCCAGGATGCCTTTGAAGTGATTAATGAAAACTTCTGCCACTTCGTCCAAGGATTCCGTGAAGGAACCATCCGGCTTAGCAACTGAGGCAATAAAGTTCCTTTTAGCGTTCGACTTGACCCGAGAGTGGAAAAACCGTGTTGGCTTGTCCCCCAACATGAGTTGCTTACACTTAGCCTTCTGCTGAAAGAACAGCTTTTCAGCATGGCTAAGGCGAGAAAGCGAGTCCCTAAGGCAGCATAGTGAACTAGGCTGAACTGCCGAGATGCCCGAAAGAAAGTCGGCCTGGGCAGAAGCAAGCTCCTCTCTTGCACGCAAGACGCGAGCCGAAATATGAGAATAATGCTTGTTATTCAGCTCTTTGAGCCGACGCTTAACAGATTTAAGCTTTTGCCGAAAGATAAATTGGCTTGTGCCAACAACCGGGATTTGCCAACAGGACTTTGTTAGGGCGCCAAAGTCCTCGTGCTCTGACCACATATTAAAGTATTTCCAAGGCAGCCGACCCGGGGAGATCGGGGAAAGGATCTCAACGGGCAATGATCCGAGAGGATAGGGGGCAAGCACTTGTTTTCTTATTGATTCCAGGGGCGGCGGCGTTCTTGAATTCAGTCTATCTGGACCGAATTAGCCCTTCTCAGATCAGGCTAGGCCTCTCCAGCTGAGCTGGGCGCCGGGTTTTCAGCTTGTTCAGGAAGTGCCAGAGAGAAATGGAAGTGTCTTTCGGGTCCCGACCTGGAGGACATGGAAGAAAACTTGTGGGTCTCCCAAACGAAAATCAAGAAGGAAGAAACAATTCTACCTATGTAGACGATCTTGCAGTCTGATTCATTTACTGACGCCGGAAGCGACACAAACGGTAGGTGGGTTGAGAGCAGCCGAGGAGATTCGAGATCGGAGAGATCGAAATACTTTGTGCCTCCGTAAACTTCAAACTCCATGTTGTGGACGAGAAAGTGAGGATTGTTGAGGATCAAAGGGTATTCTCCAGACTTCGAAAAGCGCTCGCGATATGTAAGAGCGAAAATCAAAGCCTTCATCCAAGTGGTGCCGGTTTTCAGAAAAAGAAGCGAGTAGCACGTCGGAATCTCGAGCTATGAACTGTTTTGAAACGAAATTACTCCTTGTAAGACCATAGTTGGGTACCAAAACCCTTGATATAGATGTATTTCTTTATGAAGCCAAGCTCCTCGAGAGGGTAAAGAAGCTATGAGATGTTTGGTTTCCTGAGCGGGCTCTGTTGCCAGATATTCCGGCAGATCCGCCGGAGAAGTCCGGTCGGAAGCCATGGAAGTTAGAAGGGATGAGCAAACAAGCTTGCTTTAGAGTAATTTTGCTTCGTTTCTTTCCACGAAATACAAAATAAAAATAAAAAAGAATCTACGAAATACAAAATAAAAAAAAGATTTACTTGTCCTTTTGATTGCAGAAAGGACCACTTTCTGTCAGCTCCGACAAGTCGACGTTGCAGCCGTTGACGAAGAAACGTAGCTTCACATGTTAGACTCCCATCTACGTTGAAATGAAATTCAAAATGCTCGCATGCATAAATCCTAATCAAAGACTGTTTTTTTTTGTTTTTAAGGAAACATTTGTTTCTTTTTTTGTAAAAATGAAAATCCAGATGAACAAAAATTACGTGTAGCAGTAGGACGAGAAGAAGATTGAAGAACTAGGGTTAGGTTTGGGCCGAGTCGGCAGTCCAGTAGGTTTTGACTGCAACCAGGATTTTTTCGGGATTGAAAGGTCCACTTTCATGGTCCATGATCTGGCTCTTCCATCTCATCCCGTCTGTAATGCTTTGAATCTTTACCAGCACGTCTACTGTATCCCTGAAAATGGCGGTTCCTTCTGGTCTCAGTATTCTGTCCATTTCCAGAAGAATGTGACTGATTTCGCACCTGCGATTCAACAGAGTTTGGTTAGAGTTAGGCGATCCTTGTGATTTCGAACCTTAATCTCCATGGAAGTTCTTGCCTGTCTTGGTATATGCCGAAAACGCCGCCGGCGTGGATGAGATCGTAGGTTCTCGGATAAGTAGAAAATGCCTCGCACCAATCCTGGTAAGTTCCGATCAGACCTCGTTCGAAGATTGAACCCAGGGTATCGTGATCGGAACTCGCTGGGACCACATTCATTACCCAGACCGGGTATTTTAGCATTGCGGCTGCAAATCCACCGAGGTATGCGTTCATGTCCATTATATTCCTGTACCGACCTTGAGATATGGGAATGTATTTTTTGTAATAGGTTACTCTGTCTTTCCATAGCTCGTTATCCTCGCGGAATTTCTCGGCGGTGATGCCTGGAATTGATCCGCTGCTGATTCTGGGAGGTAAGGCGAAGGCTCGGTCCGGCCATTTCTCCAGCGCGCCGCCGGCGACTTCGTCGGAGCTGCTCACCTCTGGCAATGGGGTAATGCATGTCTCCATTTGTTTGTACCTTTAGAAAAACGAGATTGAATGGATTTCAAACTGTTTCAGAGAAAAAAAATTAGGAATGGAGGTCGATTTATTTCAAATGAACCAGGAAGTTTGAGTTACCAAGCTGCATCTGGATTGTCTGATTTGCATAAATGGGGTGCTTTCTGTTCTTTCTTTTTCCTAATGCATTCGATGTGGTTGAATGGCTTCTGCCATATTGCAAGATCGTCCTTTTCGACCACTTTCTTCCAGCATAAATGATCAGCAACGTTTTCGATTGCATCTTGTTCTTCTTTCAGATCCTCCTCTGTTCTTTCCCACCCTTTCCAGTACTTCTTCCATCGAATTGGGGGCCCTGAGAGAATCCAGTACCCACCAGGCCTCAACACTCTATCAACCTCAATCAAATATAGTCCACCTGCGAATCAAGAACCCATTTCTATCTCTAATCAATGCTCAAATTGGAAACAACTAATATAAGTCAACATAATTAATGGTTACATGTTCACACATTTTCTTTAGTCATTGAAAATCATGTTTATATCCATATCTGTGCTTATCGCAGGGTTAGAATTAGAAGCTTTACCAAAGTCTTGCCATGGTATTAAGCAGCGAGAACAGTGAGCCATATCGAAAGCTCTAGCTGGGTATGGAAGCCTCTCAGAAGCCATTATTCCGATCATCGCAGGTACCCCTCGCTCGAGAGCGAACTGGACTTGTGCTTCGTGGGTATCTCTGGGTGCAAATGACATTGCAAGAATGTCCCTCTTCAAGAGATAAGCCCCCCAGCTTGCTACCTTTTTCATCAATATATCAGCACTGTACTCAACAAATATATAAAATATAGACTCTCTGTCGAGGGTGAAAATAACTTACTCCACAGCCGGTATCGATTGCAGTTCTTATGCTTCCGCTCGTTATGGGAATCAACTCGGCTATGTCATCAATATATGCATCGGCTCCACGGGGGAACATAGTTCCTCCACCTGGAAATCGAAATCTGTCACCCTCGACCTGAATCCAGTTCTGCACAGCCTTCTCAATGCTAAGCTCTTTGTGTGGGATGTTATCATACCAAGCGTAATCCCGGCTCTGAGGCCACTTGAAAGGAGCCTTGTATTTTGGAGGGGCCGGAATCAGGCAGTCAAGAATTTCTTCTTTTTTCGGGCAGTGGCGTTCTCGATATTTCAGCATGCTTCGCTCGAACTTCTTAGACCTGACAGGATCTTGACAAGGAGTGTACTCGCTATATGAGCAGTCGCAAGCAGGGAACTTTTGAATCGAGACCGATTCATTGATTTCGATTGAGTGGTGGCTTTGGAAGTCTAATGGTTGGGATGAGGAGGATGATTCGCCATTGATGTTTTGTTGTTGTTGTTCATTGCAGGCGGCTCGAGAATAGATGTCGGATTGGGTGGCGATGGTGGTGGACGTGGTCTGCCACGCACCTAACGTGTAGAAAAGAAAGCAGAGGCCGCTGACAGCAAAAATCAAAGTGAGACGCTTCCTCTTGGGATCGAGCTGATGCTGCTTTGGAGATCCACTATGCTCCTTGGCCATTTCTACTTCTGATATCCTCAACTGCGCACAAGAAAGTTGAAAGAGATTGAAGGCCGTTACGCCGGCAAGAGAAGGTGAGTTTTTCACTTTTCACAGCCTATGCCATATACAAATAACGAAATTCTTGTGAAATTAACAAATTTGAAAAATAAAAAAGAATGAAAACAGAGAAGAAAAGGAAGAAACCTGTAAAAGAATACAATCTAAGGCTTGTCTAAGAAACCAGGAAAAACAAACATGGATGTGTTTGTGATTGAGTAGTTTTTATTCTTCTGGTAAACAAGGAAGGATTCATGTATTGAAAGAGGAAAGAGGAGGGAGAGGGGTCGGGCTGCAGAGCTTAAAATGATGGTTTCTATGGAATATGAACGTCCATGGCTTCCACCATTTCAGGGTCTGTTGAATGATTTCGTTTCTCCTGCGTGTGTCTTGTTAGTTTATTGGCAACAAGTTTTTCTGATGGAAGGGGAGGTTGATTAAGGTTTGTAATAATCGAAGCTTGGATTAATCATGTTTTAAGTATAGTTCTACGGTTTAAGAGAGAGAAAGGGAGAGAGAGTCTATAGGGTTGGTAGTCTTGGACGAGGATTTGTAGGAGTATGACCAGCCTTAATTTACTCTCCGCTCCCATTTCTTACCATCTCACTTCTAGTTCCTCTCTTTCTCTCTCTACCTTTTTTTAGAAGTTTTAATTTGATGAAATAAGAAATTACAGCTTGAAAGCTTTCAACTTTTCTGTTTTTTTTTTTACTTTTCTTCCATACTTGGAAGGGTTCCCCATACCAAATCCAGCAACTAAATGCCAATCTATGGAAATAGCCGTATGCAAGTACACGTGCTACAAAACATTACTCTTGATTTGGGAGCTTGGGTTAGTAGAATATCAATCAAATTCCAATCAATAAATATAATAATCAAAGTGAAAAGGTTCATTTGTTGAAGGCTAAATCTCTGTTTATACATGAAAAAGAGTGGGATAGGATAGCATGTGATATGAGGGACATCCCTTTGGCTTTACTATGCATTATTTTTGTCTAAAGTTGTTTTTGTTCTTGTCTACTATTTGTTGTCTATGGTAAAGGTTATTGCGAACTTCAATAATTTGTCGTGTTGGTGTCGTTTATTTATTGCTCTGAGCTGCAAAACAAACTTCCTCGAGAAAAAAAGAATCGACTTGGGAACCAAATCTACTGGCCTGTGTGTGTATAAACCTTGTTAATTTCATAGTTACGCCTAATTCAATGTGTTCATTTTGTTGCTGTGGTTTTGTTTTCAGGCAACAATAAGGAATAAAACCAGTCCGAATGAATACAAAATTCTTTTGTTTCAATTCTGAACCAAAGAAGAGCGCCCGAAATAGTGGCACATGATAATTATCGGCGCATTTTATTGAAAATTTGAGGTGCGGAGCGACGTTGCGGTCTGAACCAAGGTTCTCACGGATTGCTTGATGGATGGCATAATCTAGGCCAAACAAAATAATGCATCATATAAGAAGTGAGACAGAGGAGTATTATTCGACATATGCAAACAACCCAAAACAGTTGGAAAGTTTCTCGATTGATGGAAGGTGAATAAACCATATCCATTATTCCACATTTTATTTTCAAGAAAAAGAGTCGGTAAATAAATTAGTTTATTTATTGCTTTTGTTTTTATGTGAACAATGCCTGGGCCTCAACAACCCAGATGATGTTAAAGGGAACTTTGTGTTGAAAAAGAAAAGAAATATCATTCAGATTTACGTCGAAAACCTTTCGCTAGAAGACTCCTAAATTGAACGAGTAACTCCGTTGTGTGTAAGTATTATGAAGTTAAGATTACTCATTTGTCGTGGTGATCTCCCTATCTGCACCCGGCCTATTGCTTTGTGCATTTAAGAGATTACAACCGACCTTAGGCCTAACCTTGAGTCGAACGTGGATTTGTGTTTCTTTAGGTGAGCCAACCGGCATGTGTTACCATACTCTTGATCTTATAATTACTCGTATTTTAATGTACTCTTTGTGACAATCAAACAATTTCTTCGAGACAAAAAAATGTTTAGTCTTCGAGAATTTTGAGAAATAAGAACATCCATGGAAATCAATTGAATACTTGGTCATTTTGCTAATTAATAGTTCACTAATCTTTCGATTCTACTTGGGATCGAAATGTTGGAATTATGGTAGTCGACCCCAAAAGAGACAAACAGAAAATGAACAAGTGACACAGCCAAACGCATTAATGTAGAGAATGGGGGGTGGTTCCTTGAAGTCGTTTTGTGATTCCATCAGCCATTAATCCACACTGCAGTTGCCTGCACTGTGGGCAATTTCCTCTCTCTCTCGCTCTCTACATGTCCCTCTCTTAGCCTTCCCGGCCAGTCTGTACATTCTCTTTTGTCACATTCTCGTCCAAGTTACCACGACCACCGGTTGTCCGACTCGGAGATCGGATCGTCCCACCATGTTCATCTCCGGTCGTTTAACTTCCGGGGGTCTCGCCCTCCATCTTTCTCCCTCTAGATTCTCTCTCCTTTCCACGTAGCTTCTTTAACTAGGTCAGTTTCACACAGCAAATCGAGTTTTCGAAATTGTTCTTGGAAAGTATGACTAGTATAATTGTATCGGATGATCCTTCTCTTTTTTTTTCTCTCCATTATGGATAGGCCTAAATCATTGACAACCCCTGCAAATATGGACGTTACACGTAGAGTTCCACCTGCTTTAAAAAACACCAGAAATGCATATTATTGATTTCGGAAACTAAACATGGTTTCTCCTTTTGGGGTGTTTTAGTTTGTATCTGCAAATTAGCTTCGGCCACTAATAACTTCGAATCCCGGCAAGGTCAGATTCGCTGTCAGTGAGATGATCGAAAACGTTGTTGTAAATTATTTTACGTATGATCCTTGATTGTAGTTAAATTATTTAAATTTATATTATATTCTAATTTTACATTTTTAAGGCGAGGAAAAGTACACAAATAAAGACATGATATTTTCTGGATTTTTCCTTCTTTAATTGGCACTTGAATGAGGCTTAACTTGCACCATTTTATGAGGGAGAAATATAATCCCATGCAACGAGGCAATCTATTTACGCCATTGTCGCTGCTCAAAAGCTCCACTTGAAGAACTCATCTCTCTCTCTCTCTAGAAAAGAAAACTAGGTGGACCAGTGGATTTAAAGAATCGTATATGCACCCATTTCTTCGGCTGATTCATCAACTCTATCCAAAACCAAGTTTCAGCAGAGCTCGAGAGAACCATCATGCGACAGCCGCCGTTTGAGGCCGAGGACACGGCCGACCAACCCCCACCACCACCCCTATGCGGCGGTTCAAACGACTGTGTATGGCGGCACTCCACTAAATCAAGAGACTTCGAAGCAAATGCAGCGGTCGTCCTCATCCTCGTCCTCTGCGCGCTCATCTGCGCTCTAGCCCTCAACTTGGGTCTCCAGTGCTTCCTCCGCCGTGGCCAGCGGAGCCGGGGAGACCACCCACCACATCCACCGCCCAGTGAAGCACCCAGAGCAGCGGCGGTCGCTTATTCATCGGAGATAAAGCCCAAGTTGGCCGGCGTAGAGGCGGAGTGCGCCATTTGCTTGTCAGAGTTTATCGACGGTGAAGGGATTCGGATTCTTGAAGAGTGCAACCATGGATTTCACGTCGAGTGTGTCCACAAGTGGTTATGCACTCACTCGTCTTGTCCTACTTGCCGCCATAGCTGCTACTCTTCGTCTCTCCCGCCGTCTAAGTCCTCCACCGGAGACTGCCATGGCGGCGGAGCTCCTCCTACCATTACTTCTGCAACTATTTAGATGCAAACCCACCAAGAACCTTGAGGAAGATGAACAAAGAACGGTAATTCAAAATTAATAGAGAAAAAAATCAGAAGGGTTGATTTTCTAAACTTTTAATTCCTTTTGATCCTGAGACTTGGATCGAAGTTCTTGATAGAAACTCTCATCCAATCTCAGAATTCAGTAAATTTTCTTCGTCAAATACTTAAGTTCAACGTTACAAGATAAATTAATAGTTGGCTAGCCGACGTCCAAAAGCAAGCTTCATCAATCATCGGTGCTCCATGGTTCTTGAAAGTTTTACCATTTATTTAAATATTATCTGCACTTTAATCTTATTCTTTATTGTTTACTACTTATATCTGAGTTAATAGACCAATTAACATCTAATTTAGAGATTGAATCCGGGTATTTAACTCATATAGGAGGAATGGAAATCATTTGGGTTCCGATTCTGGAAAAATTCATTATCAAATCGAAGTAAAATATTTACATGCTTATTTTTATTAAAAATTGGATTATAGAACTGAACCTGTTAAGTCCAAAACCGAGTTTATAGCCAAGAAAATCGAGAACTAAAACGAAATAAAACCAAGAAAAGTCCCAATTTTGGCCCGATTCTAATTTAGCTATGGTCCATTCGTTTCGGTTTCAGTATAAAAACCGATCACGTGTTCGTCTGAAACATAATAAAACCGGACTCACAATTTAAGCTAGTGTTTTTCTTGTTTTTTCTATTAACTGCGAGAAAAGACTCGGTGCTTCGTCTTCATCCATCTGTAATCTGTTTTCTCTTCGATAATACCAGTTAAGTTCAGGAATAAGCTTTTGTTGTTGATTATTTTCTTTGTGAGGAACTATAACGGAGGCTTGTTTGCCTTTTCTTTTCAAAACATTTCATTCTGACAGTTATAGTCTCGATCAGATTCTTTTCCCCCTTCGAATTGCAATTTGTGTCGCGTGTTTCGTCTGCGATGCTTCTATCATAGACTGTAATCGATGTAACTGACGCTGACCTGCCTTCGAGCACATTTTGTGGTTGAATTACTAGCGAATGAGTTGTTGAATTTAGGGTACGATGGACTCTGAGATTCAGGATGGAGATTGTCTCGGTCGGGCTGCTAGAGATCCATCTGGGGTGCTTTCCCCTTTCAGATTCAGCCGCACGAATCTCTCTCTGACAAATAGTTCGGAGAATTCTAGTTTTATCTATCTGCTGAATACATGGATGCTGCTGATTATTTTGAGGAGATAAACAACTGCGGCGGCGTTGTATTTAAAGAAATATAGTTCTTGAATGCAAAGTAGTGAAATATCTTCTGAAAAACACAAGGCGTTCTCGCTAGTTTCTCGTCCCGAAAACACTAGTCTTCTGCTGCTTTGGAATAAATTAGCGACTATTTTCTTGGGCATTTGATGTCCTCTTTCATTGGATTTACTCCAGACATGAGATAGCAGGAATTGTCAAAGGGGTTGGTTCAGAAGTTCGACGTTTCCAAGTAGGAGATCACGTTGGGTTGGGCACCTATGTCAATTCATGCAGAGACTGTGAGCATTGCTGCAATGGTGAAGAAGTTAGTTGCATAAAAGGTGCAATTTCTACTTTCAACGCTGTTGATTCTGATGGCACAGTTGCAAAAGGCGGATATTCCAACCGTATAGTCGTACATGAGAGCAAGTATTTATGATACTGATTACAATGCTTAATTTCTTCTCGAGTTCTAAAGTATATTTATAATTATCCATCGGCTTCAGCTGCTCCCGTACTTTGTGCTGGAATCACCGTTTATGCACTAATGATGCAACGCAAGATGAACCAACCTGGTAAATCTCTTGGAGTAATTGGGCTTGGCGGGGTAGGCCACATGGCAGTAAAATTTGGCAAGGCTTTCGGTCAATTTTGAGCACTAGCCCATCCAAGAAAGAGGAGGCTCTAAGAACAGATGAAGGTCAATATTTCTTCTCGCCCTTGCTTCCTCTTTACTTAACTAACTACTTTGAACTATCATTTTTTTATAATATAAAATGCTAAATAGGCATTGGCTAAGTTGCTGGAGTTTATAGTCGACGCAGCTTCTGGTGATCATCCATTTGATCCTTACATGTCCCTGTTAAAGACGAATGGTATTATGGTCCTCGTGGGTTTTCCTAAGGAAGTTAAGTTCATCCCTGCAAGTCTTAATTTCGGTAACAAAGCAACTTTTAATGCATAATAATATTGATTTTGGGAATATAGAGCTAAGTTAGTGTTGAAATTTGAAAACTAGAAATGAGTTATTGACGTGGAAATGCTTATGAGCAATAATGGAGGTATGCAGCAAGGGAATCTCAGATTATTGAATTTTCTTGCCTAGTTTTTTTAGAGAAAATTAGAATCCAGATTCCTAATTATGTTAATTTCTGGATTTGTAGTTTGTGCGTTCTGTTCACTTGAGATTGGTACTCAATTTTTACTATAGCTCATTTGGATTATTGGCAATCTAAAACGATGAAGTGATGAATAAAATTAAATATGTGACAGGTATGAAGACAATTTTTGGTAGCATAACTGGTGGGACGAAGGTGGCACAAGAAATGATCGATTTCTGTGCGGCCAATGGAATCCATCCTGACATAGAAGTGGTCCCAATTTTTAAGCTCCAAAATGATAAACCAAGTGTCGTTCTTTGCAAATGCAACTGATGGATCGTCTTGAAAGGTTTGGAATTTATTTTATGACATGCAGAGGTACATTCTCAATTCTCACGACTAGCTCACATTCTCATGGTAACGGTTTTTGGGTTTTATATTTATTTTCTTAGTATCTTTTCCAGTTATACCTTTGTTTTAGAGTGTTTGTTGATCAATTCTTTATGTTGGTGATGAGCTATGCTGTTAGCGAAAATTAGTTATCGTTTTGGTGAATCTCTAATTATATTTATAGAGAACACTGACTTACCTCTTATTTGAGATAGTGTATTGACTCTTAACCTATGGTTTTATAGACTTATATTGAACGAGAAATCATTCAATATAAACCTATGGTTTTATTCACTTACCTCTCATTTAGCATACATGTTACATTTTATAGACTTAAATTGAACGATAAATCTTTCATTTGCTCTTGAAGATTTCATATGTGCCAAAGAAGCTAGTGAACTAATGAAGATATATAATATATAGAGTAAGTGTAAGTTTACCCTCTTGACATACCTTCTGACGTGTCGGCGCATGATTGGATCCATTCAAATATATTTAATGCATAGAGATTTTTTATTTGAATTGATCCAATCATGCGCTGACATGTCATGAGGTATGACGAGAGAGTATGACAAGAGAGTAAACCTAGACTAACTCTAATATATATTGTTTTTGAGTTAATCCCCATATAACTCATTAATTGCATTTGGACAACAGGTTTCCTATTTTAGCAACTGCAATTTCCTATTAGTCTTGGCAATTCCATTCCACTCGTATTCCTTCAGAAAGAGTGTTGGATCCCTATCTTATTCTAATTGCCTACGCATCCAGTTTGTTGCTAGCCATGTTGAACAAATTAGTCACGTTCTTTCGAGCGGATCTGGATGCGCAAGTGCAGTGTGATCATCTTTGGAAGTCATGACCATTTCATCACCAACAGTCTCTTCTCTCTCCTCTTCTCGTCGAGTGGTAATATCATCGTCTCTTTTGCCCCAGAGGAAACAGTAGACCCCTCCTACCATGAGGACCGCTCCAACCAAGCTTTGAGAAGCACCAAAAACAACAGTAGCTTTAGAAAAGGATAGACAACCCAGAGAACGACTGGATGGAAAGAAGATTTAGTACCTTCCCACGTGAAGCTCCTCGGCAAAGGCTATGGCAGAAAAGATTGCCACGAACACTAGTCCCAGTGGGCTGAACATCGCTGCAAATACTGGCCCTTTCTTGTTGATGCACCATATTTGCAAGTAGTATATGAAACCGGACACCACTACTCCCTAGTCAAAAGGATATAANAGAGAGAGAGAGAGAGAGAGAGAGAGAGAGAGAGAGAGAGAGAGATTACAGCGTAGAGGATAGTGAAGAGTTGCACATTCCACTCCAACTTCCACAACTTTGGATCTCTTGAGAGCAATAAAGCAAGGAAGGCTGATTGTACTGTGGCGAAGAGACAACTCAAAGCATTCAGGGATAGCTGAGCTGGGTATATTTTGTTAATGGTCACCTGAAGGCAAAGAAATACCTTCGAAATTATTCTATATCTAAGACTAGTGTCAATCTTTTTTACAAATTTAGTAATTTCTTTCCCAAATCCAACTTCAGGTAACATTGGGATAGTACATGCTATAAGTTTTTGTTAATCTCCCACGCGCCTCCAACTTTTCCGCGTTAATGACAAGTCTTAACAAGATTTTGAACCTTTTTACGGCTAGTGAAAAGATTTTGACCTTTATCCATTTCTTCGCGACAATTTTGAACTCAGTCAACAGTTGTACTGGTACATAGCTTTTCAGCCATCAAACTAAACAAAAAAAAGACCATGCTGCCCCGAAAAGTATTGGACAGCGAACAAACAAACGTTAGAAACTCACGAATACCTGTAAAAGGATCCACGTACTCCATGCAATATTACCGGCCATGATGCAGGCAGAACCTTTAATCCAATCGTTCCCATGAGGAGTGGTGCAGGAGCATGAAGCTCGATGACCATAAATGTCTATCAATGGCTTCCTCATGAGCCCTTTCCAAACCTGACCTCCTTTCCAAAATGTGAAAACAAGCGATCCACCAACGCATATCAGAGTCCCTATCACTTTGGCTTCGCCTCTAATCCTCCTTATATTCACTTTCTCCATCCTTGCATACATAAAAATCTAAATCGTTAATATGATTTCGAGCTCCCTTTAACCCTCCAGACCAAGATATTTTTCTTTTTGAGAGAACAACTTCTGGGAAGGAGCGAAATAGTACCCGAAAACAACAGCCATGACAAACGTAAAACTTGGAACAAAGTTGTCCAAAGCGCTGGCCACCGTGGCAGAAGTATACCCTATGCCGGCTACATAAAGATTTAGTGGGACAGTTGTCCCAAGCGATGCCAGAAAGAAAACCTTAACCATAGTTGACACTGAAAAGGCAGGGCGTCGGTTCCTGCTTCCAAACAACAACTCATTTTACTTTTTTCACGTTCAATAAAAATCCAGAAAATCCAAAATCGAGATGAGCCAAAGTTGAGCGGCAAGCAAGGACGAATAATGTATGGATACTGCAAAACCAGTTCGTAATGAATGCTAAATGAAAAGACCTTACCTTTCGACCACATATGCAATCGGGGAGAGTACGCAAAAGGCTACAAGATGTCTGTATACCATAAAAACAAACGGATTGAGTCCATTTACCAGTGCTCCTTTAACAAGAATGTTGGTCCCCCCGAAGGCAAGCTGGACCAGGATCATCACCACGCAGGGAACGTAGTGCTTCATGGTTCGTCGGAAATGAGTTACTTACGCATGAGTCGTCTATCTTTAAATAGGGAACCAAACTCGAGCATTGACAGATGTTATTTTTCACTAATTTCCTACAATGGCTCAGCTGCCTTTAAGTTGGGATGACTCCAGACTGACTATTTAAGCCATTTTTAAGCTGGACTGCCTCCAAACTGGCTAATATAAGCGATTTGATGAACGAATTAGCGTTGAAATACAGTTCCTCGCCCGCCAGATATAGCACTACCCCCAACCCCACCTGTGGAGCCCGAAATAGTATTCTTCTCAACACTCTCCTCGTTAGTTGTATGATTAAAATATACAAGCAGAGAAATAGGGGAAACTATTGCTGTTAAGTTTTAAATAGTTTGGCTTTAGATCGGTCTGCTATTCATCTTAACATTTTACTTTGCCCATAAAGACACAAGTAAATTTGAATTTCATTATAGATTTGTTCTTATTGGTATATTTTTCCGGAAAGAATGTTTCTATCTAAAATTTAATTACTTGATTTTCTTTTTTGTTTATACTTTGTTCTAAATTTTGACCTAAAATACATGATTTCAACAAAGGCTACATGCTTCTGTTTTTTTTTTTTAAATTGGTTGTTCTGTTATGCAAGAAGTTATGGCGAACATGGTAATAATCAATTTGGCACCTAAGGTATCAATAACTAAGCAAATAAAAAATCTAACGCTTAAAAAAGAAAAATCGAACCTTCAAAAACGCACACGGATAGGGATGAATGTGAACGAGTTCAAGTCGATTTTTTTAACCGACATGAACCAACCCAATTAGTCTTCCGGTACCAAACCCGGAACCGAAGACCAACCCAAAAATTGAAATAGATTCTCTGATCTAATTCAAAAAAATTCTGTTTCATTTGGCTCAGTTTAATTTTTTTTAATTTACTTTAAATACTAGTATTTTTAATTTAAAAAATTAAGTAATTTTTTTTTAAAATTATATTTTCTATTATTTTTAATTAGAAAAGTTAATTAAACAACAAATTTTTGGTAAGATTTTTTATTTATTAATTATCTGGATCATTTTGGTTTTCAGGTTAGTAGAAAAACTTGAAAATCAACGGGAACCCATTAATTAATAAATAAATTTAACTGATTATCACAAAGTGAGTTTTTAGCCGAACTAAATCAACACAACCCAAAAGTTGCGGGTTGAATTAGGACTCGTGGGTCGGTTCGATTTGCTCATTCTTAGCTAACAACTATGAGTAAGGCGTGACCGTCTTCTTCTTTGGAAACTTCCACCTCACGAGGTACGGCCGTGCCACTCCTTAAATAATTTCTTTTTAATTTTTTTCACATGTGTTTGATTTCCCAACACCTAGCTGGACCATCAAACAAAAACCAAAAATAGTATATGATAATAAAATTTTATGGGTATTAGGAGAATATCAATGCAATTCGGCTGAAAAGCTAATGGTGCAACATGGAAAAACATTCAACTGAACGTGCAACGTTTTACGATTCGAATTATACAAGCGAAATTGGAGTGATTTTTGAATTCAACCTTTGGTGAATTGGCGACTCATAGATTTAGAAAAATATGTGAAATGAAAAAAAATCCAAATACAGATTACCGAACACAAAGTTATAGTCCTCTAAAATTTTACCCACTAAATCATACAATTGATCATAACAGAATTTGATTAAATAAAGACCGAATCACAAAACAGACCACCGTGCATGTGCATGATAATGAAATAAATATAAAAAATGAGTATCCATCAGTCTAAAATCATTTAAAGTTATGATAATCATCATTGTTCAATTATTCTTGTTGAAAATAACAAAAAAGAAAAGAAAAGAAAAAATAATTTTCTATGAAATCAAAAGTTACAATGTAGTAGCTTGTTATTCATAATAAATTTGTTATTTTTTTAATTCTTTTTTCAAATATCACTACCGAATTTCATTCTTTTTCAATTGGTTGTTCTAACTTTGACCAAAATTGAAATCATCTCCTCTAAAGTTACATGATCCATGATGGTGTAAAAAGTGTGAACCAACAGCTAAATGAAAAACAATGAGGGCCAAGTGTTTGATAAACTTCTTTTCATAGAAACAATATTTATCTAAAGAGAAAATTTAGCAAATGGAGTGTATCTATCAAATTAGAATCGACGAATATTCCCCTCGAAGTTTGTTATTCAAAATAGATTTCTTCTACCAATGATTTTCACAAAAGAGTTTTTCTCAGTCAAATATTATTACTTGATTTTAATTTTTTTTTCAGTTAATTTAGATCAACTTATTCACTGATAGTGTCATATGAGATAGTCGCAATGAATAAAATTCGTCCACACATGTCATCACGTTTTCTATAAATGTTGGAATGTTTTACAATTTGGTTAACTTTAACAATTTTCATAGAAATAGAAGAAGATATAATA
This sequence comes from Begonia fuchsioides, assembly GCA_003255005.1. Lineage (NCBI taxonomy): Eukaryota > Viridiplantae > Streptophyta > Magnoliopsida > Cucurbitales > Begoniaceae > Begonia > Begonia fuchsioides. The sequence goes on along the minus strand of QAOC01034659.1, from coordinate 124,007 downwards.
ATAAATTTATGTTTCTATTTAACTTTGTTGACTTAGAAAAACAAAAATTGTCTTCAAATTATAACATTTAATCCTTTTTATCACCATTAATAGAAGAAATATGTGAATTACAATGGTGAATTGAGAAAATAAAAAATGGGATATCATGGTTTGTTATTTAAATTTGTTAAGTTCAAGTTATCGATTGACGAGTTTTAAAATTTTAATTATCCACTATAACTATCATATAGCGAAAGTAGTAATTTGAATATTTATCCTTCATTTTTCTATTTTTTATGGGAAATGAAATGATTATTAATCATTTATGAGAAAAATTGGATAACCTAATTTCTTTTAGATTAGTTAGAACCCCCTCTCTGTTGAAATCGATTTTCAGACTTTATTATTTTATATATAAAAATATGTAAATTTAAATTTGAAATTTCTCGTAGCAGTTTGTTATTCTTATTAAATTTGTTCCTTTGTTCATAATTTTTTCAGGAAAGTTTTTTTGCTTCAAATATCACTACCTGCTTTATTTTTTTTAATCGGTCGTTCCATTTTTTTACCAAAAATTAAATATTTCAACCAAACTTGCTTTATGTTGGTGCTTACATAAGTGGAATCAGTAGTTAGTGAAGTTAGGCAAATAAAATATTTATGTCAAATTAAAAGCGACAAATCATGTGCCAACTTTTTGAATGACGCATCATAAAAGAATTATTTGCTTTTTACCCATATTTTTAAGGTAAATATTAATTTAGCCCCTCGATGATGAGGTAGTCGTAGCGCAAATGTCAAACACTAAAAATTATTCATCGACACTTTGAATTTTATTATAAATTTTAAAGACACAATGTATCATATTTTTTTTTTTAATTTTAAAATATTTATCCGGTTGATAAACATTTTTCGTTGATTTAAATAAAATTTAATGGCTTGCCAAGAAAAAGCAAAAGACGTAATTAGAAGAGTTTTATATTTAACTTGGTTGACTTTAGAAAAAAAACAAATATGTTCGTCAAGTCACAATGCTGTAAAATTTTTTTATCACATTTACTCGATAAAATATAATAATTATATTGAAGGATATCGTTAAAAAAGTCAAACAATAACGTGATGACACCGTTATGTTAAAATTATGATAAAAGTTCAAGTGTATGTTGATGAGTTTTGAAGTTTGAAATATCACTTATAACTTATCTTATAGTTCTAAAAGAATAACATTTGCCCAATCTTTAAATAAGTTACCTCCGTGATGGTATATTGTAGATAGATAAATTGGGGGAGTTACTTCCCTTTATTACAGTTGCCTATGAAGAAAATAAGGGAGGAAACACATAAATTGGATATTTAAATTATATAAATTTTCATCAAATTGATGTATAAAATTTGAATTCTTTCACATGAATAGTTCAACAATTCATTTCATGAGGACAATTGCTTAGTTGTACTCGTGTGGAGTCTCTCAGGTGTAATCCAAATTCTCTTTCGGGAAGTGAAAGTGAATCTTATCTTCATAGATTACTCGATGCCCGGAATGACAGGCTACGATTTACTCCAAACATTATTTTCAAGCTTTTAACCCCACTCTTTGAGCTAAAACTTGAAATGTGCTCAATTTAGACGACTTCTTCACCTTTTTCTTCAAAATTTCTCCCACCTTCTCGAGTGTTCATCCTTGAAAAACATTATAGTAGTGATAATGTCAGCAAAGAGTTTACCTTCAAGAATCACTAGGTAGATATGAATCTTGATTGAAATATTAACCCTAATTACAACATGATCGATTGATCATTTAGAACTATTATGATACCTATTTTTAACGATTCGTTGATGAATAGACGATAAATCGTTAGGTTTGGGGTGTTGAGTGTTCATGACAATCGTTACATTTGGGATGCCAAGTGTTCAAAAAATTTGTTCAAGCCTTTGAGGTATCTGGTGAAATCATTCTTAATGTTCAGGGTATGGTAACATCATATCAGATCGACTTGCCAACTCGACTCAAACTAACTATTTAGAACAGACTGAATCTGATTAATAGTCAACCCCCGAATAACCTAATAGTTTCATACTAGCTTTGAGATAATAAAAGTGCAAGTCAAACCGAACTTAGACTATTAAAAATAAAAAACTAAAAAATGAAATTAAAAACCCTAAATTGAAGTGATATCAAAATTGGATATTTTTAGCTTTATAAGCTTATATTTGATACTTTTAAGTTTGTCAATGTTTAATTTTTTTATTCTTATGATTGAAATACTATTTAGTTTGAACATTTATATTTGTATGTTTGAGTTAAGTGGGTAGATATTTTTATCTTTCCTCAACTTTGTATGTTTTTGTTAATGTAGATACATATTTAAGGGTTGAATATTTGTTGAAATTGGTTTTTCTAAACTTAAAAACAAGCAAACACCCAAAACCTAAGCTAAATCATTGTCCACCCTCCCCCGACACATACCCAAGTGGCACCAACCCAACTCGCAACCAGCCCAAGCCCAACCCAAGGAAATTAACCTCAACCAAATCGAACCCAATCCGCAAATGAAGTTAGGATATCCGACAAGTCTGAGTCAGATTTTGATACAATTTTTTCAATCTCGAACTCATCGGAACATATATTTTTCTCTAAAAATCTGAACCAAACTCACAGGTACAACTCCTAATTTAGGTTATATAGTGAAATTAATGCTTTCATTATAGAATAATTGATAATAGATAAGGAGGATAAATTGTTTGTGAAGTTAGCTGATCGAAAGAGAAATCTTATGTGTATTGGATTAAGCAGCCAGAATTACATTTTACTAGTAGCTCATCTGTCGATTTTATTCGATTCTGTTATGAATGTTTCTGTTTATTCATTGAATTGAATTGTGATAAACAGTGCTATTTTTGCAGATGACTCTTCTCTTGACTCAGCTTTTTGGATCAAAAACATGAAGTTAGCTGTTGATTTATTCATGTTTCTTTTAACTGGTTTTAAGCCTTGTAACTTCTTTTCGTGGTATATTTTGGATTTTTTTAATATATATATATATAAATGTAAAATAAAACAGTACGAGCTTGATCATGGGTTTCACGAGAACCAGAAGAGGAATCGAGCTTAGATTTAGTTCAAGTCCTATTCAAGTCGACTAGTCCGAAACCAAAAATGATAGGGTAAAAATCAAAACAAACCTCAAAGTATGTGAAAGTATGCAAAATAAGAAACTTCAACCTAAAAAAAACAAATAGGCCCCTTGCATACAATCATGCGTTGGTGCAACTGTCCTCGTATTACTGTGATGTAGACGGTTCCGAGTCGGCCTCACCATTTGGATGCATTATTAATTATTTTTTTCAAAAATTTTTAATTTTTTTTGTGTATCTGCTGTCACTATGACTTAAAATTACCACGTACCCATCATATTATAAGAATATATTCTGAAGAGTTTCGTGAATTTTCAACGTTTACATAATTTTCTAATGATTTTTTATTGAAAAAAAATAAAATAAAATTATTAAAGAAAAATTCTAAAACTTTCCTGATGAGTTCTTATAATATTGTCATATAAATTTGAAAATCGATTTAGTAAAAGAAAGTCCAAAACCCTTGACAACAATTCTAAAACGTTAAATTTTTGGGCTGATGAACAATTAAGCCTTTGTATTTTTCTCTATGTATTTTGTGTATACATATATACTGCTTTAAGAAAAGAATCTACAAGAGTCTATTAAATGAAGGCCACCTTGTACCGTGGGATCGTGCATGTTTTAGACATTACAAGTCCTAAAACAATTACAACGTTGGAATATTACTTTAGCAACTTTTTCATGGATTGGATGGCCGACTGGTCGCGTAGGGTCTGTCCAAGTACAATAACGGGGGAAACAAAAACACAATCTTCGGAAGAATATATCTTCCATCCATCGGCTTTAGCATCAGAACCAGAAAAGACCTACGATTCTTGCTGTTCAAACCAATCTCAACCCTTTCCAGCTTCACCCACAGTTTCAACCACTATCTGATTTATTTCTCGAGAGTTGAAAAAGGTTGAAAACTACAGAGTTTTTTAGATTTTAGTGTTAAATTTGGTTCTGCAAAAGCCAGTGTTATGAGTAGATTCCTAGGCTGCATATATCCATCACTGATTTTAAAAAAAAAAAAGACGTCAATAATGGAATAGTATTGAACAAGTTGGAGAATATATGCTCGATTGCAGACGAAGAATATCTTGGAAAGGGTAGGGTTGTGTTTAAGTAAACCCTTGATTGTTTCTTTCTTCCACTGTTTTATATAGCAGTGAGAGGCTTTAGAATGAGTACGTTTTGGGAGAGAGCTTTAGGGTCGGTTTTGTCTGCAATTTCGATCCATTTCTTTCGCTGCTATCGAGTCGAAAGAGAAGGTATCAACTACTTCCACGCCATGCCCAAGCCTACTCCACTTTCTCTGCAGGTTGGCTTCTTATTTATCTCTTTTCATTACCTTTTCTGTTTTGTTTTTCTGTTCATCTTCTTAGGTATCCCGTAAACCCTTGAGCTTTGACAATGGTTGAACAACTTTGCACACAGTCTCACATCTTTGATAGAGTGAAAACTGAGCAGTATATAAATAAATTTCCTCCCCGGATAAGTACAAGTGTACCACATGTTTTGGGCTATCCCAAGAATAAAATCGTGAAGGTTTTTGCTCAAAACGTCAAATATTATATCTGTAGTACTAGAGGACTTCACAATGTTCATTTCATATAGGGACATGGGCTTATCCAAACATAACATTTTCTCAAGATCAATTTTTAATGTCACAGTAACTTCTCATGGAGTTTACTCCAGTAAGCTTTTCAGTTAATACACATGGAGTTTACTCCAGTGAGTTTTTCAGTTAAAACACTCGTATATTATCTTTAAATTTCTACTGATTAATATATAAAAGTATACAATATTTTATCATCTAATCTCATGGAATATTAATTATTCCTAAACACCCTTTATCAGAAGAAAAATTGGTACAAAAACAACACAGTGAATATGCTAATCTCATGTCATTAGTTGCGATGGGAATCTATCTAGAACAGAGAATTTTATTCTCTTACTGTAGTTAGAACTTCTTAATGTATTTAGGACAAAAGGAACAAACGAATAATGAGAAATTAAAAGTTAAAAAAGTTGTGCTTTTTGACCAGTGTTTGCTTTACAGACTGTGGAGCTTAAAGTCCGTATGTGCTGCATTGGATGTGAACGAGTTGTCAAGGACGCAGTTTACAAAATAAAAGGTTACCATTTTAATACTTAAGTTCCTGGATAGAACACTATATACCAACTTAGTTATTGCATATTTTACTTTTTTTAACCTTTATCCATTTGGACACATGTTTGGTTTGAAGTATGATCTATGGACGATTTTCCATTTGATCATCCTTGGGCTGGCAACTTCATGGCTAATAGGTAGGATGGGTTCGGTTTGGAGCTAAAGAAAACCAAACCGATTGATTTTTGGTTAATTGCCTGAACAGAACTTCTGTTTGGTTCGAATCTACGAAGTTCAGTTTCTTAAAATCATTTTTAAACTGCCTCCTCGGTATGAATATCGTGACAATGTTGCACTATGAAACTTAGGTCATTACATTTATTGATTATATTTCTTCACTATTAGAGCATTTGATTTGTATCGATGCAATGATTCAGGGGTCGACTCGGTGGAGGTGAACTTGGCAATGGAAAAGGTAATCGTCATCGGGTATGTCGATAAGAACAAAGTCCTCAAACACATCAGAAGAGCAGGGAAGAGAGCAGAATTTTGGCCATATCCCGAGATCCCTCTCTACTTCACCTCGTCCAATGACTACTTCAAAGACACCACTCGTGAGTTTAAGGAAACCTACAACTACTATAAACACGGCTACAACATCGGAGATCGACACGGAAACATTCCAATAACTCACCGAGGGGACGATAAAGTCAGCAACCTATTTAACGACGATAATGTCAACGCTTGTTGCCTCATGTGATCGTAGTTAGGTTGAATTTTACCATTATCACCACGTGTAATGTTATGAAGCTTGTATATGATTAGCAATGGCTGTTTTCCAAGTTGAGGATGCTTGTGCTTTAGTTACTGTCGTACAGGCAGCAGAACTTTATGTTTTATTTTCATATATATTTGTTATTATTTGCGACAGATAACAAGAAACAGCTTCATCTTATCATCAAACCAGAATCCAACTAATTTCCATGAAAGACCCTAAAACCTAATTACTGCAAAATTCGAGGTGCTACACATTCTTCTGATCTACTGCACTGGATGCAAAATTCGAGATTCATATTTTCATTGGATTTTGGTGAAAAATGTTGGGTTCATCATTCGTTTCTCATAAATAAATAAATAAAGATTCCCAGGAACAAATTCTTGGAAGAATAAGCAAAGAAATGACTCATTAACACCAAATGAAATTGGGCTTTTTTCAATCGTTCAATTTAGGGGTTCATATAATATGCCATCTAAGATGCTCTAGCAATAGATAAATGGTACCCACCAGAACAGATGGTCACTCAGCTATCGATTAATCTGTAGCTTTCAGAAGCACATGTAGCAATCACAATGATTTGGATATTTCATTTACCCATTATTTATAATTTTCTTGTTTATGTTATTATCTTCTCAAATTTAATAGATCACGTTTATCGAACATGATTATTAATTAGTTAAGTAGTCTATTTTATTTAGAAATATTATATTTGTTACGATTCTGTAAAAGATATTTTACTAGCATTTGGTTATCAAAAAATAGAACCCATGAATTATTGAAACTCTCTTTGTATCACACAAGCACTCCACTTTGCATTTACTCAATACATGCAATTCAATTCTCCAACATTATCAAGTTCCCTTCATACGGCTAGATTTCGTTGCGTTTCTCTGCCTTTTTCCCACGAGGTTGAAGAGGGCGTCGAGTTAAAATCAATCACACTGAGAACAGTAAATAAGAATTTACATAGTTCACATTATATCGCTTATCGTTCTAAATAACATTAGACAATCTAAAAAATATGTATTCACGACAAAGACATCGTGTATAGTATCACTTGAGATTACAAGAAAAATAATGTTTTTCGAAGAAAAAATTCGTATTTTCTCTCTTTTACTTGCTAAATATTTTATTTTCTTACTTTTTTCTTATTGCCTGCCAATTTTCTCCCAGAAATACGTTTTTCTAAGGTAAAAAAATAATCACAGAACCAATAATTAACATAATATTGAATGCCCAAAGGCTACAACATGGTACAGATAAAAAAGAATTACTCAAATTTTTAATACCGTAATAAATGATGGCACCGTGATCGATGCACATAATTTTACCACCACTAGGTAACACATTCATTCACCAAGACTCAGTACAGGGACAAGTCAGAAGAGCAGTAGGGGACCTTACATTTTTGGCCACTATAGAAGCGAGTCATCCATTCCCATTGCTGTTCACTCTCATTTGATGGAACCTGGATGAAGACAAGAAGAAAATACCTTTTTTCAGTCAAATTCAAACCGAGAAATCTAGAATTTTCACAAAAAAGCACTGTATTCAGTAAGTTTAACCCAACTTCGTGTGTCTTGGGCAATTCAGTTCTATGAAATTTCTGTCGTTTTGTATAGTAAGTGTTTATAATTTATCAAGAGAGTCACTACTTAGCATAAACCTGAGTAACAAACGTTAAACGTGGAGATATGTTAAATGCAGCTGTGTTTAGCTTCAGCCTGCTTGCTTGCAGCAACGTTGGTTTGAGTCTCATAAAGAATGAATGAATATCAGTTTATTCTTGAAACTATGAGAATTTGCAATCGACACATCAAACTTTTTTTTAGCACTAAGTATTCTAAATTTGATATAATTTAATAAAAAAACTTTACCACATTAAGATCGTTGTTAATTGTTTCGTCAATTCCGATGAACTTATCTGTGTTTCTTTCATCTTCTTCAATTCCGTTAATTTTTCATTTGCTAGCAATTCCCAGTCTTCAATTTGGATGATTTGAAACATTATTTTTGTTGAAATGAAGACAATAAAGAGAGAAGAAATACAAACTTAACTTCAACGGAATTGATAAAATAATTAACGAAAATCTAGCAGTAAGATGTTTTTTTTTAAATTATGTGAAGTTGAAAGCGATCATCAGTGCTCAATAATTCTATATTTGATGGAGTAAAATGATATCTAGCTAAAATGATTCTAACTATTCATAACAGTTATTGGGCTGCCTCAAGTATGCGCCTCTTGGAGAACCTTTATTAAACCTTTGTGGATTATCTTAAGTAAAATATAATCCTCAATCTGGAATTTCAATAAGTTCTAGGGTTTATCTATTCTGATGTAAGTATGCATGCACGTAAAACAAACGAAGGCTGTTGTTTTTGCTGCGGAGGAGTGCGACGGTGCAAGGCGGTGGCTCGATGAGCCGTCGCTGTCGTCTGGAGGCTGTAATATATTTTATAAAACCCTAATTCTGAGTTGTTTTATGGGATCGGCTGCCGCTCTGAGCGCTTGCCATTGTTATCTGCTCAGCCTACACAATCTCCGACAGCCCTACTAGTCTCTGTTTAGCCCCACTGCTTCTCAGACCAGCTTTTCTGTCTCTCCGTTTTTCTTCCGATTAACCTAGGGCTTCGTCTCTTCTTCTACGCGTCTTTTAATTCTTCTGTTTTGAGTTCTATGCTTTCTCTTTACTCTTCCATTGCTTTCTGCATCGCAGACAGTACTGGGTACAAGGCTGGAAGAATAACGGATTCAAAAGGGAAAACTCTTTGGGATTCTTGCGTTTCAGCCGTCGGATTGCTCTGTGACTTTACTGGGCACGCAAATTTACGAGTCCCAGATGCCAAATTGTTGTCTCTTTTTATCTTTTTTGGAAGATGGAATGTCGCGTTGGATAAATCAGGAAAGTAAAGCAAAACATGCTGCTCTCTCTCTCTCTCTCTCTCTTGGGTCTTAATTCAATGTTTGAATTTCAACTGTTCTAAACCCAGAATAGAACAAAGGAAGAATGAGATGGTTTAGAGAGAGACTGAGAGATTCCGTCACGAGACGATGATACAAATCGAAGATTGAAATATCAACGTGGTCCATCCACGCTTTCTTTCTCTCTCATCTCCTCTTTGTCTTCCTCCATTTGCCGTGCAAAGAAGAAAATCATTCTTTTTTAGGGAATGTTAGCTGTAAAGAAAATAATATTTATTCTTGTTTTAGTAAGATCTGATGGTGTTATCCCTATCATCATTGATTACACCTGTAACCCTAAAATCCATCAGTTTCAGACTAGATCTGTTATCATAGGTGTCAGCAAAGTTTGGATCCAAATGAGCAATACCCATTATCATCAAAACCAAAGAGTGATAATAATTCATCAAACGGAAAAAGCAGCCCTTTTTTATTTCGTTTTTTTTTTTTACTTTTGTCTGAGAGGAAAGAGAAGATGATCTTTATGTTTCAGAGTGGCGATATGAACATGTGGAAATTATCATCGGTTAAGGAGGAGCACGAAGTTGACTTCTCCTACATGTTTGCCCGACATGCGTAGCTAATTCAGATTCTGTCGACATTTCCTTGGCTGTGTTTTCGTTTTCATAAGTGCAAGCAGCTGATCTCATTAAAAGCTGCAACTGTGGTTAAGAGACTCAGAAAACAACTGGAAATTGAAAACGAAGAAGGGTTAAAATCATCGTATTACATTTATTGAACCCTAATGATTCACCCTCTACACTTCATAGAAAACACCACCTAACGTTTGTTGTTTCAGCTAATCTGGGATTTAGCCCGCACGGGCTTAGCTCAGTGGCCAAGTTGTGGTAGATTTGGTACAAGGGCCACGGTTCGAAGCCTCGCCACCACAGTGTGGGAGTTTAATCCTCCAATATTGAGGTTGCTCCTTGTGGTGTCAGGTATGGGCCTCCCATCTCTGGGCCACTGAGTCACCGTGATTTAACCCCCTCACAAACTGTCGGGCCGGGGTGTGGGGGCCCTGGGGGCGAGGGTTTCGCCTTTTGGTACAAGCTAATCTGGGATTTATGTTTCCTTAAATGTTTGTATTTGAGAATTTTTTACTAAGAAAACAGTTTTTGAATTTTTTTCAATTTGTCTCAGATTATGAGTAGTAATTGAGAAAATTTTAACTATGCCTAGCACAATACAGGAAATAGTTACTTTAAAAATTCATAAAACGAGGAGACAATTAGAATTGAAATAGCATTTGATTATTCGAATAATTCATATTGGAAAATAAAAATGCAACGGATAAGTAAATTTTACCAAGTCGAAAAGTAATCATCTTAGAGATTCTGCCAGGTTAAGAGTACAATTAGAGTACATGAGATCAAACTCATATACTGTGCTACTATGAGTACATGACACGAACGCCTTATCGATGATTCATTAGCCTCGGTAGCAAGCCAGATGTCGATAGGCCGTTGTCTCGCCCGATTGGCTTCGAGGGGACTAAGGCCAAGATAATTAAACAATCGGACTAGAAGACACAAGATATTTCACTGCATCACATAGTTTTTATCTGAGATCTTGCTCATAGTTCTCGATGCCATCATCGAGAATGCAAGTGAATCATAATAAAGTCGATTTCCTACCTTTGTTTTTCGATGTATAATATTAAGGACGCATGCAACGCTCAATACGAAGGCAGGAGATGACACGACTGAGATTTAATATGTTTTTCAGCAAAATGGATATTTCCCATGAACGGTTAGGGAAGTAAACAGCTATAACAACTGGAAATTATCCACTCAAGCTCATCAAGACGTACTCATGTTTGCGACTATTACTAAAACAAATCAAAAGGACAGCCTTAAGAATGATGACCTACTCTAGTTTCCTGCATTTTGATTCAGATAGCTAAGGAAAAAGAAATATAGACAACTGCAACTTCTCTACTTAGATTTATGAAACAATTCAAAGCTGTATTTGCAGAAAATGAGAATGAAGAAACCAATGATATGAACACATAAATTAATCTAAAACATAATCAACAATGAAGAACTAATATAAATGAGACCCTACATCAGCAACCAGATATCAGTGAAGTGTCTGCTATAAAATTAACTTGGAAAAGCTACAAAAATGAAATCCATAAGCGAAATCAACTATTGCAAATCAATATATAATCGAGTTTTACAAATAAAACATCAGTACAAAATCATAATATCAATACACATGTCCGACAGGCCTAAGTTAATTCGGGTTGGGTTGAAATTTAAGAGTCCTATATTTCATGTCAAGTTTGGGTAGATTATAACCGAACTAAAAAAAAAACGAATAAAAAGATAAGTTGTTCATAAATTGAATCTAAAAGTTGTTGCTTTATTAACTTGTCATTAATGTTATCATAACAAGGGTTTTGAGAGGGTAGGCTGACAATCATAAAAAGCTGTTGCTACATTTTTGGGTGTTCTTGAAGATGACGATTATGTTCATTCTAATGCTACTCTAATGGAATAATCAAGCTGCAAAGTACAAACCTAAGCATTAAAGTTTAAATAAAACAAGTAAAAATGACATTAATGATGATTAACATTAGTTGCTGCACTTGTTTTAGTTAGTTTTTATTATTGCCTGTCAAACTCAGAGGGGTAATCAATGCTCTAGAAACGAAATTCCACTGGGTAACACCAGTATTTTCAAGCTCATAAATCGTCAATCAAAGAGACAGCTAGGAGAATGCAAAAACAAGGAGAGCGAGGATTACTTCATGATAAGACAATAAAAACCCTATTCATATAGATGAGGAAGGAGATGATGTACCTTGATGAATAAAAAATCTCAGCAATGTTGCCTGCAAAAAAACATGAAAACCTAGTTGATCGTGTTAGTCGATGATTTATGTTTGACAGACAATATCTACATCTACGTATCTTCAAACTGAATACTAAAATTCCCAGTTGCTAGAGCATGAAGAAAGACAGAAGAAGTTTGGGAGAAGGAAGGTTTCGTTCATGGAGTTGCAATAGAAAATTTATTCGGAAAATGATTGAAAATTAAAGTCTTGTAGGATATTTTATACATAAAAGTTAAATACCGAAGAGGACAGGCGTTGGACAAATGGTGGCATCCTTTTTTGGCCAATCTTCGAAACCCCAAATGTTCTGCAGATCACTGAGCAGAAAAAAAGCTGACATTCCGAAATCTGGATGATGCTGTTTGTCCCCGTTCTTTCTGTTTATCTGGCTTTTTAGAAGGGAAAAAACGAAGCTGTCTAGCTATGGTGAAGACCAAAATGGAGTTTTAGATCTGATCAAATGTTGAAGAGACTTAGTTGAAGAGGAGACTGGGAATCGTCGAACTCCGGTACAGAACAGTCCATGTTAACCCCGAATAGCCGCAGTCTTTTGGCCGCCGATTTGCCGTGGACCACCGGGACTGAATCAAACACCATCCCTTCAACTCCACTTCCCTGATGAACTTGCGCCGCCGCCAACGGCAGCGCTTGTGGTGGTCCCGCCGTGGCCGACCTGAAGTAAGCAATCGACCCGTTTGAGCAATTTGGTTGAGGGTTTTGGTTCATAACGGCACCGTAAACAGCGGCACCTCCTCCGTGGACGACATTGTTGTTTAAGTGCGACAAGTGCAAGTGGTCCCTCGGCATAGATAAAGACGTTGCAGCAGGCACGGGGCGGAGGAGCAAAGGGCTCCAAGGAACTGATTGGTGGTGGTGAAACGCGAATTGGTGTGGAATTAGTGCTATGTTTCCACCGAGCGCCGCCGCTGGCTCTGTCACATCTGGGCGCCGCCGCCAGTCAATGTAAAGATGGTCTTTTCCCACCTCACCAACTCCACGCTGGAAGGAAACAACGTCGCCGGCGTCGAGCTTCTTCTCCTTGACAAAACGGCTCCATCCTTTTGTCATAACGTAGCTTTGGCTGCTATTCCAGAAAGAATATCTGAATCGCCATGGCTTTCCACTCCGATCTTCGAAATTTAAGAGGAGACCTTTCTCGTTGGTTGAAGAATCAAGAGGAAAATACTTTTCTGCATGCTGTTTTGGAATTACAAGCCGATTCAGTTTCCCAACGTCGCTAGGGGTGACTACTTTGTCGAACATGTGCTCCTTTTCAATCCAAAAGCTTCCTCGACTTCCATGGCCGTCTGAATCTCTACACCTCTTCATTACTTCTTCGTCGTTTCTGGCCATCAGCTCAAACCCTCTCGACTCCCAGCTTTCGTTGTTTGCTAGAGGCATCAGATTGGCTGTTTTGTACTGCGAAGAAGAGGAAGGAGAGGAAGAGGAAGAGGAGTATGAAAAGGGTAATTTACCTCTCCCTTCACCAAACCCAAAATCCATTGCTAAGCCTCCCAATTTCAGCTCTTCACTTAGCAGATCTACCAGACCTAGAAGCTAGAACGAAGAACAGAAGAAAGGGCAATAAAAAACAGCCCAACTTAACTGTATTATACAAATTTCGGCCGCAATCAGGGAAGGAGTGAGCTTAGAAAAGAAGAAAAGTCACAGTATTTCCCATTCTTGGAACAGGAAGAGTGGCCCACGAAACTAATGGAGGTTCAGAAGAGAGCAAAGTCATCAGCTTCTTGTTCACCTTCTGGAGAAAACTGGCTACAAAGAGAAGAACAGAAGAATATTGGCAAACCAGGAAAAACAGAGAAAATAAGGAAAAAATAGTTGGAATAGAAGGGTATGACTTTGTAACAGAGGTGCCTCCCCGAATTCTCAAGTTAGGCGAATTTCCCTTTAATTCTTTCGTTTGCTCTCTCAATTCCTGGTTATTTCTAGAGAGAAAAAGAGAGAGATAGAGAGATTTATACGTAGGGACCTCTCATGTATTATCTGCTAGGGCTCATGTGATACTGTCATTGTCGTCATCCTGGGTGGTATGCACATTGATAATTCATGCTCCTGTATTGTTATCATATAATCTTGAATTTTTTTTGGTGAAGGAGACGAAGCTCGAAAGGCCAGCTGCTTAGAAAGCACGAGGTTGTAATTGCAATAATTAATTCCTCCCAACTGGCAACTAGGGCTGTGGACTATCGGTTGAGTTGAGAATTGAGATGGACCATTTTTTTTATCTTTTTCTCATATCTTTTCTTTATTTTTCTACTTTCTTCCTTCAATATGATTGCAGCCATTAACCCAAATCAAGCTTCTCCTCCTCCGCTTTCTTCTTCTCTGCAAAAGATTATTAGGGTTTAGAAGCTTGCATGTCGACATAGAGCACTGTGTTTGGATATAAAAACCTTTTTTGTTTATTTTTTAGATTAAATAACCAGTCCTTGTTTAATCAACAACCAGTTACTGCTACGCATTATATTAAAGCAAATGAAATCAATTTTATAATATGTTTATAAAAGACTTAATTTGTACGTACATGACAACTCAAAGTAAGAAAAAATGATTAAGTTGGGTGGGAATTCTCAAATTATAGGCTCCGTCATCTGTCTTTGACTAAACCTCTTGGATTAGCAATAGGCCGCATTTCATTTGTATTACTATAATCAGTTTTAATTTCATACCCCTTTTTCAATGGCCTATCCCAACTCTTTGTTCTTCTAAAAGCTAATTCCATTTTTCTACATCGAGAGGGTACCCGAGATAGAATGTGAAACTTCTTATTCGTAAAGTCAATAGAGTCATGTAACTCGTATATGACTGTTCTAGACTTGCTCCAAAAAATGTCCTCAACATTAAATGACGCCTTGCTGTCTTACATTACTGCAGAATGCAATTTGATTGCTTTGTAAAATGTCATTTTCAAGTACTTCAGTCCTTGAGAAGGGAACTAGATTTCAAAATCTGGAGTTGAAAAAAATATAAATAATCTTACACCTGGATGATGTCAAAGGTTCACGTATGTGGGATTTTAATTTAAATTAATATCATGTTGTATGGTAAAGAGAGCATCCACATGAAGGATTAGATGGCCATGTATGATTAAAATAATTGGAAGCTTTAGGTGTACGCAAAAGACACTTATAAGTTACACGAGACATCTTTGAAATTACACATAGTACTAATGAATGCTTACCAACCACATTGGTACCCATTTTTCAACTTTTTGACAGACTTTCAAGACAGAGAGAGAGGACAAATTACATAATATAATGTCTTAGTACTAGAAAAATCTTTCACTTGTCTCAAGGCGTAGAGAGATGTGTACAATATTAAAAACTCATTCTATTATAACGATATTGTTTTCTTTGTACTAAATCTCGCAATTTTCTAACTCGTATAGAAATCCATCTTATGTTTTGTGAGTGGAGCCTAAGGAAAATAGCGGTCATTACGCTCGTTAGTCAGCTCTATCATACTTTTCAAGAGAGAGAGAGGAGAAACTAGACCATGTTATGAGTTGGTACTTAAATCTTTCATTACATAGATGGAAAGTTGCCAAAGACTGCATTGTGAAAGCTAACAACCAAATTAACACTAGGACTAGAGAGTTGCACAATTAAACACCGTTTGGGAGAGTGTTACTGTTAGTGTTCGATATTATCTGAATTTTATTTGGCCCTTACAAATGAGTTAATAGGATAATTTTATTAGAGTTTTATTCTTTTCTGTAAATTAATATAAGCTAGAGTCTCAAGATTCAGTAGTTATATTTCAATATTCATAATAAATTTATTCAATTCTTCGAGATTTTTTTCTAAATAATTTTTCACATAAATCTCGTGTCTCACATATTATTCTCTTTTTTCAATTATACTGTACATTTTGGGATAACTTCAAAAATAGCCTTAGAGCAAATAATATTATAATGTGGGCTTAAGAAATTTCACTCCCTTTGCTAGAAGATTTTGAACCTTTGGGGCTAATCTCATACTCTTTGCATGTTTTAGGTTAATCATGATAACAAAATTGTTTAGGATTTTGTACGGACAACAACATGGGACTAGTGAGATGAGTTGTTTCCGAGGTAGAATACAAATCATAACATATGGATGCTTGATGCTACAAATTCGTTCGTCAAGCTACTTATACTTTTTCAAATTTGTTGGAGTTCGAAGCCAATTATTAATAACAGCTACTTATGTTCTGCATTAAAATACAAAGTAGCTCAATCTCGTCACTACAGTGACGTCAGTCTTTGTCGAGCGACTGAAGAGCGTTGGGGGAGTTAGCATTAGTTTAAAAGAATCATTTTTTTATTTCCTTAAAACTATTTTCAAGTTGTCTGTTTTTAAATGATGAAGACAGTGAGGCCAAATGCCGAATTGCAGGTCTCGAATTTCGAAGATACAAAATCGAAGTTTGTCTGAGCCAGCCAACACTTTCTCTCGTCGATTATTTTTTGCTTTGAGACGTGCACTTTTGATGAGTTATTGGTTGAATAAAAAACTCAAAATGACTTTGTTTATGAGTAATTAAATAGGATTTAAAAAACTGAAAAGAAAGAAATCTAAATGTACAGATGAAGTACTCCAGAGTGGCAGCTAGTTAGGGTTTTTCATCGCTCTGTGACGAAGGAAGAAGAAGATGAAGAACAGACTGTCTCACCTCTGAAGTTATATTAATGGACCCCTCCCTATTCGCTCTTCTTCGCTATCCCCCATTTTAATCTACTTGCAGAAACTCTTGGTTCTCCCTCCGTCTCTCCTGCGTCTATGGAGATCTGGTAAATGTATGTCCGTTTCAAGAGCGGGTCTCGAACAACAATTATTGCGAGCAGAGGTTCTGTGTTAGCACAGGAAAAATTGAGCGATGAGAAAGACAGATGAGATGTTAGTGATGGGAGACGAGCTTTAAAAATGATCAAACTCTAAAAGCCTAGTGGCTACTGTTTGATAGAGGCCTGCATGCGAGCATGTGAAGCTTCTGTTGTGCATTTCTGTCTCTCTCTCCAACACTTTCTCTCTCTCTCTATCTGGGTCGAACTAATGTGAAAACCCTTGCGCCTCCTTGAGTTGAAGATGGGCCAAATTTAGATGCGTTAGGCGAAAAGATAAAGCGAAGGGGAGGTGTACAAGATGATGAAGAGGAAGAAGAAAAGAACAAGAACGAAAACTAAGGCAGAAGTATGTGGCTGCCATTGTTGGCTGGTGGACCACTCCTTCTTCTTCTTCTTCCACTTCTCTCACTCTCTCTAACTGTGTATTATATTGGATTTGGACCACCAAGTACGCTCTTCCACTTCGCCTCCAGTTGGCGGCTATCTTGCATTACGTCCTATGTGTGTCCATCTCTTTCACTATGTAGATAGCTCCCTCTGCTCCTTCTTTCCTGCATTTAATTATCACCGCAGCATATCATTGCCTCTTCCCGGAACCGAAACGAACCGAAACAATTGGGTTTAATAATGGATTCGAGATTGAGAAATTTCATAGTTACCTTCTTCTCGTATATCTTTACGTTGCCAATGTGTAATTATGATTGTTGTAATAAATAAAATAATCCAAATTTGACAATGTAAAATAAGAATGTAATTTTAATATTTTTATTTTTTGTATTATTGGGTATTTACCGAAAATAGATTCTGAAGCCCAGATTTAGTAGGAGAAGTTGGCTCAAAAGAGTTTATGGGCCTGGTCTTGTAAAATTAGGGCTCTGGAAGTTTCTGAATTGCAGTGTCGTTTGGTTTACTTCTTGGGTTGGGGGTTTACTGTTTGGTCGATTCCCATCGGCTGGTGGATCATCGAGATTTCACGTACCCTGAATACTAGGAGCGATTTTGGAATAAAGGACTCAAATCTCAATGTTGTTTGGAGGCGTTCAAAGTAATCCGTTGATAATAGGACACTGATTTTCTCAGCTGATTTTATATCATCATTATTTATTTTTAAATTATTTATCAAAATATTATATTTGTCAACATGAAAGTGAGACAGCAGTACGGTAGTACTCGAATTCATGGTAAGTACGGTACATTTCATCATGGTAAGTACTCGAAAACTAATACATGCAAAAAAAATCATAAATCCTCACATCATGGTTATATTTGAGTAGAGTATTACATGTCATACCAGAAATGCGGACCGAAATTTAAAGTTTTACGAACACGAAAGAGATCTACTGGCGCTCGATCTGAATAGTCACATGGCTAATATTGTATTCGCTTTTTATGTATTCTACGACTTTATCCAACACCAAATCCGCATCGGCATCAGGCTTGATCATAACATGGCAGGCCAAGAGTACTTTTCCGACCGTGATTGCCCAAATATGCAGCTCGTGGATGGCTATCACGTCGTCGATCTCACACAGGCCTCTTTCGAGCTTCGTAGCATCGATTTCTCGAGGTGTGCTTTCCATAAGAACCTCGAGAATGTTCCTTAGCATTCGGATTGTAGTGCCCAAAACTATTGCAGAAAAAATGAGTGTGCAGATAAGATCGATTATCTTCCACTCGGGCTTGTACCAGATGAGCGCCCCGCCAATCATGACTCCGACGCTTTGTATGGAGTCTCCGAGCACGTGTAGATACGCACCTTGGACGTTGATGTTTCTTTGTTGCTTCGGTTTGTCCAGGCTAGTCTTTGGTTTATCAAGAAGGGGCTCGGTCAGATTTTCACAGTGAGAATGTCGATGCTTATCGTTGTTCTTCGAGCCGCCATGGGGGTGGTGGTGGGAGGTGGTGACAATTATCCCGTGTCGATGCCTTTCGTCATGATCTCCGTGACTATGTGCATCTTTTCTGTGCCCGTGCCCGTGCCCGTGACCGTGGTCGACTGCATGGCTGTGATTGTGGCCGAGTAGCAGAGCCATGGCTATATTAACCACGAGACCGAACGCGGAAACCAGAAACATCAAAAACCCCTTTACTTCGCCAGTATCGTTAACGATTCTCGCTATGGCCTCATAGACCAGAATTCCGGCAAGAAGCCATATCATCTGAATCGAAACAAGAGCACCCAATATTTCGATCCGAAAGAAACCGTACGATTGTCGAGGAGTCGCCTCCCAACCCGACACCCAAATCGAAAACAGTGAAATCGCAAAGGCAGCCACATCGGACAGCAAATGGGCTGCATCGGTCAAAATCGCAAGACTGTTCGCTTTAACACCTCCGACGACCTCCACGCTTATAAATACGATACAAAGCACAACTGCTATGCAAAGTTTACGCATAGAAGCTGATCGTTCTTTTGCATCTTTTGAACTGCTTTTTGCATCTGAAAATCCGCATGGCGCCTCACCACATATCTTTCTTCCATTTAAGCTTGACTCGGCCGAAGATAAATCCCCACATACTTCGATTATATGCCCAGATTCAGAGTTTTGTGCTTCCATCTGAAAAACCAACGAGTATCAGCACTAATTCATATTAGTCAATAGATATGAAATCTTCGAAAAATGCAATGATGTCGCAATTTTGCACGATGCCAATTTTACTTTCATCACTAATGCTATTTCCTAGACAAAATTCTAGAATATCCAAAACTCATCCAAGGAATGTTATGATCAAGACAACAGTATGAACGAGAACTAACATGTAGAAAGATGATGAGTAACATTATATGTAAAACAGGAAAATGCATAGTCAAGTTTGCGAGAATAATACGGATGAACTAGTCCATTAAACTATATTAGAAGTTTACTGATCATTCAGTTTGTGTAATCCTACTGACAATCACTGTAAATGAACAAGTCCATTATACACAACACGATAAGCTTGATGATTTTTGCTTCCATTGATTGAAAGTTGAAACCAAACTTTTTTCCTACTGTATTTCTAAAATTTAAGCTTCTTTGCCATGAAAAAAGTTGGGAAAGCTTGACATGTTGGACTTAAGGACAATAAAATTGGTCGACTGTTTAGAAAGATCTTAACGCATAAGAAAAACTAAGAGCCTCGATTTAGAATCAGTACTCATGATCGGGCTAGAGATGCTAAAAAAGGAATCATCAATTAGAGAAAAAAAGGAATGAAATAAAGCTAAAGTCGGGAAAACCCCGAAAACAGGGCAAAATATTCAGACAAGTCCAAAACCAGCATCCTTAAGTATTCGCCGCAAATCCATGGAAGAAAATCACGCAAAGGATTCAAAATTTTAAGAACAGATCGACAAAAAAAGGAGAAATCGGAGAAGGCAAAAGGAAAAGCGAAAGAGAGACCTTCAAAATTCGCAGAAATGCTCCAAAAAGGAGACGTAAAGCAGATAACTACCAAATCGAAATGATTCGGGAGATCATGCGGCGGCTGGGGTTTTGAAGATCATTTTGCATATAAGTATGGTCAGGATTTAGAGAGGGATTGGATGAATAATGGGTGCTTCGAGAGACAACATTCACTGTCTAGAGAGTGTTGAGAGAGAAAGAAAGAAAAAAGAAAGATTAAAAAGAAAGAAAGAAGAACTGTTTGAATTGTTGGGTAGTCAATGAATTGCCATAATTAATTACCTCGAGTTTGCTACTCTCTCTGTCTCGCTCCTGCCCGTCGCCCTGTTCATCTATCGTCTTCTTCGTCCACCATTTTNCTGTCTAGAGAGTGTTGAGAGAGAAAGAAAGAAAAAAGAAAGAAAGAAGAACTGTTTGAATTGTTGGGTAGTCAATGAATTGCCATAATTAATTACCTCGAGTTTGCTACTCTCTCTGTCTCGCTCCTGCCCGTCGCCCTGTTTATCTATCGTCCTCTTCCTCCACCATTTTTCAACCTGTAATTTGGTCTTTTTTAGGATTATTCAAAACTAATTTCTCTCTTTTTAATCATAAATAAATTTATCACATTTAATTTATTTGACTGGTTAATTTCTACTTCATGTTAAAAAAAGCTATCTTGGATACTTAATTAAGAATGCGATTACACTCCTGATAAAATTTTATTTATATTAAAAAAATTATTAATTGACTTTGAGCATTTAATATTCGAGGCCTAAAGTTTTAATCAATGTGCATCGCAGCCCAGAAGTCTAAGAATGTCCAGCCCATGGCCTGGTCTTGCTTGCCAAATCTCGACAGTAAATTTCTAATTTTTTTTAAGATTTTCTATTTTTATTTCCATAATTCTATTACTTTTATGATTTTATCATATCTGCAAATTGCATATTAATCTTGAAAAAAGAGACGAAGGTAACATGTATTTGACCGTGAGAGATGGCTCGCGATTGATTGGGAAATAATTTAATTATTTATTCCCCCTTAAATATTATATTAAATCCAACTTGTATTCTCCGTATTTATTAACTTTTCCCATTTTAATAAGGTCGTGTCCCCATCGATTCACCTACTTTCTTAGTTTATTAATTTTAAATCAATAGATGACATTTATTATATACCAATTTTTTCCTCATCATCGGCTAGATCCAGGCTACGTTTGGTGAATTTTTAGGCGGATTCAAGTTTATTATTTCGTCATGTTTAATTGTATTTTTAATATTTGTTTCGTGCTTTGTTCCTCTAGCAAATCCAATGATTGATGAGTGAGTATCTTGATTTAACTATTCGTGAAGATGTGTTACTTTTGATAAAAAAAAATACATATAGCAAATTGACATATATCTTAAAAATTAAATCTAAAATCGTGTTCTAATGTAATAAATAATGGAGAATAGTATTTTCGAGTCTCAATTCAACGTAAGCCAACTATGCAACCTCTCCCAACAGCGTACATCTTCTCCGCTGTGTTTCTTCCTTGGAGTTACCATTTGTTATGAAAAGGACCTGTTCAATTGTCCAACCCAATAAATCTCCATTAAATCATTTGAAGTTTTCATTCTCCTACCGATGAAGTTGACGCATCTGAGAGCCCTCGTGCGTTTTGTCTGTCTTCTGAATTTGAAGCTCATTTTCATGGCGGTTCTCGCGCGTTTAGGTCTGCCGCTGAAGCGCGCCGAGCCAGACATTAACGGCGAGGAAGAGCGGACGAGCTATGTATTCTTAGTGGAGGGTCTGAGCCCGTATATGGTCACTATTTCATCGGAAACCTTAATGGCGATGATCGAGAGGCAACTTCCGGTGGGGGAATATGGATCTAGGGTTACAGAAAATGAAGAAGATGAAGATGGTGAGAAATGTGTGATTTGTTTGAGCTGTTTGGAGAGATGCGATGAAGTGAGAAAGCTTTCCAACTGTGGGCATGTTTTCCACCGGAGTTGCTTGGATTCTTGGATTCATCGATGTCAGGTGACGTGTCCGGTCTGCCGATCACTGGTTCTCTCTCTTTCTCCCAACACGTAAACCGCCACTTTCTCTCTCATCCTCTTCTTCTTCTGCTGTAATTTCGAAAAGGGTAAATCTATGATTGGTCAACTCTTATCTTCTTCGCCATTTTTGTTTTTCCTTCTGACTTTCATGTTCTTCGAGCTTCTTCTTATTCACATCTGTAAAAAAAGATTTATTCAATATTTTAAAACAATTTATTAAGTAAAATAAAGTACTATATAATATAATTCGATATTTTGTTAATTTCTTCTTCTTTGTGCAATTTTCCTCCCGGTTCCAAGAAACAACTTTGCCTTTTAAGTCTCGAAATTGAAATTCTGAAACAAAAGAATCATCGAGAATCAGTGCACATTCCACACGGTTTAAATTTGACTTTTGCTAGAATGACGTCTATCGGGCGACATATTATATTAAAGTTAAATCTTATATTTGAGTCAATTGTTGCCCGCTAATTTTAATTATGATCAACGAGGTCTTTAGAAAATGTACAATATCGAGTTGATTGTTGATGATGAAAATAAAATAAAATAGAGAAATAATCAAATGAAAAATTAAAAATTAAAAGTAACAATTCGACATAATATTATGATGTCAACTGTAAAAAGCTTATCGTAAAACAAAATTTTAACTGACCAAAAACATAATACTACAATGAGTTTTAACTGCAACCATATTGTATCATATGACCAAAAACATAATTCAAAATTGGAAGCAAGCAATTCAAAATAATACCAAGTGTTTCATTTCAAAATTTGTCCACTACAAACAATAAAAAAATGACCAATTACATGGCCGTACGATTTTCTTTATCATAGGACATAGATCTTAATAATGGTTGAGCTGTGTCACGTAATATACTTTTCCTTTCACTAGCGGCTTGATCAACATGTTTATTATTTGTTCTGCATTTTAAATACTCTTAGATAATGGTTGAGTTCATGTTTTTAATCGTAAAAGAAGATTGAATGGAATGAAGATAAAAAAACAACTCGTTATTAGTTTGAACCCAACTCAAAATTCTAAAAAAAACAATCATAATTGTAAAAGGTCAACACGGGGCATGAGAAGAACGATTTTACTTCGAGTTTTAAGTGGACCTTCTAAACTGAAAGAACCGAACCGATCTAATCAAACCCCAAATCGATCTAATCAAACCAACGTTAAAAATTATTGCACGTTAGACAAAATAAATGACTAAATGAGGCATCGAGACTGCAAAAATTCAAGATTAAAAATTGAGCTTATTTGTCGTTTCTTTTGGACATACATAAGGACAAAATTTTCAAATAAGATATATTAAAATTCATTATTTAGATGATTAATGAACTATTTTATTAAATAAATTATATTCAGAGAGTTAACACATGGTATGTCTATAAATCATAATCATCAATTAAAGACCTTATATTATATTTTATTCTGCGCATATTTATTCATCAATTAAAGACCTTGCATTCATTGAGCTTATGCTCGTTAATATAAAAGGTAGTATTTTATTGTACATTTAAAAACTATTTTATGATTTTAAATGAAGGTATGATTGTCTCAGATGAACGATGATTGAATAATTTGTCAGAAGCTTTGGTATTGTAAGGAAGATTATTATAATATGATTATGAACAGTGGCTGTAATTTTAGCTTTACTCTTTACTGTACGCTTTCTCATTTGTTTTTATTTTTGTTTTTGTTTGTTCTGGGTAAGAAAACGGAGCACGATGAGTGTTGGTTTTTGAAATCGAAAGGATTTCTTCGTCCTCCGATTCCAAGATTCGCGACAATTATGTCTTGGTTCCGACGTTTTCTGTAGTTGTTCTACGTTCTTATCTCTGCCATAAAAGCTCTGCTTACCTGCAGAGACTTGAAAGAGAGATTCTTTGAAGGCGGAGAAGCTTTCTGCTTCAATGGGTGTTAATAGATCGTATAAAGCTACCGTAAATGGATTCTCAACCAGATTGGTTTCTCTCCTCTGCCTTGCTAGCTTCTTCTTCGGTGTTCTCGTCGTCAACAGGTTCTTCTCCCTCTCTCTCTCCTTGCTTTCTCTCTCTAAGAGAAATGATTCCTTCTGCAAGTTTGATGCTCAGAAAGGGGCGAAAATGGGCGAAGGCTCTACAAATTTACTCAAATTTTCATGAAGCATAAACCCTTGTAACTAGCTTCTGGTTTGTTAGCTTTCGCTTAAATTTTTATAGGCTTTGTTTGTTGAGCTATTTTTGTTTAGTTCGTACCCTCTGCCATTAGGGGAATTTATTTCATTTGCAGTGAAGGAATCCATAATTGACTGCTTTGTAAAATTGGCGACTGTAATTTGAACTTGTGGTCCCAGAATTCAGAGCCTGAAATTTTTCTTGCTAATCATTATTGAAATGGATCTTCGATTCTATTTGTGGTCCTTTTATTTGGAAAATGATCTAACTCTGTGGAATCCCTGTTTTTCATCTGCTCAAATATTGAATTCTCTGCGGGGAATGAATTGATTAGTGCAGTAATGCTCAGAAAATGTTGAATCTGATAAGTTATGATGTTTGAATGTGTGTTTTTACCTCATTTCAATCCACGTCATTGGCTTCCGGAGTAGTTGATATGTTTCATTTGTGACGAATTAACATGCATGATCGATAATAGAAGTCTATCAAATGATGGCAGCTTATTACCTTCGAAAATGTCTTATTAAATGTGACGAGTTCAATGTTGGGCGCTTGTTGTGCTGATATTCCTTTAGTGTAACTCGAATTCTATTTTTATACTCTTGGATGATTTTTTTTCCCTCTAGATATGTTCATTAACTTTTCTTTTAGCTGGTGATTTGTACTTGCTATCGTTCTTCACTGTAGGTTTTGGGTTGTTTCTTACTCGATTAAGGAAGAAGACGATTCATCATTTTCTACAGAGAAATACCGTTCAAAATCCCTTCATCCAATCGTCGATTGCAAGAATAAGGTACGCATGAGACATTGTTCAGATTGTAGTTGTTGTTGATGACATCGTTGTTGTTATTTCAGGACTCTTCTCTTCAGCCGGGAAATATTCTTTATCATGTTTCGAAAACCCACGATGTTATCATGTAAACTTCATTCAATGTCTTATGCTTTTTTTTTCTCCATTTTGAAAGTATGACTGTCCGATTATACTTTATATGCTACTAATTTTATTATACGATAATTACAGGGAGTTGGATAAGACGATCTCCTTGATGGAAGTTCAACTTGCTGCAGTTAGAGCTGCTAAAGCAGAAAACAAAACAGGAACTCCAAAGGACTTTACGGTCTTAAATGAGGAATTGGATCGACCGAAATTTTTTTTCGTCATGGGAATTATTACGGGGTTCAGCAGTAGAAAACAGAGAGACTCGATCCGAGAAACATGGATGCCTCAAGGTATCTCCAAAGGAGAGTAAGTTTAGTCGTTTTGTAATAAGCATGTGGACGATAATATCAAGGGGTGTTTAATTTTAGGCGAGGAGTTGCGGAAACTGGAGGTTGAGAAGGGAATTATAATACGATTTGTTATCGGTCACAGGTAATGTAGATCATATACTGCCTTTTTTCGATCAAATAACATTTCCTAACTCTCTTTTTTTCTCGTCTTCAGTGCGACTCCAGGTGGGGTCTTGGATCGTGCAGTTGATGCAGAAGAACTCCAACACAAGGATTTTCTAAGACTGGTATATTCTTCGGTTGAATATTTAGGAAATTTCATTGTCTTATCTATCTCGAGATCTTCGATATATCTCGCATTCTCCTTGTTTCATATTTTTCAGATAATGTTGTTTCACTTTTTACTGCTGCAGCATCAAGTAGAAGGATACCATGTATTGTCCTCGAAAACCCAAGTATTTTTTTCCACGGCTGTTGAAAAATGGGATGCTGATTTTTATATAAAAGTCGATGGCGATGTGCACGTAAATCTCGGTTAGTCTATACCGCTCTAATTTTATATGTAATCTTCGGTCAAAAAAGTATACACTTTTCTGGCACTATATATAACTGAAAATCAACAGGCATGGTCGGGTCTACTTTGGCTCGCCATAGATCAAAATCCCGCGTTTATGTCGGCTGCATGAAATCCGGACCTGTTCTTGCACAAAAGTGAGTAATTAAAATACCATCCTTTTTCTTGGGTGTCGTGTATGATTTTTGAGCTAAAACCTTGAGCAAATTTATGTAGAGGAGTTAAGTACAACGAACCCGAATATTGGAAATTCGGGGAGGAGGGAAACAAGTATTTTAGGCATGCAACGGGTCAAATTTATGCGATATCGAAAGACTTGGCCACATATATTTCGGTGAATAAGTGAGTTATTCGTCGCGGCATTATTTCATGGTGTATTTGGTGGTTTTCGTTACCTTTTTTGTTGATTTTTCTGGTCTAGGCATATACTTCACAGGTATGCAAATGAGGATGTTTCTTTGGGTTCTTGGTTTATCGGTCTCGACGTAGAACATGTAGACGATCGTAGCCTCTGCTGCGGCACTCCTACTGGTGAGTTACATCATCACTTTGTTTCATCGAGTAAGAGCTCTTTTTCTGAGACCGACTCTCAATCTCTCTCTTGATATCGCTTTTAGATTGCGAATGGAAAGCGCAGGCCGGGAATCCATGTGCGGCGTCGTTTGACTGGAGCTGCAGCGGAGTCTGTAAATCGGTGGAGAGAATGGCTGAGGTTCACCGGCAGTGCGGCGAGGGCGACGAAGCGATCTGGCACACGAGCTTCTGAAAGTCACACGAGATTTTATTAGGTAACTCAGCTATGCTCCCGACGAAGAATTCATCCTCATATCCCGACCATTTCTAGGGAAAAAAAAGCTTCGGAAATTCGAGTTAGATAGGTGTTCGATCTATCGTGTGAGTCTTGATNAGTGAGTAATTAAAATACCATCCTTTTTCTTGGGTGTCGTGTATGACTTTTGAGCTAAAACCTTGAGCAAATTTATGTAGAGGAGTTAAGTACAACGAACCCGAATATTGGAAATTCGGGGAGGAGGGAAACAAGTATTTTAGGCATGCAACGGGTCAAATTTATGCGATATCGAAAGACTTGGCCACATATATTTCGGTGAATAAGTGAGTTATTCGTCGCGGCATTATTTCATGGTGTATTTGGTGGTTTTCGTTACCTTTTTTGTTGATTTTTCTGGTCTAGGCATATACTTCACAGGTATGCAAATGAGGATGTTTCTTTGGGTTCTTGGTTTATCGGTCTCGACGTAGAACATGTAGACGATCGTAGCCTCTGCTGCGGCACTCCTACTGGTGAGTTACATCATCACTTTGTTTCATCGAGTAAGAGCTCTTTTTCTGAGACCGACTCTCAATCTCTCTCTTGATATCGCTTTTAGATTGCGAATGGAAAGCGCAGGCCGGGAATCCATGTGCGGCGTCGTTTGACTGGAGCTGCAGCGGAGTCTGTAAATCGGTGGAGAGAATGGCTGAGGTTCACCGGCAGTGTGGCGAGGGCGACGAAGCGATCTGGCACACGAGCTTCTGAAAGTCACACGAGTTTTTATTAGGTAACTCAGCTATGCTCCCGACGAAGAATTCATCCTCATAGCCCGACCATTTCTAGGAAAAAAAAAGCTTCGACAATTCGAGTTAGATAGGTGTTCGATCTATCGTGTGAGTCTTGATAACTTCTTGTGTTATTTATTGACCTTTAATGACATCGTCTCGGTCGGTATCGACAGCCCGAGATGATTGATTCAGTTTGATTTTGCACATATTACTATCAATGCACAAAGTTTTGATTTCTTTCAGCAAATGGTACGTTCTAGTGTAGTATTAGAGCGTCGCTATCTGAAATTGAGCTGTATTCTTAGAATTATCATTTAATTTTACTATGTGTTAATAATTAAAATAAGATAAAGCAACAGAGATGGAGAAGAAGGAAGAGGATGGCTTTGATCCTCTCGCCGCTCGATTGAAGTTCTTGTCGTGTTTCTACCATGAAGATGAGCTGTGGCCAGCTCACTTTTCGAAGAATGCAAATTCCAAATTATTATATGATTTAAATATGTCACGCATAGTTTCTAAAATTTAAACATATTTAGTTTTATATTTGGAACGTCCTATAAGTTGGTTTTTATTTTATTAATTGAGGGTTGATTAGCGTTCCAAAAATCAAACTCGTGGCCGAGAAATGGTCGGAAAGATTATAGTTTCCACCATCCAACATCCTAGTCAACTACGGCGGTCGGTGGTTGACCACAAAAGCCTATAACTAGCAAAGCTTTAATTTTGGTTGAATTAACTAAAACCCAATTCTCTTCACACAACTTTTTCTCCTCCCTCAAAAACTTTTGTTAACCAGTCGTTTTTATTATTCCAAAGTTTCTATTTTTTGGATTTTCTTAAGAGACGTTCTTCGTCTTCTTCGACTATATTTGCACGCAGAGATTTTTCGCAGCCAATCGCAGTGATCGCTGTGGTCCAAACAATCTTTTCTTTCTTTTTTTTTAAATTTTTTTCTTGTTGGGGTTGAGAAGATGAACAAGTGACGTATAAATTATCTGGTCCTACGGTAATCTGACGTACACCTTTCTCTACCGTTGTTTCGCAATCCTTATCCGCAGCTCTTCCTTCTTCTTTGTCGTCTTCTTCAGTTTTTCTGCTCTTTTCTGCGGAGCCCGTATCTAAAACTCTTCCTCCTCTGGCCTCGACCCTTTCCTCATTATTTAACTATTCTTTTTATTTCCCTTTTTTTATTTGTTTTTTTTTCGAATTTAAAGGATGCTTATCTGAAGCTTACCTTTCTTCTCTTCAAACCCCGGGATAATCGCTGCGCTTCCACGCCCTTGAATCCGATTAAACCGAGGGGTTTCTTCTTTTTGGCGTTTTAATTCCCGGGTGGCTGTGGATATTCCTTTTTTGAGAAGTTTGTTGTTCATCAATGGCTCCTCTTTCGTTCTTATTCTGGATTTTGCCGAATCCGACTGGGGTTGAGGTAGTCTGTGAGTTGGTAATGTTTCTTGCTCGAATCTGGATTGGGATTGTTATCGGAATCTTGGTCGGCTGGGTTTGGAAACCTAAATGGGCCAAGTTTGGTAGAGAATCGCTCGATTCTCATCCATCCAAGGAACCTATGGCGCCGTCGCCGTCGTCCTCCGCCGTGGCCACCTTCATTTCCAGAGGTGGGGTTGAGAAGGAAGAAAAGCTCCATTTTCCACCTCCGGCCATTTATGCTTCAAGGTTTGTGACTGTAATTTGGTCTCCTAGTTCGTCTATTAGAAGTAATACATGAGGTTCAATTACTGTTATCATTAAAGGCTTTTTTAAGTTGAAGTTGCTGAATTATACTTTGGCAGCTCGTCGGTGGTCAAAAGTGAAAAGTCAGCCCTGGTTAACGGTGAAGACTTAGAGTACATAGTTAGGCTTGTGGAAGAGAAAGATGGAGGTCCTTCATGGATTCAAATGATGGAGAAGACCACTCCGAACATGAATTATCGAGCCTGGCGAAGGGATCTTGAGGTAATTTTCTATTTCCATCGTTTAAATTGACTTTGTTTTACATGAAAAATTGACCAATATCATAAAAATAAAACTGTGATTTTTGTTATCTGCATGTTTTCTTGGAATGTTGACGGATGCATTGACAATTTGGATGTTGCTATCAATTTACATGTTAAATCAAAGCCACTTTTTTCGTTAAATTATGAGTTTTACCCCTTGTTTAGCCTTTTTAGCTGTTTCTAACCCAATTTCAAAGTTGATTGCAGTTTGAAATAGGTAGATAGAAGATCGAAAAAGTTCAAAATTGGGTTAAAAATTGTTAGATTGTTCCAAAATGAGTTCAATATCTTACTGAATAGAAACGTCGATGCATGTGGTTTTATTTTACACATTAATTTACTCTAAACACTAAGGTCTAAACTGCACATTATCGTTTAAGTTTCACTGTTTTGACTATTTTTTCCTTGCTTGAAAGTTGATGAGTTTATTTTTCCCGGATGTGTTAGACTGGACCTCCTCAATATCGAAGTAGAAGTGTTTATGAAGATGCAATTCCCGAAATGGTTAGAGATTTTTTCTGGGACGATGAGTTTCGGTTAAAGTGGGACGACATGCTTTTAGAAGCCGAAACATTGGAGGAGTGTCCAACAACCGGAACCATGGTTCTTCGCTGGGTCCGAAAGGTGGTTCGATCTTCTTCCCCAATTGTCTATTTCCTGTGTGTTCATATTAAACCATTTATTTTCCTCTCGGCTTGGTGCAGTTCCCCTTCTTTTGCAGCGATCGAGAGTATGTGATTGGGCGGAGAATTTGGGAATTGGGAAGGTCATATTATTGTGTTACGAAGGTAAGGTTTTTGAAAAATCTCTAAGTCTTGTTTTCATATTTAATGCATGCTTAAGCCCTGAGAAGAGCACTATATCGAGAGGCTATTTGAGCTTCGATAAATCTTATTAGTTTGATTTCTTGCGCACATTCAAGTATGTGATGTACATCTTAGTATTCGAACGATAAGAAAATGAATTTATTCCGGGTCATTTGTTTATGGAACATTTAAACGATGCCTTAGCTGAAACTAATTATTATGGATGACAATTTCACAAAGATTTTATCTTTTCGATCAGGGCGTGCAATACTCATCTGTTCCGAGGCATGACAAACCGAGACGAGTTGACTTGTACTATTCTAGTTGGTGCATTCGTGCAGGTCAGTTAGCTTATTCCTTCTTATCTTATAATATCTTGAAAATTAAAAAAAGTAGCTGCATATCGAAAATCTTCACTTGTATCGTTTGTTCAGTGGAATCGAGAAAGGGCGACGGGCAGCTTAGCGCATGTGAAGTTCTACTCTTTCATTACGAAGACATGGGGATTCCGTGGGAAATAGCGAAGCTCGGAGTCCGGCAAGGGATGTGGGGAGCCGTGAAGAAGATCGACCGAGGATTACGACTCTACCAGAAGGAAAAAGCCATGGGAGCTTCTCTCTCCCACTGTGCTTTCATGGCTCATGTCAACACCAAAGTCAGTGCAGATTATTTAAAACTCCTCGGAGAAGACTCGCCCACTTCGCCGGAGACGGAAAGCCTCGAGCCGTCATCGAGAAAACCGGTGGGGAAGAATGTTCCGAAGATTCTGGTTGTGGGTGGAGCTCTGCTCTTGGCATGTAGTCTTGATCGGGGTCTCTTGACGAAGGCTATTATCTTCGGAGTTGCTAGAAAGTTTGCGAATATCGGGAGGCGGTTGTGATTATGGATTACAGGGAGATTTTCGTGGGCTTAATTCGCGCAGCTCATTTGAAGAAAATGAAAGTCTAATTCGATTGTTTTTTCTTTTGTTCATCTTCGAGAAAAAGGAAGATTTGACAGAGTTGTAAGCATTCGAATATGGAAAATATCATAGAAATTTGAAAATTTTCTTAATTATTATTCTCCTTTGCTGCATCCTTGGATTTCCTGGTTATTATTTCCGTCGACTGTGAGCCAGATGATAGAAAAAGGTGAATTTGAATGAGAAATAAATTAAATAAACTACCTTTGATTTTGTGTAGATATATAAATAGGTGAGGAACAAGAGAAAGAGATGAACAACTAATCAACCGATTCGGATAATCAAGGGTTTCTCAAGAAATATAACCCTACCAAAGAATAGGAATGAAAATTTGAGAGGCTCCTAATCGAACCAAAAACAAGGCTCCAGATTAAATTTACAGTATCTAATATTGATTCCGACGATGGTTTCTTTGAAGAAGACGATCAACGGGTGACGAGCGTCTCAAAACAGTTGATCCCATCAAGTTCCGGCGCAAACCTGGCGAATTTCTTGGGTTCCGGATCGTTGGACGAGGATTTGGATTCATGAAGCTCCTTCTTGCTCGCGGGAACGGAGTCTTGGTCGAACGAGAAACCATCGTTGGCTGCGACGGAGCGGAAAGACGCCGTCACAGATCGGGCGATGAATTCAGCGCAGAGGGCGTCGAAGGAAGTGAAAATCGAATTCATGGCGAAGAAGGAAGCAGTGATGGCGGAGAGATGAGAGAGATTTCAGGTGAGGTTTCCGATTTGCAGAAATTTGCGGGAAGATAGATATGTATTTTATACACAGAATGGACTAGATTGTTGCGAATCGTAGGTCGCCACGTGGCATGACTGAGTCAAGTAGTAGGTCCCATTTACTGGTCAAGAGAACGAGGCGTGTACCGGGGAGGTAGAGAAGTCAAAAAGGTAAGCCGAGGTTGACCAAGACGTCACCTTTGGTCAAATTGCCTTTTTCTTCCTCTTTCAAACGGACGGCGTCCATGTTTCCATTATTCCTAAAAGTAATTAACGTTTCTTAATTAGGGTTGAATATTAAGAGTTATAATTCGTGCGCCATAGATTAAATAAAGAATCAAATTACGTTGAATGGATAGACGGCGTAGATTCAACGAGCAGAAAACCGGATTCCAAAAGAGAATCAAATTACGTTAAATAAAGAAGCGTGGGCAATATAATAGTCCGAGGGGGACGTAAACGTTGATTTCATCTCAGACGCGGAGAAACTTCAAGGCAAGGACTGGTCGATTTCCGGCGTCTCCTCGTTGGATTTCGCCCTAACCCTCTTTGAATCTCCGATCTATTCCGATCAAGGCCGTGTTCTAAACATGAAGGTGGCCTCGTATACGCTGGTGGCGTCGATTGTCGCGGCTTCGACGATGGCTCTTTCTCCGTCGTCTTCATCCGCTGAATTCCGCGGCGCTGCTTCTTTTCCTTCCTCCGGCGAGGTACTTTGCGATTTGTTTTCTCTTATTTTTTATGATATGGTGAGGTATTTTTTGGAAATTTTATCTGGATCTTGTTCGACGTTTTGATTTCCCCTTTTCTCGCTGCGTTTTTCTTTTCCGCGGGTTCGATTTATTAGCGATTCTTTGAAATTGTTTAGGATGTTTTCTTTATCATTGCGAATCGATCTTTTTTGTTATATTCATCGTAGTTTTGCTGAAATTGATGATGAAAATTGAAATGGATTGCAGAGATCGAGGCGTGATTCAAATTCGTCTGCGAATACGGAGAGATTTGCTCCTAAATTTGACGGCCTGCGGTTCATAGAGACCTTAGTGACTGCTCACAGATGAAATTGCCGATGAGTTTTCATTGAATTTTATCGTTCTTATCTAGAATGAATTTGCGTCTGACATAGATAATTAATTCCATTCTTTAATTTCCAAATTCATGTTCTGTGAATCATGTTCTTCGAATTTCCAATCGTCGACTGTGTCGAATTTCTCTGGCATGTTTGATGCACAGATATCGAATCATACAAACATTTGTTTTATTTATTTTTTATTTCTATATTTCATTTGCATCCCTCGCTCTCTATCTCTTATGAATTAGTGTTCCCAGGCAATTGAATTCATTAGAACTTCATTTTCTTATTGCTGGTTTTTTTCTTCTTGAAAAGACAAATTTTCTCAGCCATGAGGTACCACAAGATGATGTTTACACAAATTAACAAGTGCTACGTCGCAATTAAAGGGTGAATTTTAGAGTTACTCTTATCATAATTCTAGTGTAAATTTTACGTGGATCAAATGACTCGAGATTAAAGTTTTGATTTTTGGCCAAAAGTTGATTTTTTTCAGCGGAAGGTAATATTTGTTTCATTGACAATATTGGAGCAAAAGCTCTAGACTTTTGACTTTTAGATCGACTGGCCTGGTGAACATGGTAATATGTGAACACTGTCGGAAGTTACTTGCTTGGTCCCACCAAAGAATATCTTCACCGTTGATCGAAAAGAGATCAAACAGATCAGATCAAGCGTTGCTTGTTGGATTGTCTAGATTTGTACACTTGCTGAGATTCCTCTAAATCTTTGCCGGTTGTCACGCTGAACTCAACCTACTTTTATTCTTCGTCTTCCTTTCTCTCACTTACCCTTCACTGTAAATATTTCCAACGTTGTTCAGGATAGCCAATCCTTGATTTTCGTCTCCGGCGATGGAGCTCTGCAGATTCACTCTCTTCTCCACCATTTTCGTTCTCATTTCAGGTTAATCGTCAATCCCGTTTCTCCTCTTCCAAGCTCGAATGATAGAAGTCTCGGTTATTATTTCGTTTTTCTTTTGTAGGGTTTTGGCTGCCATTAATTGCGGTTTCGATGGGCATCAACTACGGACAGATAGCGAACAACTTACTTCCGCCGGAGAAAGGGATTCCGCTCGTGAAATCAATCGGCGCCACCAAAGTGAAGCTCTACGACGCCAATCCGACGGTGCTCCGAGCCTTCGCCAACACCTCCATCGAGTTCACCGTCGGACTCGGCAACGAGTACTTGTCAAAGCTGAAGTATCCCGGCTGCGCTGAAGAATGGGTGAAAACAAACGTCTTACCCTACTTTCCTGCGACGAAAATCACTACCATTTTCGTCGGCAACGAGGTCCTCACTTTCAACGACACTTCGTTAAGTTACAGCCTCCTCCCGGCGATGGAGAATGTGCACACTGCCCTCGTCAATCTTGGGTTAGAGAAGCAAATTCTGGTCACTACAGCTCACTCATTGGCCATTTTGGAAACTTCATATCCGCCGTCTTCCGGTAGGTTCCGCCGGGATCTAGTCAACTTTATGACCCCGATTCTCACGTTCCACTCGAAAGCCGGTTCGCCATTTCTGATCAATGCGTATCCTTACTTTGCGTATAAGTCGAATCCGAAACAAGTTTCTCTCGATTTCGTGCTCTTTCAGCCGAATCAAGGGGTTTTGGATTCGGCGTCTAATCTCCGATACGACAACATGCTTTTTGCGCAAATCGACGCCGTCTATTACGCTCTCGCGGCCCTGGGTTTCAAGAAGATTCCGGTCCATATCTCTGAGACGGGCTGGCCGTCGAGAGGGGAGGAAGACGAAGCTGGGGCGACTCTTGAAAATGCTAAAAAGTATAACGCGAATTTGATCAAAGTTCTTTCTCAGAAGCGAGGCACGCCGGCGCTGCCCAATTCCGAGCTGAATATATACGTTTTCGCTTTGTTTAACGAAAATATGAAGCCGGGCCCAATGTCGGAGAGGAACTACGGTTTGTTCAAGCCGGACGGTACTCCGGCGTACGATCTTGGGCTGGTGAAGAGCAGCGGAGGAAGTAGCGTTCCCACCAGGAGTTCCGGCGGCGAGGTGTCTCCGGCGAGTAGTTCTTCTACTGGTTATCTGTCTTTCTCTTCTACTCAGGTACTTCCAAAAGATTTCCTTTTTTCGTATTAAGTTCAGATTGTTTCTGAACCGAAACCAACGTGGTGGGGACCTAGTGAAAGCTTAAAAAACTGGAGAGAGAGAGCTTCATTTTCTGCGCAGCTGCAGTGCTGCAGTTTATTCTCACTTTCCAACGCAAAGTAGTTTTCAGAAATCTTCTTGGAAAGATAAACAAAAATTAACGAAACCGTAAATTTGTGGATGCAGGAGAGGAGAGTATGGCCGAAGATGACGTGGGTATTGTTTTCGATTGGCTTGGCGTTTGGAAAATGGTAAGACTCGAGTTTTTTCTGCAACTGGACATTGGGCCAGTTCATCCAACGGCGAAGACGAAGAACCGGAGAAACGACTTAACAAGGTCAAACCCTTTTGTTGACTAAACAATAATCATGGTTATGTTTGGTTTAATTGTTTTTTTCTCACTTAGCACTTGTTAACTTGACTTAATTAATTTATTTGAATTATATTTTCCTAAACTAAGTAGTTAATATTTAATTGCTAATTATGACATAATTTATTGTAACTTGTTATAAACTTATGGAAATGGGTGATGAATTGTATTAGCATGGGAACAAATGGGTTAGTGCAACTAATGGCAGCCCAACAAACTTAAACCACGAATTAAATCTATTAAATACTAATTAGGGGTAGCTGGATTTATTAGCAAAAAAGATATGTAATGCCTTTATCATATTGTTGTATTTAATTGTGATCAAATAAGATCACGAATATATGATTTATTTCAATTTCAAAGCGTAGTAGCAGAAAATATAACGAGCAATAAATTTTTATCATTCTAAACATAATGAAATTATATATATTTACTTTTACAATAATAAATATTTACATTATAAGTAAAGACAAATCGACATTAAAATTTATAAACTCTGATTCATTTACTCTGAAACTAGGGTAGTTAACACATCGGCCTGCTTTCGCCAACAAAACGATTCTAAACGGGAGCTCTTTCTTCGCTCTCGAACCTATTCTATCGGGCGAGGGCACGAAATGCCTGCAGAGCTTCCTTTTTTCAAACACTTAAACAATTTATTGTAATTTTTATAATAAAGGAGAAAATGAAAGATTACCTCAATGAAAATTACAAGCATGTGAAGTTGGAAATGATTCCATTGCTATTTAAAGAATGATTAAAATAATAAAAAGTGAAATATTTTCCATTATTGGTTTCCCTTTTCTTCCTAAACAA
This sequence comes from Begonia fuchsioides, assembly GCA_003255005.1. Lineage (NCBI taxonomy): Eukaryota > Viridiplantae > Streptophyta > Magnoliopsida > Cucurbitales > Begoniaceae > Begonia > Begonia fuchsioides. The sequence goes on along the minus strand of QAOC01034659.1, from coordinate 87,571 downwards.
TCTCTCCCCATGTTTTCGACACCTTTAACTTGTGCCCTCCGATCCCATCCATCGCCCCACCCACCGCCGGAGAGTTAGAGAGGGAGAATCAAACAAAAGATCTCTAACACGACAGATAGATTGAGCCTTTTGACCTGCATAAAGAAAAGAGAGTGACAAAAGGTTAAAAAATAATAGACATTGAAGCAATAGTCGAAGAACAAGCATAAATTTTCATTAATGTATAAGTTTATTGTTCTATTTAACGATCAAGATGTTAAATGATCTACTGAATTTGTAGTCTTGTTCTTGCTGTCACAGTTTTTGTTCGTTTTCAATAAGCACTCGTGTGATTTTACTCACGAATTTTATCGCTAAAAGCTTCGCATTAGACCGTGAAAAGAATTTTCCTCACAAGACATTTATTTTATATTATGATATCAATATTATTGAAGAAATTGATGTATTCGAAAAGAATATTCTATCAAAATGCAATACGACGAAGAGAATAATAGAAGTCGAAAAAATTCGACACGAACCTGTCGATATATAGCTATTCAAAATGGTTATCGATTACCCGTGCCCCTCGGGGTAGGGCATCCTTATCATAGGTTCATACTTTATGCAAGTTTGTCCTTCATCTCTTAACCAAGAGCTTTTATCTAATTGAATTATGCCCTTGCCACAAAATGCCATGCCACCTTTTCTCCAATTGAGGCTGGTTTTCCACTTTAAATTTTAAAATTATTTTTTGATAAATAATACGACATTGATGTCAAGTTATTTGTTTAAAATAATAAGATGTTATAACCCGATTCCTAAACCATTGGGAGATTTATACTGTGCAATTGATTAAGTTCCAAAATAATTGCATATAAGATGAATAAGTTATAAATTGGACTGTAAAAATGGTCCCGGATTTTAGAAATAAAATCAATGAATTTTTTTCTCAATTAACGGATTAATTGACCCCAGCGAGTCTAGTGTTCGTAGTAACATATTTGTCTGCTACGAGATATTCCGGACTAATTTATTTTTGAAATTCGCCTCTTGCATTAACTTGTTATAATTAGACCGAAACAAATAATATTGTATTATAAAAATTAAATTATGCACAATAGCCTAACTCAATTCTCATTTTAAAGACATTCGATTTTGTTTTATATTTTTATCAAATTTTCATTTAAATTTATAAAGTGGCTCCTAAAAATAGCAATATTCGAACATTAAATTGTTTTATTACTTGGTTAATGTTATGATTGTGCATTTTTAACAAAAAAAAAATTAAGTTTTATTTTTTTAATCACTATCTAGTTTAAAGTTTCATTTAATTACCAACCATTCTATTATATTTAACCTTTTCTCTTTTGTTTATATAATTTTCGTTACCCCTAATTGGTAGTACCTTCACACTAATGTAAAAGTAAATTTAGGCATGTCACAAGTGACGTCATGGAAAACATTTAAAATTAATCAAATTAACTCTTAAAATTATGTTGATTATTACGACACAGTGACTATCATGTCATGCCACGTAAGACGACGTCATTAAACCATAGTATTCACCTGCAACCAAGACGTATCTGCAATTGTATTTCCTAATTTGTCTAATTCCAAAATAGTCTAATTTAACATAGCAATATATATATTATCTGTTTTGGGTAGAAAATCATCCCGTTCTACCATGCACCTCTATCATGTATTGGTAGGAGTATTATAAATAATTTAAAATTTAAACCTTTACAACTTGTCCAAATTGTCTGTCATTTGAGATTTTTTTTTTTACTTTTAATTAGTTATATTATTTGCTATTGGCTTGAGAATTGAACTGATTTGTTATTGAATTACAGGAGATTAGGTTTATAATATTAAGTCATCGTTATTTTTACGTAAGATTTTTAATTTTTCCTGCTTAGTAGCAGTGGAAAATGCAGGAGAAAACATGATGATAGTGGAAAACATGAAGAAGAAGATAAGATTTAGTGCAGTTAAGTGAGAAGTGGGTGTTGTGTCGAATTTTGGAAGGCATGATTAGGAGAAAGAATTAGGGTTAATAAAACTCATTATATTATCCAAGACGTCAACTTTCTCATTAACAGAATTCGTCTGTCTTCTGCTAAGGGCTCTACCGTTATGACTACACGAACGTACAACTAGAGAGAGAGAGAGATTAGTGCATGTAGGTAATGAAGGAGCGAGTGATGGGAGAAAGTTAGACTGAAAGTTGTAGAAACTAGTTATAAGAGAATTGACTTCTCTACGGGTACTTGATTGCTTTCTCATCTTCCAATAATTAATTAATTTTTTAATGTGATGAATTGAAATTCTACGATTTTTATTTTTTGGGTACGTTGATTCTTTTCGATTTCTGGTCCTGTAAATTAAAAATTGATGATATTTAGTTCTCGATCGTAAATTTTGGTGTAGCTCTGCATTTATGTAACATTTCTTTGGTGAATATCTTGACCTTGAGATCACTTGTTGACAAATAGGTTTGACCATCAAACTTATGCGACTTCACATCCTTGTTTGGAATTTTAAGATGACCATCTTGTATAAAAACGAACATTCTTGTCATAGCATTCCGTATTTTTTGAAGTCACACGTGACCATGTTTGTATTGTGTTTAATATCATGCATGGTTGAGCAAATGTTACATCATTTATTTGTTTGTCCAACATGAAAGACCAAACCCTAATGTTCCTTTGTTACTTATACGAGGTTGCTTGGAAAAGTATTAGGTCGTGCAAATCAGATTGCTTTAAAAATCAGGAAGCTTGGAATTAACGAAAACTGACAAAAAAAAATACATATACTTATGCTGATTCGGCTGTGATTTAAAAAAAAACGTGCGCCAAATAATTTTTAATAATAATATTATTTTATAGACTTGTTTGTTTTTATTTAATTATTTAATGGACGGCACATGGCTTGCAAATTAAGGGGATGTCACATTATGCAAGCAACTTGAAAATTATTGAATTTGTTTTTATTTTCTATATTTTTTACAAACCAATAATAAAAAAATAAAGAGACATTAATTGACTAGAAACCATCAGTTTCAAAAGGAATAAATTATATCAATAATGGGCGAACAATAGTGATTTTGTGCTGCCAAATATAGTGAATCACTTCGTATTAAACCTAATAATACACTTGGTCACTAAAATACTAACTAGATTCTAAGTAATCAAGTGCAAAATAAAAGATCATGCAAATGATGTGCCAAACTCAAATACTATTTATGGATGAGATTTTTAAAAACAAAATCGAACTGCTTCGAGTTGTTAATAAGACTGAAATATAAATTAATTTATAGACGGTGAAAATAAAAAATAAATAATAAGGCGGTATTTAAACTAAAACAGAAGGCGCCTTAAGAGAGATGATATGGTACATTTCAATTTAACATTATTCACTTATTTTTCGAATTTTATAAGATTAAAATGCAAAGAAAAGGGTTAGGATTGGATCATTGCCTTGTAGTTTTGAGAATTAGCAATGCTTATTCATTCAATATTACTAGTCAATAATTCATATTTTTTAGAGTGAAAAATATCGACAATTGTAATTAAATCACAAATATCACAAGAAAAAATAATTAACTGCACAAATCAAATCTGTCATAAAAATAACTAAGAACAAAATGTCAACTATAACATTATTCTATAAATATCAGTTAAGTTATAGCTAGTTAAGAGCCCAAAACCCTAATATATTAATGTATAATATAAACGAATCTTTTTTTTGTTTCATCCAACAATTAGTTCAATTCAAAGATGATGTTCTTAAGGTTAAACCTAGTCACTTCGGATTAGTGACGTAAGATATATGATACATTATAAATACCATAATTAAAAGTAAGAAACTGGAATATTAATGATCAAGGTAAGAACGAGGTTATAATTCAATTAATTAAAAAAAATTGAGGTTGAATTGAGTTAAACTCATGTTGGATGTACGTGATGAGGGGAGAAGACAGTACAGTGATCCAACAAACTTAGTTCAGTTGGTTTGAAAATGATAAATTTAAAAGTAGAGAGTCACAGTTCGAAGTCTGCGATGTCACAGTGTGATAGTCGTTATCTCCAATGTGAGGTAGCTTCTTGTGACAACAGGTACGAGTATTTCATATTTAGATCACAGTCACAATGATTTAATCAATCATAAATTGTCTGGTTGAAGTACGAGAGCCCTAATATCTACGTATATCCCCTTTTGAAAACATAAATTACAGTGGGAGTGCTGCAATAAAAAGTTGGTGAGTGCAATTATAGCATCCCCTTTCTTGTAGGCACGGGTCTAGGCTCTAGGATTGGTTTAATGCAGCTCCGTTTCTCCGATCTCTGTCCCGTCTTTCTCCCCTCACCGGACCCTGATAGCTCAGTGCCTCCGACCCCATCATCTTCTTTTGCCTTTTTATCATCGAGGTGGTTGTAGGCGCACAAGTAAAACGAGAGAGAGAGAGAGATTCTTTGAGAGAGAGAGGGAGGGAGGGCGGGAGAGAGAGTCTTAGAGACATAGAGAGAGAGAGAGTTTAAGGTCGAGGGTCAAGGCTGCGATAGGGGCTTGCCTCCATCCTGCAATATTATGGTCATCGTTTTGCCTGTCTAACGCAATTTGTTTTTGAAAGTAGGGCCAGTTTAAGCATCAATTGTTCTATGCTAAGGGACCCAGAGATTCTTCTCTCTCCTCCGTTTTTGTCCTCCTTTCTCTCTCTACATTTTTTAGGTGGTTGGCCTCTTCTCGATCCCTTACGGACATACCCCACAATCTATCGCTGTATTGTGTTTTTAACTTTTCATAAATTTCTGGGCCTATTCGATGTCCTACCACCATTATAAATTATCATTACTGCGTCACCAATCTCACATCCAAACTTACTTCTTCTCTGTCAGAATTCGAAACATCAGGCTTCATCATTTCAGATTGTAAATTCGCATTCGTTCCTCTGTACCAACGGCACAAAAAGAGCTATGAATTTGTCCATTAATGGCCACTCTCAAGTCCCCCCCGGCTTTCGTTTCCATCCTACTGAGGAGGAGCTCATCCAGTACTATCTCAGAAAGAAGCTGGCCAGCGAGAAAATCGACCTCGACGTAATTCAGGATGTCGATCTGAACAAGCTCGAGCCCTGGGATATTCAAGGTATAAAGAAAGTGTTTTTTAGGGTTTTTTTTCACTGTTGTGTTCTTCTACATCTTTATTTCGTTTCTTATGTCGGAGTAGAGAAATGCAAAATAGGGTCAACTCCACAAAACGATTGGTATTTCTTTAGCCACAAGGACAAAAAATATCCAACCGGAACCCGAACGAACCGTGCGACGGCGGCCGGATTTTGGAAGGCTACGGGTCGGGATAAGATCATTTATAGCGGATTCAAGAGAATCGGACTTAGAAAAACTCTTGTCTTTTACAAGGGTCGAGCTCCTCATGGCCAGAAATTAGATTGGATTATGCATGAATATCGACTCGACGAAACTCACCATGATAACGACACTGTATGTCGTAAAATCTTTCTCTTTTCTTATGATCATTTCGAAGATCTTCAATTTTATTACATTTTCGATGAATTCAGGTCTCTAGTTCAATGTTAGAACTGGTTTCTGAAGAAGGGTGGGTGGTATGTCGAGTTTTCAGAAAGAAGAATCACCAGAAAAGCCATGTAAGTCCGAGGAACTCACATACCACGGCGAACTCCGGCGCCGGCTCCGGCCATAACAATGAAGTTCTGGATCAGATACTTTCGTACATGGGAAGAACTTACAAGCTCGACAACGAACATTTCAAAGAAGTAAAAGACGTTAACAACTGTAACGACAAATTCATGCACCTTCCCCGACTAGAAAGCCCTACCTTCTCTTCATTTCCGGTCAACGACGGCACGCCGTTCGACCCAGACCAATATGGTTTCCAGTCATTAGACGAGATGATCGCACAAACCGAGCCATCCCCGCCCGACCAACCAACCAATGTCCGAGCCTGGTCCTTCCCCTCGGAATGGGCCACGCTCGATCGGCTCGTTGCGTCGCAGCTTAATTGTCTCGCCGAGCCGGACCCGGACCCAGGCATGGCTTCTTTTTCTTCTACTTCTCATGATTGTGTACAAATATCGCAGTTACGCTCGAGTAGATCATTCGCATACAGTAGCAGCGACAACGATTTATGGGGATTCAGTTATAAGCCATCTTCTCCATCATCACCGGACCCTTTATGCCACTTGTCTGTATAGGGGAAGCACGAGGAAGATCCTTACCCAATTATACTATATTTCTATATATATACTATATAGTTTGTAGTACATAATACATGTTACGAGGAAACAAATGTGGTTGTACCAGATTTAAAGTATGCTCATGTCGTGTTTTCATAATAATGATGCTTTCCATATCTTTGGTGAGACAATTCTTCATCTTATTTTTACGATGATATATGTAACTTTTTTTGCATAATCTTATTGACGTCGGCTCGAAGACGGCTTATTTTCCAACACATGCTTGTAATTTACAAGCGATAATATTTTCTCGTCCAATCAGATGTCATATTAACAAGATGTAACATAAAATAATTAACCTTTTGCAATTATTTCATCTTTTTTGCTAATCGAAAAGAAATATTCCACTTCCATAGTCGAAGAAAAAGTGGGTGATATTTTCTTGCTCTTAATTATAATACCAATAGTCTCATTCTTTTTTCCGTTAGCGATGATCCTTGGCATGAGGTCTTTACCAAAATCCATAACTTCATTGAAAACATGACGACTTTAATCATGGCATGGCGTTGACTAAACTGTCAGAGAATATAATTTTGATGATGACAAAGCATTAGCGCTTTGGTCTGCACGTTGGTCATAGGTCATTGTAAGTGATCGAAACATGACAGTCATGGTCGACAAAGAACAAGAGCTAAAGAGGGTGTCACATAATGTACGTACCAAATTAATCCAGTTCTTACAAAGACTATCACCTTTTGGCAGTGAAGATAAGATCCCACTCGGCCAGAAATTGACAATCGGTCAAACAAACTTACATATTGTTATAGACGCAAATTCATGGGGACTTGTCGATTTTTGGGCTCAGACACATTGAAATCTTTCAAACGACTAAATCTTTACATATAACATTGATACGGGACAAAGTAATCTTTGCAAAACTGATCATTACAAGTGCCAACTCAAAGACATGAATTCCGAGGACCACAAAACAATAGAATTAGTTTAAACAAAGATCTCAATTATACGCCACCCTCCTCGATTATGCCTAGCGAAGTAGAATTCAGCATGGTCCGGATATGTGTCACGGATCGATTGGCACATCCTTGGGGCTTGAGGTGAAGTTGTACCTGCTATTTTCCCAAAAAATAGCGAAGGGAGAAGGGGTTTTACCGACTGGGACCAGCTAAAAACACAAGACAGATTTCTCTAATCCAACGGCTCATAGACTAAACGACATAGACTATTTTTCCAATTTGACGTAGCAATGATGCTACTTCTCTAAAAACCATCACCATCTTTGGTGTAAAGGACGCATCATACAGCCATTTTTCAACATCCTCCTTCTTTTTCTTCCTAGAAAACTTTTGAAAACAGACATCCTTTTCACATGCCATCCTTAAATACTTTGGTTTCTTCTAACAAGCCGTGGCAGAAGAGCGAGAAAATAACACATCGAAGAGTAGATTCCAGCCATAGAAGCATCAAATATCAAACAACATGCTTTGATTTTTTTTCGTAAATAAAATGAAAATATTAATGTCAGCATATCCGGGCACTAATCTAAAGCTTTGCGCAGAAGATTAACACAGCCCACAGGCATATTTTACTGAAGATGAATAAAAATTAAGAAGATTCAACTCTGATTTAGGAAAACTCGTTTGACCTACATATTATAATGAAGATCAGCTGCAGATAGGGCAGAGAGTTAAAGACGAGCGCATCGAGAAAAACAGATCTGTAAAAATGGTGGGACTGTGGAAGTAACTACATTCTCGAGAAATGGGACTGGGAAATTGATTGAGAAGACGATGGTAATTACGATAAGAAGGATGGCAATGTGAAAAGGATGAAACAACTCTACCTATGTAGACGATCTTGCAATTTGATTCTTCTTTTACCGACTTTGGAAGCGACACAATGGTAGGTGGGTTGCGAACAGTCGAGGAGATTCAAGACTGGAGAGGTCAATGCTATTTTTCCCGCCGTAGAGATCGAACTCCATGTTCAGGACAAGAGAGTGAGGGTTGTTGAGGACCAAAGGGTGTTCTTCATAACCTGAAACCCGTTGACGATTTGCAAGAGCGAAAATCAAAGCTTTCATCCAAGTGGTACCGGTCTTAATCGTCGAAGCGAGTAGCACGTCGGAATCTCGAGCTCTAAACTGTTTTTGAAATAATATTACTCCTTCCATGGTTAGGGTTGGATACCAGAACCCTTGGTATAAATGTATTTCTCTGTGAAGCCAACCGGTTTGAGAGGGTAAAGAAGCAATCGCATCTTTGCATTCTTGGGTTGTCTCTTCTGTCAGGTACTCCGGGAGAACCACCGGAGAAGTATGTTGGGAAGCCATGGAACTTAGAGTGCTGGCTATACAAGCTTGTTTTATAATTCATTTTTCCGGTTTAGGTAAATGATTGCGCTTATTATTATTATAAAAAAATCAAACTAAAACAACAAAAATAGAGTGCTTGCAACACGACTAATTAGGTAGAATTTTTCTGTTTAAAATATGGACAGACGAATATTTCAATTGTGAAAATTAGACTACCATCGTGAAACAAAGAAGTAATGAGATTTGAAACGTGGTTCGATGCAATAAAAGATCGAATCAATTTTAAAATTGATTGAATATTTTATTAATAAAAATCCAAAGACTGGGCCTTTCTTCTGCAGCCTAAGATTTCTTTGTCCAAAGAATCACGAGGAATATTATTTAATTTGTACATATGCAGTAATTAGAGATTATTGTATGAAAATATGATATACTGGCTTATTATTATAATATTTGTTTAACCAATCAGAAATTTATTATAATATACTCATATTTCAAGTGCTTAATATTACATTTGACGTTTAAAGTTTAATATTTGACGGGTTCCCACGGCCACCAGGACTCACTCAGTACTCCATTGACCTGATTAAATATAGTCCACCTGCTTATCAAGAACTGATTTAGATCCCAAATTGAAGCCCTGAGAATAGATTAGTGCAGCATATAATAAAAGGAAAAACTTCGAAATATGAGCAAAAAAACATGAACTTCAAAAAATGCAAATTAGCTCCAGTAGGCTGTGTCTTACGCACCCACATGCGAGGTGCTGAGTGTCGGTCCCGCAGGATACTAACAAGCCGACATTGAATTTATTAATTTTATCAAATATCCACGCTATAAAATAAGGTAATTATTTGGAGTTTTTTTCCAAACCACTCTTGAATTTAAAGGGTAATATTGGAACAGTTCAATTTATAAATTTTAGAATTTTTGAATGATGTACGTAGTTTTACAACACAGTTTGCAAACAGTGAAAATCCATAAAAATCTCCGGAACATCTTATTTTATAGTATGAATATGTTATAAAAATTTAAAGTAATTCATAATTAATAAATTTGAAAAAATAATAAAAAAATTAAATTCACCATGCTTTATAAGTGGCTTCCAGACGACAGGGTCGCGCGTCAGTGGTATGGCACCGACATGCGGCCTCGCCGGTGCTTGATTTGCATTTAGAAGTTCAAATGATTTTTATCCTTTAATTTATTTCAATTGTTCTAATAGTGGGCTGGGCTTGGCTGGCTACCTTATAGGCCGAGTTTTGTTAGGTCCATAAATATGTTGAATTGTACCTTTTCTTTACTGCATGATCACCTAGACAAATGGCAGGCGTTATCACGATCATAATCTCCGACTGCTCACAGCAGCCTGATGCGACAAAAATCAACGTCTCCGGGAGAGTGCAGGGAGCAGTCTAATAAGACTACTACACCATATTTCCTTCTCTCTCTCTCCCTCTTCATCTTTCTCCTCATCAAGATCCTCGGTTCAAGTAGCTGGCTCTTCATTTACTTGCCCATGTTCATGGTTGAGGCAAGGGCAGTGCATGTCCGGCAGAGTTGGCCATGACTGCGCAATGAATCTCAAACATGGCCCCCTGCACTGAAACGGCTCAGCCCTTGATAAAAAACGAGAAGAGAATCGTTGGTCAAAGCTCAAATAACACGATAACCGGCAGGATCGAGGATCTCACAATGCACTTGTATGATCGATAAATAAAAATATGATAAGAAAATTGCATGAGATTCGGCTAAAATATTGCGGTTTAAAACAGCCTATGATTGAGACAGCATGTGTTAGTTGAAACATAGTATTTTAAATGTGCCTCTTATTTATTCATTTGACAAATAGAGTATGGTTTTATTAGAACGCGTTTTCTGCAGCTTCTTCCAACTCAGGGACGATGCCCATGTTTCGATTCTCCATGGTAGGGAAAGAAGCGGGTTGACTTTCTTAGTAAATGTTTAATGTTTGCAAGAGACAGTTCAAGGAGTTGACTATTGGATCTTCTGACACCTCACAGTTGAGTTCATAAATGATGGAAGTTTAATGTTGAAACATAAACATCAAGTCTATTCATTGATTAATCTTTGTTTTTTTTGTATTATTTGATGAAACTGAATTCTTTTCTGTCTGATTTCAAAAAAATTATAAGACGTCCCTTGCAAAGACAGTTAAATAAAAGAAAGCATGGATCTCGAAGGATATTTTTAATGTCTCTAAATCTACGACGAATAGGTAGAAAGCTGACGGATGTCGATAGGAAACATAATATTAGGACCACCGTTTACTAAGCCATTGGCGATTATAACGTTCGTAGCTTCTGCGGGGTGGTATGCATCCCAAAACACGTACTTTGATCGATCCTTGCACAATGAAGACGACGAGTTCTTGCTCCGACTTCTAAAGCAAACAAAGGGTGGGAAGTACCCTCCACAACATGGCTCATTGCCACTCTCAAACCCTAAATAAATACAACCAACGTTATTTTTAATGCAGAAAACAAGTTCAATGCTAACATGATTTCGTACAGTTGATCCAGTTTTGATCTCTTACCATATTGGCGAAAATTAGCTATAATCTTAGTTACGATGTCATAGGAATTGGCATAAATGAAAAGGGCCTCGGGACCGAGTTCTTGGTTTGGTTGATGTAGCATCTTTCTAAGTTTCTCGTTTGTAAACTCTGATTAAGCTATTCACTTCAGCTGAGCATTCTCCATTCGGTTGCAACTTCAGTGCACGTACAAAGGGTATGCATCCTAACAAATTTTCTCCCCCCTAACTTGTGCAACCGCTTCACGAAATATAAATTCTAATCAAACGATGATTATGGACACAATTATTTAATCCCATAACTCGAGAGTATCGTAAAGAACAATTTGACACTCCAAAAGAATCTATCTGCTCCATTCTAAGTATTCAAATGATGGTCACGAGAAGACATTTTTCACCGTTCGAGAAAAATTTGAATCCAGATCATAACACTCTCAACAACATTCCCTTGGTAGCATTATTGGGTAAAAAAAAGGTAATTTACACATATGTATAGTCTTGTACAAGCATAAATACGAGGAGTACCTTAAGGTTTAAGGTCAAGTTTGAAATCATAGTGTCTTGATGAACAGAGGTAAAGTCCTTGGCCGCATGATCGTTGAAAAATGGAATGGAGGGTTGGATTGAGTTGAGAACATCGTTTGATCCAATGGTTAGAGAGAAGATTGCCCTTTTCAGTATCTCATTTGTTTCATTCTCCCCTTTTGTTTGAACCAAATAAGCCCTAGTTTTCTCGAAATTATTCACCTGTACCCTCAGTAGAATTCCTCCCAACTGCATGCCACGATAATATTATGGAAACATAATAAAAATTTTAAGTTATTGTGATAATATTTGACTAAAATAAATCTTGAAAGATGACATGTATTCCTTCTTTCCCAATTGGACATATTTCTTCTAATGTGCTACAACGCCATGTGACGCAGATCAAACTCATCAATTTCGCTTACGTGTTGTTTTGAGTTTTTAAATATTTTAAGGAAGAAACAAGAATAATTAAACTATATTAAGCAATTAAAAATCATTAATTCCCTTGAAGTTAGATGAAGATCTGTAATAGCAAGGCAAAGCTGCTTCCTCGATGATCCCTAAGTGGACAGAAAACCATCACCCAAATCAGTCTTACCAAGAACGCTATTAGAATTGATTTCTATCCAATAATAGACTTTGTATTTTGGGGAAAACGACAAAGTAGATTTAAATCTTCTTAAGAATCATCAAACCATGCATTGCCCTTCACGTTCACCCTAGTTTCAATTGATTTCATCTACAACGCAAATGGCAATGGTCTCTAGAAGTACCTTTTCAAATTTGTCTCCAATTCAAAGGCTTTATCAACACAATTGCTGATACAATTGCCTGCAGAGACAGAATTTGAACTAGAATTATAGCTAAAATCGTAGTCGAGTTCGTTCCCACATCTATAGGGGCTGTAATTGACCAAACCTCTTTAGCTAGCTACTTGCATCTCGCAAAATGCAATTTGAAATTTCAAGTTCTAACTTGATTTATAAGTAAGTTATCAAATTTGAGCTAAGTATTTAGTGTTAAAAAAAAATATAAATTGAGGCTAACAAGTGATACTTCACAATAAATTAATGTTAAAAAAATTAAACCAAGGAGTTTTATTGTTAAAAAAATAAAGGTTTGAGAAAAGAACAAAGAAAATGTTCAATGAAAACATTACCAAATGTCTAATGTGTTGAGGAAGCTCGGGCAATTTTAAATAGCGTATAAGCTATTTTACTAAAAAATCACACTATATAAATTCTCAGGTAAGAGAGAATGGTCACAAATGGACCACTTAAATACCAAGTCTTACCTTAGATAGAATTATTACTATTAATTTAATAGCACAATAAATCACAACAACTATAGAAGGAGGATGATTAATTAAAAGGCTATTAAATAAAGCAATAAAAAGAACACCAAAATTTAACAAGATTCGACCAATTATGCTTACGTCCTCGGACACTGCCAAAATATATTTCAAAAAAAAATATTACAAAGAGAAAAGAAATAAGATTAAATATGTCAAAATGATATAAGCAATTTAGAATAAGATGAGAAAAATAAAAGGAGTATGAGTTAATTTATAGTGTTTACTCCAATCTAAAACAAATTTTCTGGATGAGGTCAAAAACAACGTAACGAAATTAACATTAAAAATCAACGTGAAAATCTAAGGTCCTAGGACGGTGCTGAAGTTGATAGGCCGGACTAGGAGTCATGTTCTTGGGAAATTAATGTCGCCATAAATATCAGAGGTTTGTGAACTAGAAGACCTATTTATTAACTTAATTAAAAAAACAAACAAACATTTGAGTAAGAATATGAAATGGGTGAGCTGGGAAGGAGCAGATGGGAAAATCCGCGACCTAAAAAATATTTGAAATGGAGAAGAACAAGCAAATGTCACTGTTTGAATGTTTTGGGTTTGGACGAAATTGGTATTTGATTAAATTTATGTTTCTAGGTAGCAAAATGGAAAGCTTGAAGCTTTGTCCAACACATATTTCCATGGCGGATTTTGCTTCGTCGCCTGGAGCTGGAGGTTCAACTACCACCCACTTTTTCTTTCTCTTGCCCACGAAACCACGTTAAATGAATCAATGAATTCTGGCATCTGCTATCTGCTTATTCGTGACTCTCTCTCTCCCTCTCTCCTCTTCTCTCTCTACGGGGTTTTAAGAGACGACGCCCAGAGATTGAAAATCTAGAGAGAGAGAGTCTTTGGGGAGTGGCCAAAAATGATCGCCGATGGTTGGCCACAGTATAGGCAGAACAACTGCTTTCTGTTCTCTCTTTCTACTTGATACCAACTGCTTTCTGTTCTCTCTCTCTTTCTACTTTTAGCCTATTATGGGCGTTCAGAGGCCGGAAACTGAACCGGCGAGAGTCATTTCTCCGTCCCTCTGAGCCATTCTTGCTTGGTCTGAAGTTCTTGAGTTTCAATGGCTACCATGGAAAAGACCAGATCGGTTTTGATATTGCCTGGCAAAGTCATGAACGAAGCTCTTAGCTTTATCGTGTTTATTTTCCTAGACCTACTTGATTTTTTCCTCTGCTTTGTGTTCAAAATAGCTGACTCCATTGCCGAAGGAGATTGGAAACCTTGCTACTGTTCTTCATCCAAAGAGGCCATAACTAACAGCGGCAAGATCTATGTTTCTGAGAAAGGAGAATCCAAGATTGTTCGCCTGAGTTCGAGGAAGCTACAGTTAGACGAAATATCAGAGACGCTATTCACCCGTCCTTCTCTTCTCTCTGAGATTTCGAATTTGACTGTGAGCGAGATAAAACGCCTGAAAGTTGATCAATCTCTTGTCCAATCTTGCGAGATGGTGAAGAAAGGGAATATCCAGTCGTATTTCACTGTAAACTCCTCCATTTTCGAATTGCTCGAAGGAAAAATCGGCGCCGGAAAAGTTCATCGGGAACCTAGATGGTCTGACTGTGACTGTCAAATTTGCACTCATTGGACCTCTTCGAGTAACGACACTCTCTACGTCCGAGCGGAAGGGCCGAGAGGTAACACATTTTCTTGTTTTCTCCGAATACTGCTTCTGAGTTTTTGTTAATCAGTCTATAAATGGTGACATTCAGAAAAAGCTCCAAGAGAAGACGTATTGTTCATCCATGGGTTCATCTCGTCGTCGGCGTTTTGGACTGAGACGTTATTTCCGAACTTCTCCAACGCAACGAAGTCAGCTTACCGGCTGTTCGCCGTCGATCTGCTCGGATTTGGACGGAGCCCGAAACCGGCAGATTCTCTCTACACTCTCAGAGAGCATTTGGAGATGATAGAAAGATCTGTCCTCGAACCCCACAAAGTTAAATCCTTTCATATCGTGGCTCACTCTCTCGGCTGCATTTTGGCCTTAGCACTCGCCGTAAAATACCCCGGATCTGTCAAATCTCTAACCCTACTCGCGCCGGCAAGTTTCAACTCCTCGTCCGACGTCCTTTCAAAACTTATTGTTTCTCAAGATCATAAATTTAGTCGCTCAATCGCTGTTTTCAATCGCAGCCGTACTACCCGGTTCCGAAGGGCCAGCCGGCGGCGCAGTACGTGATGAGGAGAATAGCGCCGAGGAGGGTGTGGCCGCCGATAGCGATGGGGGCGTCGATTGTGTGCTGGTACGAGCACATTTCAAGAACAGCCTGCGTTCTGCTGGCCAAGAACCACCGTCTGTGGGAATTTCTCACCAAAGTTATCACTCGAAACAGGTCAACTTCTTGCACCAAACTTTTGAATCTTCGTTTTACTCCGTGGAAATAATAATTCCAATTTTAAATATTCCAATATACTACTAACGCTAATTAAAGGGAAAATCAGAAAACGCGTAGAAATAAAATCCAATGTTTCGTAGTATATGTACAAGGCCACTTGCCCGAACTAGTTGACATTATAATTGTAGTAGTATCCGCCACAAAGTTTTCGTTTTTATAACAATTTAAACCTCGATTTTTACTTCACTCGTTCGATTTCGCGCAAAAAATCAAACTAAGCAACAATATTTTGTGCAGGATTAGAATGTATTTGATTGAAGGGTTCTTATGTCACACTCACAATGCAGCCTGGCATACTCTACACAACATAATCTGTGGAAGTGGAGGAAAACTAGAAGGGTACTTAGATCTAGTGAGAGATAAATTAAAGTGCAGTGTTAATATCTTCCACGGGAGAGACGATGAGGTTATTCCGGTCGAATGCAGCCTCGACGTTCAGGCCAAGATTCCCCGAGCCAAACTGAAAATAATAGAGAAGAAAGATCATCTCACTATTGTTGTCGGACGGCAGAAGAATTTCGCCGAGGAACTCGAGCAAATTTGGAGGGATTCGGCGGCATAGTGTCGATAATTATAAGAAAAATATATGTCGATATTTTTGGAAGTTTGAAGCCCGTAAAAAGTAAAAATAACCTCGTAAAATTTGCAGGTTTTTCTCATCTTGTGTTCTTGGGTCTGGATGAGTTTTCGTTAGGATTAGTCATCTTCCTTGTGTTAGTGGGTTGGTCGAATTAAATGTCATCCGACAGCTCTATATTTTTATATGGTCCAAATGGAAAATAGAATATATTTTATATAAATGTCGGTATATATATGAATGAAATTCAGACAAGCTACATGTATTTTTTATAATATAGTATAATTTTACAACCAGTAAAAAGAAAAACGAACTTCTGAAAGTTACAGAATATAAGACTATCTTCCGCTTGTCTAATTTGAGTAGCTATTATCCAGCCAATTCTGATTGTATTTTTCTTTTTTTTCCACAAAATCTCGTTTTTTCTAATTTATTTTATTTTTTTCCTAGTTGTTGGGATTCGATTTTGGTGTGAATTTTACCATAAGAATTAAGAACAATGTGAAATTATAAAGAATAATTTCGAGAGATCTTAGAAATTTATCTTATTTTTCAATTTGGACACGAATGTCACGGGGCGAGTAAAGTGTCATTGTTGAGTATTAAGGTACAATGGTACCCTATTACATGTACTGCATGGTGACACATATTAACTATGGATAAGATTGGAAAAATGTAACACATGTGTGGATAGGATATTACTTCCAAATTAAAGCAATTTCTGAATTTGCGAATTACATTTACTCCTTCTGACACCTTACTTCTCAATGCTATAAATGATCCCTTCATTGATGTCCTCCATTGAGTGGTCATTTTCTCTCTCATACCTCTTTGTGTCTTCCTTTCTCTATCGACAATCTGATCCGCCGTATCTTTCTCCCTCAGGCCGTCTCTCCGTCGCCGTCGAACCGAGAAATCACCGACGAACCCGTTTTTGTGGAGGCCTGGCTTATTATCTGAGCTTTTATCTCCTGAATATCGCAGTGGCACAGCAATAAAATTAATTAAAATTATTTGCTGGGGAACATGCACAAGTTTCTGCATGTGTAAATACAGTTGGCAATTATTCAGTGATTTTAATTTAATGCCCATCTTCTCGTTTCCATTCTCCACCACTCATTTACCCCTTTTTATTCAAATAATATTAATCAATACTCTTTTTCCTCGGAAAATGTATTTTTTAATTTTATTTATTTGTTTGCCTCCCAACCTCAAACCACAGCCCTTTTTTAAAGTACCAAACATTAAAACCACAAATTTATTCAGAATACAGTATGAAACAAGCAGTATAGTGATCAAAACACCGGAGAATCGACAATAATCATAAGCGTTTCTATTATCGCGTTGAAGGATTTATGTGCTGTTATGTTGGCCGGACGAAATTATTCCGAAAGCATTGGAAAATGATATAAAATATAATTTTTTTAACTTCCCAAACCCACCAACTCAGTAACTTGCTGGTTAATACAACTTGGCTGGATCAACCATGGCTGTTAGGTCATCCAGTGATTATATAATATCCATGAAAAACAAGAAGACATGGAGGATGATTGTGAATATGGAACTGTGTTTAGAAGTTTAGTCCTTGCTGGATAGCAACTTTAACGGCATTCTCGTTGTTTGGCCAGTCGGGAAGTCTAACGACGACGATGAGAAATACCAGCTCTTTCACCTTTGCGATGCTCGCACGGTGGATTTGCAGATCCAGTTCTCGGAGAACGTTCATCAATCTCGCCGATGGGTGGCCCTTGTCTCGCCCGTGGGCTCGAATCAACGCTTCTGTTCCCACAATCTTCACGTCCACATCAATGGCTTCCAAGCCGTTGGCAATGGACGGTGGCTGCATTTTGTAAAAGTCGTCGATGATATTGTTCGATGATTTGTCACCTTCTCGGAAAATGGATTTTGTATTGATTGTGGACTTTGATCGGAGTTGCAGTTCCATTTCTTCGACCTCTGATTTCAGCTTGTTTATGTAATCCACTGCATCGGCGAGGAGTGACGCTTTGTCCATTTTGGAAACATTTGGAACGGCTGATCGGAGATCGCAGAATCTCCGGTTCATTCTCTCTCTTCTTTCTCTCTCAGCTTGGACGTGGTTTACCGCTGCCTCATTTTCCGGTGCGAGCTTTCGCCGTTGTCTCTTCGTTTGATTATTGGACTTCCCGTCGGAGTGGACGGACTGTGATGACAGCCTGCCCTCGCCGGCGAAAGCTTCCGTCTTTGCAGTTTTTAGTGGATATGGCTTCTCCTGGAATGAACTCCATTCTCTCTTTGGTCCTGAAAATAAACCTAGATCGACCGAGCTTATTCTGCTCAATAAATCAGTTCCGAAGAGAGATTTCCCGAGCTGGATTATCTCATAATCTTCACTTATTAGATCTGCAGAACCCATTTCCAAAACTCCAACAGAAGTAGATATAAAAACAAGAGTCTGAATTCCACTCATCCTCGCCTCTCTAAATCTTTCAAACTCGTAGTTCAGGTTCTTGTTCTCACTCGTCAGCCAGAAGTCCGAGCCCGAAACGAACGCTAGACTGACGACGTCGTCGCAACCGTGAAACGAACGCGAGACGGAGGCGGAGTAAAACCACTCCGACGGATGGCCGTGCATAAGCTTGTCCATTTCTATTTCCGTACCAGTTCGGTGGCCGTGAAAATGGCCGTCCGACCACGACAAGACCAGGTCGCCATTTGTGTGATTTGAAGCTTGCCAGAAAATGCAGTAAACCCACCATTCTGGTCGGCTTCCGGCGACGAATTGAAGTCGTTGCCGAAGTGTAGGCAAGGGTTCATGGAATATCGAGGCTAAAGATGAGGAAGAAGGGGACATCATAGCTCTAGACAGAATGAACAGACGACAGTCTAGACGGTACCACCTGTTTTTCCACACATCATTAAATACGCGAATTTTTGTAAGAAAACGAACTCCATTCATTTAACAACGAGTTAATTTCCTGTTAAGCATTTATTTATTTTTATTAAATACTTTGATCAAATTTTCTATTCACTAAAATTTCAAATTTTATACAACATCATTAACATTAAATTTTTTTAATATCAATTTATTAATATCTATAGTTCGTCAACCCTCTTCAATTTATATCCTTAAAAATCAAATAATTAACTCAATTTTAATATGTACACTTTAAAATAAAATTAAAACTTAAAAAATTAAATTTAAATACTTGAAAAGAAAAGCAGTATGTACTGAGAAATGTAGTTGTGGAACGGTTAAAGAGGGTTATCGAGTGCTATATTAGCATTAGAAAAAATTAATATCAACTCTTTAATAAATAAAATCTTATGAGGATTGAATAATTAACTCCTAGAGTTTATAGTACAATAAGTGACACATGGGTATGGTGGGACAAACTTAACTTTAAAAAAAAAATAATGACTCATGTTCCCTTTATTATTTAAGACGAGATGTTCAAATAATGATCTCGGACTATTTATCTGAAACTCCGGCATGAATTGAAGTTTTACTCTAACATTTAATAGACCACTATTCAATAATAGGTTTTGCAACTTTTGAATTTGATTTGGGAACGGATTTCTTTGGAAATTTATAGATTGAACATTGGTTTGAGTTTTAATAATCACGGGGATACAGGGAAAGGAAGATTACAAAAATTATAGGCAGGAAAATAATTGTTTTAGAAAGAATAAACATTCGAGGTATCTACTTAAACATAATATGGGAGAATGTACAATCCTACGTTTTTTACAAGAATAAATTGTGACTTGTGTATATTCTCTTTTTCTTTATAGTACATCATGTTCTGAGCTGTAAATTTATTAAATCTTTAGAACATTATGGCCTATTTTGGCCGACATGTTTTTTGGTGTTTACATAATTTTTTATTCTAATGCAATGGTTAGATTCTGAGCCTCAACCTCATAATTTAATTTATTTAATTTTGGGCGTTAGATGGTTACATTGAAATATGGGAACGTCAAACTTGTAATCATCGAATATTGTGTTATAACTAAACCATTACGTGTTTGGAGTCCACGGAAGACTCTTACCGAAAACTTTATATTAATCAATAGAGGTTTATTTCATACATATTAAATTATCGAAGATTATTTTTATTAGGGTAAAATTTACAAAGAATCTCAAGTTTAACCGAAATAGGCCGAAAATCCTTGAGTTTTTAAAAGTACATGATAAATCCTTACATATGGTTGTAATGTTAAAAGAAAATATAAATGATTAAATTTTTAGTTACTCAAAAGCTCGAGTTTTTTTGGTCAATTGGTAATTTACCATGGTATCAAAGCTAGAAATGTGAAGTTGGATCCAAGTTGAAAGTAAAAAATTCTCATTAAAAAAAACCCACATGTAAGAATAAAAAATAACATACATGTAAAGAAAATGTTAGAAAATATAAATGATTAAATTATATTTTATCAAAACACTAGAGTTTTTTTAGATAGTGGGTAATTTATCAGGCAGCGGGGTCAGATCGTCCGTGCATTTTTTAATTTATTTAAAAAAAATATTTTACTAATTAAATAATGTGAATGACTTGAATTTGTTACGATAAGTCTATGCAAAAATAAGATAGTAATATGAAAAGTCTATCGTGCAAGTTTTATAATTTTACAAATATTGAAAAATTTTAAAACTATTAGACTACTGTACTTTGAAGTTACGAAATGACCTGAGATAAATTGAAATGAAAAATTATTATGATAATTTTTGCATGATATATGTTTTTATTATTTTAACAAATAATTAATCATAATTGCAATTGAATTGAATGTTTTTTTCTACAATTATTACTCAACTTCAAAAGATAATAGTATTCGAGTTTGTCCCGATAGTTTTAGAATTTTTTGGTGAAGTTATATTTTTAAGAAATTATTTTGTTCTTTGCAATAAAAAATAGTAATAAATTGTATAAATATTAAAAAATTTTAACACTTTGCATATTGCTGCCTTATATTATTTTAAAATGTATACTAAAATTTTAAATTATTCTAATAATATTTGGTTAATAAAATATTTTTTTTAAATAAGCAATTAAAAAATGTGGCGCAAGGGCTTTCATCCTTAGTACTACTACTACATTGGAAATGATTTATCTTTATATTTATTATTATTATATACAAAACTAGTAATGGGATACACAATCTTATATTTTCACTAAATAAAAATCTAGTATTTTACAAATAGTATTTTTACAGAGTACAATGCATTTTGGCTTGAGCCTAAAAACAAATATGTGCAGCGTTTAGGCCAGAGAAAATAATACTAGAATCGAAGCACTTCAGATTCCACAAAAATCAGATACACTTTAGTTTCTTTGTAAGATCACAATTCTTTTGTTGTTTACTTGTTGCAATTGAAATACCTCCATAAATTCTTGTAAATTACTTAAACGGCCAACTCCTTAACTACTTTTTAAATTATAGGCGGATTAAGAACTTTCGACCATTTGCAATTGAAATTGTAGTACGTAAATTTTCTTAATCAAGCCAAAGTCACGGTGATTGTGGATCAACTACATGTGATTTGAAGATTGATTGGGAACTTTTGTCAATGAATGTACATAAAATTTGAAGAATTTGGAATTGATAGCATGTGACATGCATCACCAAATCCTGCTTGAAAAAACCCTCTTCGGGAAGCACACTTTCAAACGATCATTCCAGTAGCTATTTTATTTCAATTCTCACATTTTTCTTTTGCATACACTTTGACTAGTTGTACCCTAATGACGTGGCATGCTGGTCAAACACACGTGCTTCATTGGAAGGATAAAAAAACCCTATTCCTTTCAGCTTTGGATTTCAATGAAAAAAACCACGAGGATATAATCAAAATCTGCCTTTCCTAGTCTCGATTAGAACAGCAATAGTTAGGACATAAAGAATGGTCTTAATTTCAGTATTCAGACTCATCGAAAACTGAATAATTCCGACAACAAAAAAAAGAATGGAAGATATAAAAACATCGTTATTAAACGATGATTGCCATTGATAAAATTACCAGAAAAAAAGGTGCAGTAAATTGCTAAATGAAGCTTGCTCTATGATTTCCAGCATGATACTCAATCATTGAAGAACTTAATTGAGGCCATTAACTCCTACTCTAAGCCAAAAAAAAAAGTCGTAAAGATGATCGAGACCCTTTTCCAACCCACCTTTGATTGGTCCCAGCAGCTGGCTGACCTAATGCGTTTATACCTTCTCCAATCCTTGTCTATACTCTTCCCAATTGTAATAGTTTCAACACGTCGATTGTGGTTTTTCTTCATACAGTCGTCTAACATGTCCCATGGTCGATTTTGATTTTTCTATATACAATCTAACTGGCTCAAAAATCGGTGGACATAAAGTATTTGGTATATAAGACAAAATACCTCGTAAAAAATAGTAATGTCATCAAACATATGTTTTGCAACCAGTTTTTCGTGCACTTTGCATTGAAAATATTATCGTATTTCTTCGCGCAATGGAACTGGCTACAAGATCCGTTGACAAAGAGTATTTGGTACTGGAGACAGAATATATCGTAATATTGTGACAACATCGAACATATATTGAAACAAGTAACAATTAGGGCATAATTTTATTGAAGTAAACCGCCCAAAAATCCAAAACTAAGAACAGTATACATGAGATAGATGGAGTTTGTTATGGATTGAGACGCTTGCGCCATCTTTTCACATCTAACAACATCAGCCTGCTTTATTTTCTGGGATATTTGTACTTTTTTTAATTGGGACATAATTATTTGTTCCTTTTTGAATTTCAAGCTTCCTTACGTGAAAATGATCAACAAAGTCCGAAAAATTGTCGCATCATGCGTTTATCACGTAACCTTTATTATGGACTTTGAACATCGACTTCTAACTTTTTTAAACTGAATAAAAGTTAGAACTGTGCATTTGTTTGCTGGATTAATGCCAACTTGGATTTATTAAGCTAAGCATAATACTAATAAGTTAATAAATAAAACTGTGTCACATTCCAACAAAATGTAATTGCTTAATTTTTTATTTTAAAAAATAATTGTTAAATTTTTGTGCTGTCATGAAATTTTTCGATATTAAAATTTTGTCAACTATACTATATGAAATCCACTGTTTATAGACATCAAACTCTGAACCGTAGACGGTATCCACACCTGGTTTTCATATGTTTTAAATGATTAATATATACTAAGATTATTATAATTAGTATAAAATAAATAAATAAATGTGTGTCACATTTCACCCGCCACTGTCTAAGAAAAATTGTACAAGGAAATACGGGGGCATAAAGCCAGACCACTGTGCTGTGCTGTCATTTGAATGTTTCATTCAAAGAGGATTCCTCGGTCAAACTTAGTTACAACTAGCAATAAATAGAAAAAATAAATTTTAAAAAAATTGAAATTAGGGGCTGAAAATATAAAAAATAAACAAAATTACGTCACTTGTGCGCATAAGTGTCACGGCCTGTGGGGAACCACTTAATGTTAAAAGGTCGTTGGTCAATTTAAGAGCACATTGTACCTTAAAACTTACGAAATATTATAATTTAAAAATAAAGATGCATGAAAATGACAGATGTATTATTAATCAATGAGCGATTAGCTTATTTAAAAGGTATAATTATTATGTCTAATATATTATATTATAATTGTTCTTAAGTCAAAAATAACACAGGGGTAAAGACTTACTAAGTTGATCAACTAATATGTCTTTATATTTTTAGAAGGTAACTTGAATTACGACTCTAATATTCCAAATACAATATTATTTGTTTTGGATTAAAACTCGCACGAATAGTAGTAACTTAAAACATGATGTGATAAATATAAAAAGAAACTTCACTTATGAACAACACAATTTTCCTCTCTTGAGTAATAATTTTTGTTTTTTAATTCTTAAAACTTTAGTCATAAATTTCTTATAATATTTTAAATAACATGTGATCGTGCAACTCTAACACAACATGACTCTCGGTGTTCATTCTCACAATTTTGAAAGTAAAATCAACAAATATCTAGAAAAATAAGCGACAAATAATGTTATTTATAGAGGAGAAGGTAATTGAAAAATTAATGACTATCTAAAAAGTTCGACTTACGAAAAAAATTATTTAATCATTTATATATTATTCTAATTTCTAATTCTCATAAGTGATAACATAACATATTACTAATCGTCACAAAAACTCATTATGTGTGCTAAGAAGTTCTTAATATATTATTGTCCAGATAATTAATTGAAATTATCCTTGCATTTTCCATCATTTACAAAACTCTGCTTGGTAACATAGCCAAGGTGTTCTTCTCCCTCCATTCTCTCTTTCTTCCATGCACTAAAACTCGCGTGAAGAAAATGAGTTTACTTTCATTTTCGCAATAATCCCTTTAATTCTTTCCGTTTCTAGTATGGAATCTACCCTTCGTGCTGGTCCATCTTCTCGAATCACATCATCTTCTAAGTTTCTAACCCAAGCATCCAGACGAAGATGAACAACCCTAGCTATCTCCAACTTGAGGTGGGTTCCCAACCCACCCAAAAAAGTATTTCTTATTCGCAATTCCAAATCATATAAAAACAATAAAAGTTCATTAGTATAGAGATAGCAACCAAAATAATTGTCTTTGGAATAAAAATTATTCGTAGCTATTTTGATGTTGCCAACAAGATGAACACTACAATTTATGACCATGGTCTTCGGAACAGCTGCTGAATATTCGAAAAAATGGGCCAAAGTTTTCAAGGTACAAGCCCACAGCCCCTCAAAAATTTGTACGAATTCTACACCAATTTTACAATCTCTATGTTGTTATGAAATTAAGTGACTGAGATAGAAATGGCAAGTGTATATGATTTTATCAATGCATGAAATATTTTACTGACGACCCACCCCGAAAACGTAGTCATATTATTCACAAACAATGTTTAAAAATACCTTTTTTATTCCATAACAATTTTGAAAACATTAATATTGCCATTATACCAAAAATATAGGGCTGTTATCCAATTTAGGGTAAATTCAATTTCACCATTAAGGTTAAGAGTATTTCGCAAATATGACCAAAAATAGGGAACAAGCGTTTTTGAGATCAATGGGGAACAATCTTAATTTAAAATTAAAAATAAATACAAAACAATATAAATCAATGTGGCCGTAGCGATACATGACGAGCTAATAAGCCGTTAATAGCAACTGCTACTTCCTAAAACAAATAATATTATAATAAAAAAATCAAGAAATGTCACGATCACCTTTGTCTTCTCCACAGCTTCTCACCTTTCAAATCACCCCGTTCGTTTCTCTTCTTTTTCTTCATAAACAAACCCTAGCTTTGGAACTGAAAAAATATTTGGATCTAAAGAAATAACCATTGGAAATTCAACTTCCACATTACATTACGACAGCAATGATACGCCAGGAATCTGTCTGTTTTGTTCTAGGTTGCCNTTAGGCCTAAAAAACAAAAAAAAAAGCGAGGAAATGCAGAACCTGAAGGTTACAGAGATTGCAGATGTTAAAATGGGAGATAAGTGGAAGCAGAATTTGAGGGGAATGAAGCCTGGTCTGACGTCCTCAAAAACCCTAAAATCAATCCCACGGATCAAAGATCTAAGAAGAAAATAGTGAAACTCATGTAGATCAAGTTACAGTGGGGACCTCAAGCCAGACAAAATTCCCCTCAAACACAGACGGCTTCCCTTCAGTAAACGACATCCTCTTGCCTGAGAAATTAGAAAGAAAAAAAAAGAAGAAGAAGGGTTTTAAGGATGAGAATAAACAGGAGACGAAAAGCCAAAGACTTTCTCTCTCTAACTCTTTCACACCAGACAAAAGGGCATCGCAACGCTTTCTGTATTTATAGATTTCATTCTCCCTCACAGAATTTTGCTACGTATTTTGAATTAAATGAGTTTTTATCAATCTCAAAAGGTGGATGAGCTCACAAGTCATAACTCCGCTCCACTCACTGCAATCCACCTCTTCCGTTTTCTGAATTCCAAACCTAATGATTGACTGCTCATTTCCCGACGCGGAAAAAAACACAACTCCGACGACAAGTAGAAGGAAGATTTGAGGGCGATAATGGAGGATTAAAGTGGCGGTGATGATGGCGAATGAGGAGGATAACGAGGGCATGGTTTGACAAGGACAAGAGACAGAAGAAGAAAGCCAAGAAAGAGGGGTAGTTGAGCTAACTCGGTAACATTGCAACATGAATTCTAGGGCATTGTTTCTCTCTCTGTAGCAAATAATTTTTACGCACTTCTGGGTCTTTCTGATGCCTTTGGTTAACAATAAACTATTATTCATCAAAATGGAAACCCCCTCGTTCACTGGGATTTCACTTCTCTCTCTACCTGCGGGGGATTCGAGAAGACGTAGAGAGAGAGTTCCCTTTTTTTCTTTTTTTTTCCCTCGTTTTGAAATCGAAAACTAGTTGAACCGTAGCCCGCAATGTTCACAAAGATCCCTTAATCTGTTCATCAGCTGAACCGGCCCGGCCTAGCTCTTGGATGTTGGATCAACGGCTGGCATGTTAGGGGAACTTTTCAATGTTAGCAAGGAAAACCTGGGAACTTGATCGTGGGAGCACCAACGCAAAAGAATTAGAGTGAGAGTAGAAAAGAAATTAGAATCGGGTAGGACCCTGACTAGACCCGAGCAAAAAAATTAGAGTGTTTTTTTTTGCATCAGACCTTGGCTCGTGCCATGGGAATATCCAAAATTTTCCTCAAAATCGAATAGTAGTAGGATAGTCGTCAGCCATTGTAGACACGAATTTCCTCAAAATCTCATCTTCACATGCCTTGTAAGAATAATGTGATGCATATGTACATGTAAAATTTGCCTAAAACTTTCTCAAAAATGGTGATAGCAACATGTCCCAAAAGAGATCTGCATAAAATTTTCTCTGTTTATTAGTATAATACTAACTATTTTGGATTGTTATTAAATATCACAATGTATGTACGTGTTAAAGGAATGCATAGCCAAAATAGGTCTAAAGTCATTATTCCGACGAATTTCTATGATAAAACAAGCCTATATTCATTTCATTGTGTACATTAGTTGTACGAATAATAAAAAATACACTACTCTTCATTTATTTATTTTTGTACAAGTAGAGTGAGTAAACCAAAGAAGGTAAAATGTGTGTTAAAAAAGGTTATTCAAATGGTTGACAGCATATACTTTGCTGAATAACAAGCATATATAACAATGAAAATAAATTAAGTTTAGTAGGTCCCATACAACATTTTTAATGGGGCATCAAGACAAGAAATTGAGAGTGGACACTTCCTCATACACGATAGATCCGGTCGTTTGAAACGTCAAATCGATCGCAATAAACTAGATCAGATTTCAATGTAGTTGCAACCATCATAGTGCGACAGTATGCTAGCATGATTCAATTTCAATTCTCCCTTTATTTGAGACTACAATATTTGAAAGGAAAATAAAAAATAATTGATAAATGGGTGTATTAATTGAGGGTCTATGATGGACGAAGGCTCGTGATCAATCATATTCGATGAGAGAGAGAATCAAATTAGCGTCATTAATGTAACGAACACATAGTAGACAAGGTAAGAGGGAGAGTCCACATCCAAAATGACGCGTTTTACTGCTTGCCTGTCATTACTATTTTCCGTTATCGGGCTATGGCGGCGGACTTTCACATTTCCATAACTGTCATTTATCTTCAGCCGTTTCTTTTACCGTTTACTCTTCTTTCTTCTTCTCTATAAATTGAAGCTCCCATTTTTCCGCTTTCATCCATTACAATCTCATAGCTTCTTCTGCTAGCAATGGAGTCTGAGATAGAGAGCTTGTGGGTCTTCGCTCTTGCTGCAAGATCGAACTCTTTCCTTTCCCTGACCTTTGCTTTCCTTCTCTGTGCTTTAGTGGCGTGGGCTTTCTTGGCTTTCTTCTTCTGGCTGTACCCCGGCGGATCTGCATGGGGAAGATATTACTGGGCGAAACGTGAACTAGGCGGTTCAGTGATTCCTGGACCGAGAGGGGTCCCTGTGTTGGGCAGTATGAGCCTCATGGCTAATCTCGCTCATCATAATCTCGCCGGGGCTGCCGTTCAGTTCGGAGCGAAAAGGCTCATGGCTTTCAGTCTCGGTGAAACGAGAGTGATCGTCACTTCCGATCCTGGGGTGGCGAAAGAGATCTTGAACAGCACGGACTTCGCCGATAGGCCGGTGAAAGAGTCTGCTTATAAGCTGATGTTCGATAGAGCAATGGGGTTCGCTCCATATGGGGTTTACTGGCGAACCTTGAGGAGAATCGCGTCGACCCACCTTTTCGCCCCGAAGCAAATCAAATCCTCGGCGCCCCGTAGAGCCGAAATCGCTGCACAAATGGCGGTTATCATTAGAAACTATTCCGGCGAGTTTCGCCTGAGAGATTTGCTGAGACGGGCATCTCTCTGCAACATGATGTGGTCTGTTTTTGGACGTGGGGTTGAGTTGGGGTTCTCAGACGGAGCAGAGAATGAACTGAGAGGGCTTGTGGAAGAAGGGTATGAATTGTTGGGGACGGTTAATTGGTCCGACCATCTTCCATGGTTGGCTGGTTTCGACTTCCAGAAGATCCGGTTCAGATGCAGCAAAATGGTTCCGAAAGTGAACCGCTTCGTCGGCGATATCATTCGAGAACATAGATTTTCAACCGGCGACAGAAACTATGATTTTGTCGACGTACTTGTCTCTCTTCAGGGCCCCGACAAGCTGTCGGAAAGTGATATGATAGCCGTCCTCTGGGTAATTTTACAAAATTTTGAAGAGTTTTCCAATTTTATTTTAGTTTAAAAAATATTGTAATGTGGTATTTGCAGGAAATGATATTCAGAGGAACCGACACCGTCGGAGTTCTGATCGAGTGGATTCTGGCGAGGTTGATACTGCACTCCGACGTCCAATCCAAGGTTCATGACGAGCTTGACAAAGTCATCGGAAAATCAAGACCGTTGACTGAATCGGACGTTCAATCACTGACGTACCTATCAGCGGTGGTCAAGGAAGCTCTAAGGCTGCATCCTCCGGGCCCACTTTTATCGTGGGCCCGACTAGCAATTAGAAACACGAGTGTGGACAAGCATCAAGTACCGGCGGGGACCACAGCAATGGTAAACATGTGGGCCATCACAAGGGACCCGCAAGTATGGCCCGACCCGCTCAAGTTCTCCCCCGCGAGATTTGTATGCCCCGAGGGTTCGGACGCGGTGGACTTCTCCGTGCTCGGATCGGACTTGAGCCTCGCACCGTTTGGTTCGGGTCGAAGAGTTTGTCCGGGAAAGGCACTCGGTTTGACCACGGTTACTTATTGGGTCGGGTATTTGTTACACGAGTTTGAATGGGTCAAAGGCAAGAACCCGGTCGATTTATCCGAGAAGTTGAAGCTTTCATGCGAGATGGCAAGCCCTCTTACCGCGAGAGTGAAATGCAGACGCAGATAAGAATTATTAAGTCTTAAAAAATGCCAAAAATAGTTGTATATAATATCGTGTCTTAGATTCTACAACATACGTATCTTCATCGTTTTATTTGTAATATCATGTCGTGAAGAAGCTAATCTTCCTTTGCTTTTTCTGTAAACCGCTTGCACCGTTATAGGAGAATGTATTTTCCTATGAATCTTCATCGTTTTATTTCTTATTATATAACTAATCTTGCGTGACTACGACGAGCTATTCTTTCTTTGAATCCATGTCAACTTTAATAATATTAACATTTTAATTTTTTGAATTTGTTGAAAAATCTTTTAGAATCAAACTATACGCGTTTAAGTTTGAAGATACGCATAATCAAATTCTTGGTCCAAAATGTAACAGCGATAGATATGATCGCACTTGTTGGAACAAGAATCCTTAAAATAATTTCAAGTACCTACAGACTTGTAATGGCAATTTTGAATTGGTCAACTCTGTCACAGCCTACGTTCAAAGTTGAATATTCCTCAGCAAGTGGTGTGTACATTTTATATGCATTTAATATTTAATATTGAGATATAAAATTAACCTAGTAGGCTCTTGGAGAACTTCCATATATATTAAGTTGGGAAATATCGAAATTGGACCACCTTTTCTAAATTAATGGAACTGGATAAGTTGGCCATACATTATCCTTAACTATTTTACTCTAATATAATATAAATAGTGACAAAAAATACCTAAAAAATAAAAAGCTTTGTATGAATTGAGACCCTTATACCTCAGAAACTCGTATCTAGTGTCGGCAACAACAAACAACCCGTGCATCAAGCAAGAGATAATCAAGCTTGAAAAGGACGATCATGGTATGAGAACGAAGGGTTCACAATAATGGAGACTCTTGGAAGAAAGATTTGCAAGAATCTTAGAGAAAAGTACAAGAGAAAGAGAAGGGTCTACTCATGTTTCCATGCCTTTGCTTTGTCTGTTTAGACATGAAAATTACTCATCGCCAACATTTGGGGTAACATCACGTGAAATCAACGTGGATTGAGCACCATAATTTAATCCACTTGAACACTATAATAACTATGTTCTGTCCCCAGCCTATCTAAAAGATAAACATAAAATACATCATATAATAAAGTCCATCGCCTTTCGATAATTCGCGACAAATAAATAAAAACATCAGAATTATGTTATAAAAAATAATATTTCATTATTCTTGTGAAATTCTTGTTCTATAAATACACTTGCATCGCAACAACGATAGGTGACCGTGTCAAGTGTCAAAGGTGCATATTCATTGAACTAAATTGTTCTTATTGATTAATTAAAAACATTTTCCAAAGTGTACGACTTTCTTTAGTAGCATACGACTTTCTAGATGTAGATAATTGCTATGATTTGAATCGATATCTTATAGTATTCATTTGCAAATCAATTCAATATTTTGTTCTATTTGTGGAGTGTTCAATCTTTTCAATTTCAATACTATCTAATTTAAGTCGAATCATGCATTTTTTTTTTAATTTTTCAAAATTTAACTCAATTCATATTGTATTAAAAAAGAAAATGATTATTAAAAATCATTTGTTTTCAATATCTTCGACAATACGATCCTACGCACCTCAATGACTCAATCAGTGGAAGTTTAAGCTTTTTACAATCAATGGGTTGTCGCGATGTAACTTTTTAATTTTTTTTCACGTCTTTAATTTTATAAATCATATATAGATGGTCATTATGATTACACATAGTAAATTACAGAATAAAATTGATAAATATGCCTTGATTATTTAAGTTTATTTGGTCTTACAAACATTTGGTGTAGCTCACACTTGACTAAACAATATAGGAAAACAACTAAACAACAACAAAAAAAACCTAACAAAAGCACATAGTATAAGGTCAATTCTAACCCAAAAAAGTAATCTCGTTACAACCTTATATGGAACATAATACTTATGACGCACGTTTACACTTACTTTAATAGTAGGTTATGCTACTTGCCCATTTGACAAAAAAAATTCTAACTTTGAAGACTCTCGAGTATTCTTAATACTTTTTTATTCTTAATACGGCTGGAATTCAGTTCGTTTTAGCCGAGCATCGGATAAAAAACAAATGGAATCAATAATTTTTGTTGTTTCTATAGCAGATTAACTAGACCCAACTAAATTGGTAAGGATAATTATAAATTTACTTTTCTTATTTTTTATTACTCAAATATTTTTGACGCGGAACAAATTATTAGTGTGATAAATATAATAAATAATTATTTATATTTTATGAGATTATTTTTATTTTTATTTAAAAATTATTGTTTGACACGTAAATATATATATGAAGTGCAGCATTTAAGAATAAACTTAGAAATACTGAATTTATCATAAATATTTATTAAATTTGTATACCAAAAATAACGAGATACTAGTTAGTCAAACGAAACCAAATCAAGTTTATACGGGATTAAACGAAAACTCTCTTGAAATTAAATCCAACAAAAATGATTTTAAACACAAAAAACAAACAAACTTTGAAACCAAAACTTGTTATGAAAAAACTCACTCTGGTTTGGATTAAGTTCCAATTGTGGTTAAACCAAACTAAACTGTGCCGATTTCTATCACAATCGTTGTTACGTTGTATTTGGAATTTAATACGATTATGAACAGAATATGATTAATGTTTTTATTAATTGATGCAAATTTTATAAATTAATAATACAATACAAAGTCTCTGTTCATTTGTCCTGATTCCACTATCTCGCCAAATTTATTTAAAATTGTCAATTTTTTCACAATATTTAATTTAGTTTTTTAATTAATTGAGTCTCCATTAAAATATAATTATCTTTTGGATGATTCTACACTGAAAGGGGAATGCAGTGAGGATTCTAGGACATATGCCAATTTCCTATTTGGGGCGTTTCAATGATCTAAAATATACTAGTAGTGAAAAAACCATATTATTTATTTTAATATCTTTATTATCATCACATAATTATTATTATTATAAGATCAGCCTAACACCAACATTTTTAAAATTTAAAATTAAGATAATTCCGCTTAATCTTTCACATCATAACTTAATTAATCATCCCAGTGTCGTCACGCATGAATCATACGATACTATGCCGATATTGACAGCTTCTCTGGGGAACTAGGAACACTCTTACACTGATTTATAACTTCCATTTGTACAATGATGTCTGTCATTTTCCAACAAAAGATCATTAAACAAATGAAGCTGTTTTTAGTATAACTTCGATAATCTTAAAAGATGGAAAAGTATTTATTTACGATGCCGTTAATAATCTTAAATCAATGAGATAGAATACATATATGTTTATTTTGGTATTTTGATTTTTTAATAGACGTTGGCTTAAGTTTTTATGCGGTAATAGCATCAATCATTGCCTAAAATATTATATAGTTTGCAAAGATAATATAATAAGATATTAAGTACACATTATTTCCAAGCCTATACGTAAAATTTACTCATTGAGACATAAAAATATTTATAGCAGACTTTTTGAAACTTTCTCTTGCCAAATAATACCTACGATTTGGCATAAATTTCTATGGCAACATTAAATTTCCACGAAATATTTGGTCAATTCTATTAAAAAATTAAAATAAAGAGTTTCATCCAAGGGATTGTAGCTGATGCATCTATGTTTTGATGCTTCGATCAATTTTAGAACATGGGTCAGACCTTTGGGCTGTGTTCAGAGACTCGGAAAGGCCACCCTCTGATTGTTGTTTGCAGCTTTTTGGCTCTTCCTCTGTGCACTGAGTGAGTATTATATGAATATCATGGGGATCTAATAGTTGATTTTGATGTATATATATACAGTAATTGAATTGGCTATTGGCTCTGGGAGTTGATTATGCATAATTTAGTAATTGAAAACTGGAAGACAGTTATTTATTTAGACACACTAAGAAGCCATTCAACGTCTTAGTTCTTAATTCTTACTATTAACCAACCCTAAATCCTGCATTCTAGATAAAGCCTTCTCAAACTGGCTCCATTTCTGTTCCAATGTTCCGACGTATCCGATCGACATGCGTATCAACCCGGGGGAAATTCCGGCCAGTTCCTTCTCCTCGGAGTTCAGCTCGCTGCTCGTGCTACTACCAGAGCAAGACATTAGGGTTTCGTAATAACCGAGACTGACCGCCATGAACCCGAACTGGGTGAAGTTTTGGAGGAGGTTCAGGAGCTGGTTGGCCCGTTCCTCGGTCTCCATGTCGACGCAGACTATGCCGCCACAGCCGTAGTCTTTGTTGGCCATGGACTTGAGAAGGAGGTGGTTCGGATGGTCGACGAGGCCTGGGTAAATGACTTTGAGGTCGTGTCTTTTCATTCTCAGGGCAAACTCCATTGCTCTGTTGCAGTGCTCCTTCATTCTAAGACCTAGGTGGGGGATTCTCTCTGATAGCTCAAAGGCTACTTTAGGGTTCATCGTGGGGCCTAATAGCATTAAGCTACCTTGATGAAGATCCATCATTGAGTTCACTAAGGATGCCCTACCACAAACAGCACCTGCAAAAACCATACAGTATTTAAAAATAAAATAATGAACATCCAGATTTCACTAATCCTAATTAGGATTAACCCTAAAACATACAAATAATGAAAACGTTAAATTGTACTCTAATAAACAACTAAAGACCTCGCACGAAATAGACGTTTTCGAGTAACTAGCTTGCTAAGGAAAGATAATCACTGCTTGATTTATTTTTGTCACCACTAATAAATTACAGTACTGTTAGAAATAAAGGAGCACCAACGAAACTAAAAGAGAAAAGTAGAGCCAGACAAGCGCAAGCACAGATGGAGGCTGCTGAATAGAGAAGAACGAGAGAAGGGCACGTAGCTTGTGCTCACACAGCTTATCCAAAGCAAAACAAAACAACACAACAAATGTGTGTCGTACACAGATTCCTATTTCCTAACACTCGGCACCACCGACAACCATAAACAAACAAAAGAACACGACTGTGATTTGTGAAGCTTTTGAAAAAGTTGGGTCTTTCTGGAATAATTTGACCTCCATGTTTTACTTGCATCGCACGAAGAACGGTGATAAAAAGTAAGGTTTCTAGAATAATTGAAAATGGTAGGAAGTACGTTTGCAAAGTTTGACAGAAAAAAAAAGATTTAAAATTCTATCATTTATTGGCACAATTACACTAAAAAAGTAAGCGATTGTACGTACAGTCCTACTCTTAAACTGGATTAACACATACTAATCACACTCTAATCTTTACTAGGCATAGTACCTTTTGGAAAAAATTCCAAAACAAGCCCGTGCAAAACTTCAAACGTTACGTACAATTGAAGACAGAAGACTCCAAAAAAAGCTGTTGAAGATTGTTTTTGTTGAACAAACGAGGGACATTTACAGAAACTTACCAATAATATGCTCTCATCTCATCAAGATACCACACACACAAAAATAACAAAAAATTACAGAGAAACTAAGTAAATATAAAAATGGAATAAATACAGCACTGCACAAGTGATCTACGAAAGGAAATGGCAGGAAAGGAGAGAAATTACTTCAAAAAACACCTAATCACTGCCCAATCCTCTTCCTAATTAGCATGATTTAATTTCGTAGTACGTTTAAAATAAATTAATATCAGATCTTCACGACTCCACCATATCAATTAATAGTTTAATTTGACCTGAACTGAATCGTCCAAATAAGGAACCAAAAAAAGATACCTGCAATTATGTCAGCCCCTCCGCTGACGAACTTGGAAATACTATGAACAATGACGTCAGCACCTAGCTTCGCCGGCGACAGCACCATCGGCGCAAAGGTATTATCGACAACGACCGTGACACCTTTATCATGGGCCAGCCGGCTGAGCTCCGGTATGTTAGCAACCGAGAGAGTTGGGTTCGAAATTGCTTCGAAATACAGTACCTTGGTTTTACCCTCAACAATGGCGTTTTTAACCGTGTCGAGGTCCTGTATGTCGACGAACGACGTCGTAATGTTACAAACTCTGGGGAAAAAGTGAGTGAGGAGGGCATGAGTGCCGCCGTAGAGGGTACGAGAGGCGATGATGTGGCCGCCGCTGCTAACCAGCTGCATAAGAACGCAAGAAATCGCCGACATGCCACTTGAGGTACAGTAAGCAGCCTCTGTGCCTTCGAGCGCCGCCATCTGCCGGCCGAGATTCAGCACAGTTGGGTTGAAGTGACGGCTGTAGACGAAGAAGTCCCGGTCAGGACCGAGCTCTCCGGAGAACATCCGCCGCATAGTCTCCGGTTCCATCACCGTGAACGTCGCCGATGCCTCAATCGACATGTTCACGCCGCCGTGCTCTCCGAACTCGTGGCGGGCGTTGGCCAGTGCGGCGGCTGGATCTTCACCGGAAATTGTTAACGCTTTAGTTGTTTTCTTTGAGACGAAGAGGTGGTCGGCGCCGTCGATATCGTCGGAGCCGGCTCTCTTCTTGCTAGAAAAAACAAGGGAGCTGTGGGTTCTGGTTTCAGCCATTGGAGAGGATGATTCAGAGGAAAAGGAGGAAGCTTTGGCTATGGCTGATGAGTCGTCGTTGATTTACATTTATAGAGAAGTTTTTTTACGATACGAAGAAAGTGAATCTAATCTTCCGTAATTTATCCTAATATGGAATTTAGGTTTAGAAGATAATGGGACCAAATTATTATCTATTTGGCACGTTGCTGATGCTGCACTGGCATATTAAAAAGGTCCAATGAGTGATGTTTTAAATGCAGACGCAATATGGCATAGCCAGGAAGCTGACCATGTAATTGAACGTTTAAAATGCTCCTGCATAAAATAATTTGTTTAAAACCCTTTCTTTATCAGTAAACGCCTCTATTTTTTTTAATTGTATATTATGTTAGATAATACAAGTAGGTTATGCGCGGCGAAAAAACTATATTATATGTTTTAATAATTTTCCTATCTTAAATCCGGCAAAAGGGATGCATTAGTGAAGCATGTTGAAAACGTTGATGAACTTTAAATATAAACTTTCGATTGCATTGATGAAAACATTTGAAGATGCCCCCACCAAATAAGAACGACATCTAGCGCTTTTATTTTTAAGGACTATTTATTTCACGCAAAAAATGACTAATCTTAAATTAAACTTTTAGATCTTTGACATTAATATGAACAAAAGCATTTTAGCTGATCGAAAGCCAACGCTAGATGAAAATTGAGTGAAATCAAAGGTTTAACAATGATATAAAAAATGTGTTGTCACGATTTATCGATACAAAAATGACTCATTTTAGATTCAATTTGCGGCAAAAGACTTCACCCGTCATAGTTTTTTGTACCGTAAATCTAGAATTACATTATTATCTTACTTTTTATTATACATGATGATGTGTCGGATCGTAATCATTAGAATAAATGAAAAATATATCATTTATATTTTAATACATTAATTATTTTTTATTAGACCAATGAACGTTCTACATGTTAGTGTAAGAGTAGGCCCGACCCGGTCCAACATAAGTTTATCCCAAATTTAAACAGAGTGCTGAATTTTTAGAATCAGAACCAACAGTATAGATTTAATTCTAACTTTATTTGATATTTTTTAAAATAAGATAAAACTTATATTTTAATTGCATTAGGTTGGGTTTTGAATAATTATGTGAGATTGAAACAAGTTTTTAGATTTATATCAGATTTGAATTAAGATAGTTTTGCTCAATTTTAAATCTTTTTTAATCTATATATTCTATTCTAATTTCATAATTTTTTACTGTCAAAGATTTATATGTCTAAAAGTTTGATAGATTCATTAGTTCTATGCTCAATTTTTAGGAACAAAATCAAAGGCAGAAGANACGAGTATTTATGGTACGTTATTATGCCACGTCTTGGAAATATAGAAATTCGACATTAACTATGTAACCTCTTAGTTATTACGATCAACATCCCATCAAAATAAAAGCATTGGAAAGATGGTTGCTTGGAGGTTGAGCTGTAAATCATTGCCCATTGGCCGTTCAACAACTACATGGGCGATGGCGCTATAGATAGAATTATAGGTAGCTTCTTGACCTAATTTTTTTTAACTGTAGGTAATGTGTAATTTTAATTATATAAACGCTAGCAATTAAGTACAGTAATTTATGAATGTTACATCATTATTTAAAAATCAACAAGGTAAAATGAGAAGATAAAAGTAATATTATTGTGTTTATAAATTTAGCTATTTGTTTTAACGGATTCGTCTCATAATATTTCATGATAATTTATGCAATGTACGGAGTGATAATTTTTTGGTTATAATTAAGTTGTGGAGGTAAAATATTTTGCTTATTTTATAAAAAAAAATTGCATGATTGATCTAAATTTCTTATTATTTAGCCTGAAAGGCCTTAACCTTGAGAAAAATCATTGATCTCGGGGCTCTCCGCCGACACTTCAACTTTGATATTGTATGATACAACATAGGATATCATTTACTCGACCACCCTATCGAAGGAAGTTTATTCAAATCCAGAGATTGTTAGCTAAGAAGCAAAAAACTTCATGCAGATCGGAGGATTTACTTTGGCCAGGGCGAGAATCGACGCCGGAAGCGTCCACAGCCCCTCGCCGCAGATCAAGCCGGAAGCCACCGCCGGAACCATCAAATCAGCCATCTCTTTATTCAATTTGGTCCACACAAACACGACCAAGCTCCCCAAACACATGTCGATCGCAAAATAAGCACCGACCAAAAACGGTACCGCCATAACCATCGGCAACGGCATCCATTTTCCGATCATCGGAAAATGGTCCCTCATTATGTTCACCGCCACGGCAAAGGCGAAGAAGCCGTAGCAGAGCTGTAGACAATGGAGGGGGAGAGCCGAGAAGCCTTCGACGCCGAGAATGGCCATGTTTCTATAGATCAGAGCGTACGGAGCTTTGAATTCACCGTCGGGGTTTCCGATATCGAACGCCTTGTAGAACAGAAGAAAGCTGAGCGGGGCGGTCAGGCAGCCGAGCACCGCCCCTATGGCCTGGCTCGTAAACATGGCCCTCGGCGAAGTGTAGGTCAAATGGGCCGTTTTGAAATCCTGCATGAGAATACAAGCCACAGAAAGAACCGATTTCACGAGCCCACAGCCGGCCAGACCGGCCATGAGGCCATTTTCTTTGCCGCTCAAGGCGGCGATGATGAACAGACCCACCTTGCCGTAGTTGTAGGCCATGTTTATGTCGGTTAAACCAGCTCCATAGGCGTTGCAGAAGGCCAGAGATGGAGCTAGAATGTAAGCTATAACTACAAAATACCATTTCAGTTGTGGGAAAATCAAGGGTACTGCAATTGTTGATATGCCGGAGAAGATCAAGTATCCGACGACTCCGATCCACATCGGAATGTTTTCTCTCAGAAAGCTTTCATCTTGCTTCAAGTCTTCAATGGAGGTTTCCTCCACAGTCGTAGCTGCAGGGGAGATAAAAGATCCAATTCAAAACTCAGAGTTTTTTTCTGAGATTAACCTGTAAATACACACCTCGTTTCTTCGCCTTCGTTCTCTCCAGAATATTAAATATTGTACAGATCAAAATCTTGAGAAAGTTGTAAAGTCCATCACCCAGGATTAGAGCAACAGCAATGAAAACCTGAGAACTCAATAAAAAGACGATCATCAATGGAGGAAAGGAGGATGAGAGAGAGAGAGAGGTAGAGAGAGAAAAACCTTGTATCCGAACAAACTCTTCATATCACTCTCCTGCAAACTCTCAGGAAACCAGTTGCCTTTGAGCCGACCAAGAAGAGGCCACATAATTCCATACGAGACCACAGCGCCGAACAGCAAAGACACGTTCACTAGGTGCGAACAAATCATCCCTGCTCCCACGTACGTTGCGCTAAAATCGAAGTAGAATCTGCAAGACACGATGAACAAATCAACTAAGTTTAAATGCGAGATTGATGGAACTTGAGTATAGGGTGTAAAGTGAAGTTTCGAGAGAGGAAAACAATACATACGTTTGCTTCCAAGCTTGCAATCCAAAAGTGGGAAACTGACCAAATCCACAGTCCTCTTTCCCAGAAAAGAACCATTTGAAGAATCCCCACAAGAAACTTGCTGAAAAATACTGCATGAACCCTCGAACTTGCTTTCTGAAACAAAAAAAAACAATTAATTAATTAAAGCTTATTTGTGATCTCTAGTTTATGAGAGTAGACACAATACTTGGCCTTCTCATCTTCCTGCGTATGAAATCCATTGATAAGAACAGCCGTGGCAAGCCCGCTTGGATAAGTTAATTTCATGTCGACTATCATTATCTGTCAAACACTTGAAAAATCGTATTTTTAATTTCCGATAATCAAACGCTGATAAAACGAACTAGAATTCGGGTTTCACAGATCTATCAGTATAATTCTACGTATATAGTATTTAGCAAAAAAAAGTACCTTTCTGAGAGGAATCAGGACAAAAAGACCCACAAAGCAGACCACAAAAAGATAGCTTGTCATCCAACCAAGCGCGGGTTCTCTTGTACTCCTGATTGAGTTTCCTTCCGAGTTCACCCCTGATAACTCGTACGTCTTCTTGTTCATCCCCAACAGATAAGATCCAAACCCACCTACAACCCAGAATTTATCTCAAAAAACCATCTAATAAATGATATATTGAACGAGAATTCTGAGAAGAAAAGAAATTGAACCTCCGATGGCAATGCTATAACACGCAACGACAGAAGTTTGGATCATAGTGTTCTCCTGCCGGGTGAAGGGCTTAGAGAGAAACCCAG
The DNA here is from genome assembly GCA_003255005.1 of Begonia fuchsioides. Classification (NCBI taxonomy): domain Eukaryota; kingdom Viridiplantae; phylum Streptophyta; class Magnoliopsida; order Cucurbitales; family Begoniaceae; genus Begonia; species Begonia fuchsioides. Next base: position 47,417 of record QAOC01034659.1, on the reverse strand, counting down.
CTTTGTGGAGAGTTTGGGTCCATGTTCGGATGAACAGAAAGGCAAGAAGAGCAGCCGAAACGTTAAGATTAGGAACTATCCCAGTTGTGAGGTTTAATTTCATGACGATTATGCTGTACACCACTCCAAGAACCACGCTCACGAAAACTCCCCTGACTGTGAGCTGCTTCGTCCATGGTTCCAATCTCTTGAAACCCGTCTTCTTCTTCTCTGTCTCCTCCATCTCTTTTTTAGCTATCTCCATGCCTGCCATAGCTCTTCAAGCTCTCTCTCGCCCTTTAAGATGTCTACTTTGTTTCATACCCAAACTGGAGTATCAGAATGTTGGGTTGGAATTTATTTCCATCGAAAATTACCGTCGTAAAATGAGTCTTAGTCTTGAATATAGTTTTAGCGAGCGTTTGTTAAGAGGTTCGCGAGAGGAAAAGCAAGCTGTCGCCTTTGAATCTTTGTCTTTTTCCACGTAATCAAATGCAAAATTCCAAACCATTTTCGACCACTCGAGTATCCAAAGTCAGAAACTCGACGACTCTTTTTTACTTGTTCTTTTCGAGAAATATCCCTTCACTCCACCAGCCGAATAAACTGAAATACTTCATTTTTGTACAAACTCTCCCTCTCTCAATTGTGAAATATGCACGTCATCCACTGCTCCTCGTGCAAAGAATCCCAAAATTTATTTAGAAATCTCAAAGCCAAACATTGATAGAATTTGTAATCAATAGAATCATAGTACAACGATGAGGAAGAACAACTGGTAATCTCTTCTCTGTCAGAGTTGGTGTCGTTAATGAAGTTTCAACTTCGCAAACCCTATAAATAAATAAATAAAAAAGAAAGATAATTTCTTAACCGGTTGATTCGATGTACACGTACCAATATATTTAAACTTGTATTAAAAAAATAAAAAATGATAAGAACTTGACAGAGTGAGGCGTAGAGTTCGTGGGTCAAGAGGTCGTCCACGCTGATTAGGGTTGATACAAAAGAGTGAGTGGAGGTCGTAGTCTAAGTCTAATCCAAGTCTCCTTTAGCCGACTCATTCTCTGACATTCGAGGCCTTCAGTGCCTCAGCTTACATCTACTGAATTAGCCACACGCCAAGGCATGTTGATACATCCCTTTTTCAATACTTTATTTTATATTTTTTTGAACTTTCAATTATTGAAGTTGATAATTCAACAATCAACCCTCTCCATGATTAGGATTAATATCAGACTTTGATTCTTTTCATTCCAACAATCTGTAATAATCCTGTAAGAATTTAAAGCTTGTCTCTCCATCAATAGGCTTTCCTTTCCCACCGATGATTTACAGCACGACTAACGAAGACACATCAATCATTGACTTTCCGATCGCCCAAGAGGAAGATAAAGCGGAAAAATAAATGATAAATACTGAAGAAAATCACCAGTCATCAATGGTGGGGTTCAGATTCGGAACAGGGAAAAGTCCTCAACTTGATGAACTTTCAAACGCCAGGGATTTTTCTGCACAAAAACCAAGGGCCTGAGTTAATGATTCAATGGACTGAAAAGATTGGAGAAGAATAAAAAAAGGGTTTTGGAGTGGAGAGCTTACTTTTTGGGATTCCGGAATTATGGTAGGCCGGTAGAGGGTCCTGTCATTGCCTGGTTTCATAACTTTTCAACAAGTATGCTCTAATGGCGGCTTCACACTTGGGATTTTTTCTGTACAGACACTCTTTTTCAACTACTATTTAGGATAGTATATTTAGATATTTATCAACAAAAAACTACAAAGTATAAAGACTTAGAGCAAGTGCTTCTGACTTGGTTTGGCGAAGGTGTTGTTTTCTGAGCATCTTTCCTGGATTGGAGGTTGATGGGTGGCACCATTCCTTCATTCTCGAGGCTCGGTCTTCTCGAGTCAGCTCGTTTAACACTTTCATCGGTGCTCCGGATATCCCACCTCCAACCAAGTGGATTGCAAAACTAAATACGAGTCAGAAGCATCTCGACCCGTTGTTTTACTTGAATAACACATAAATTTCGTACGTTCGAGATCGAACCATCATATTTCAAAATGATTGGCGTGGTTTGTGGGATCGTTAGCTGAAATCCGACTCCATATTGGCCATGAGTTTTCGGATTATAATTCAATCATGTAAATAATTTATCAGCAAAATACAAGCTTTGATTTTCGCTCTACCTTTAATTTCTGCACAATACTAATATCTTTAATTTCATTTTACAACTATCTATTGATTTTCATAATAATTAAGATTAATTGTAATTATTAGTTATAAATGTAAATTAATTAAAAAGTAAATCTAGAATTAGTTTTATTGTATAATATTATTTTAGAGATTTATTGTTGTCTTTGGTCTTCGGTTTGTTTTACTACCTTCGCTGAAAACCAGAGTTACGAGATTCGCGGAGGCTATGCTTGGTCTCTGCAGGGGGTTAGGGTTTAGTCGACGCAGTCTCTTCGTCTTCCCAGGCTCTTTCTCCGTTCTTTCGTTTATGGCTGATTCAAACGCTGCTTCCTACTCTAATGGCTCTTCCAGCTTCCACATTCCTGTGAAGCGAGTGGGCACTCACAATGGAAGCTTTCACTGCGATGAAGCTCTCGGTTGCTTCATGATTCGCCTCACCCAAAAGTTCTCCGATGCTCAAATCGTTAGGACCAGAGATCCTCAGGTTTTGGCGCTTCCATTTTTTCGCGTCCGTCTGTTTTTGAGTCATTTGTTACAAATCGATGAAATATGTGTGGAATGTAGTTTAGCTATTTCGAATCGATGTAATATGAGTGAAATGGAAGATGGGTTTGAATTTACAGAGAGGAGGTTATCTCCTAATTATATTCTTCAATTCTCAATTCGAAAATGCAGGATTTGATTTGATCCACTGTCCAATTTGGGGGTAATTCCCACTTAAAAAGAAAACCTTTGAGCATGCTATTTTTTTGACCTTGATATAATCTCCTTTTGTCCTGTCTCTTTAGATTTTAGCCTCTCCCTCCTTCAGTGTAGTTTAGTTACTGCGTCAATTTACAAGTTTCATTGATAAAATTTGTTTATAACTATTTCCTGGCTCTGAATACTTTTGTTTTGCTGTGAATCATTCTGTTCGACATAACTACGGTATCTTTACTCTTGAAATGGCATCAACAACCTTTTTTGTGCATTTCTATGAAAAAAACATGTATGAATGGTGTATCATTACGTGGCAAAATTAATGGTCATTGGAATATAATATGGTTTTTAGTTTCTCTTTGGGATGACTAACTATCTGGCGTTCAAATTCTATGAGTAGTGGGTTTTTAATTGGAGGTTACAATTTATTGTTCGAAACTCTATGGAAAGAGTTTATAGTATTTTTTTTCCATTTAGTTTGATATGAAGCGGCCGATTCTAAATAAGAAGGAACTGCAGGTGTTGGAGGGTCTTGATGCTGTTCTTGATGTTGGAGGCGTGTATGATCCATCTCGTGATTGGTATGATCATCATCAGAAAGGTTTTGACGAGGTTTTTGGCCATGGCTTCTCAACCAAGCTCAGTAGTGCTGGTCTTGTTTATAAGGTGCTTGTTCTGCCTGAAGTTCTATTTCCTTCAATTACTTGTGTTTCATGAAAATTGTGCCAATTATACTGATATAGTTATATTGTTTAGCACTTTGGAAAAGAAATAATTGCCAAAGAGCTTCAGGTTGAGGAAAGGCATCCAGATGTGCATAGGCTATTCTTGGCTGTGTACAAAAGTTTCATGGAGGTAGTAAAACTTTCATTTTTCTGAATTCTTTTAATAAATCTATGGTGGAACATATATTCATAAAGGAAGTATTAAAAGAGAAAACCATTCTGTTTACTTTACAATCATTTTAAAGTAATTTTTTGTGCATTAGGCAATTGATGCTGTCGACAATGGTATCAATCAATATGATGTCGACCAGCCTCCGCGTTATGTTAACAATACACACTTATCATCCAGAGTGGGAAGGTTGAATTTGGATTGGATAAATCCTGATCAATCTCAAGAGAAAGAGAATGAAGCATTTGACCGAGCAATGGAACTAGCTGGCAGTGAGTTTTTAGATGTAAGGGTTTCTTACAAATGAGAAGTTGAGAACTGTTTTTCTTTTATAATTTACTCACAGAAGATACATGTTTGCAATTCAGAAGCACAGACTGAGTAACTCGTTACTTCCCATTTCAGAGTCTTAAGTATTATGCAAAATCTTGGCTGCCTGCGAGGTCAATTGTGATGGAGTGTCTCATGGAAAGAAAGAACATTGATCCCAGTGGAGAAATTATGGTTTTAAAGACATTTTGTCCTGTAAGTAAATCTTAACATTTATTGGTCAAGTTTGTGTTACGTCAGACATTGCTACTTCAGCTAGTGGCTTTAACTGAGTATTTCTTTACCTATTTATTTGTATTGACATGGACGTCTTTGGTGAATCAAAGAGAAAAAGCTTTGAATTATATTTTATGAATTACAAAATATTTTTATGTCATTGTTGGTGCCCCCTGAGTGAAACTAAATTTCCTACTTCCATGGTTTGAAATATCATTGTTACATCTAAAAGTAAGGATTACTCTCTGGACCTTTGAGCTAGTGGCTTTAACTGGGGATTTCTTTAGCCATTTATTTCGATTGACAAGGACTCTTTGGTGAAATCAAAGAAATAAAGGATTGAATGATCTTTTATGAATTAAAATTTTCTTTTTCTTGTCATTGTTGTGATCCTAAATTTCCTATATCCATGCTTTTATATTTCATCATGATTATATTTAGCTTTTGAGCTACCGATTCTGCCCGCAATTGCTGATTTGTCTTTTCGATTATGTTACAGTGGAAACTTCACTTATTTGAGCTTGAAGAGGAGATGAAGATTGAGCCTGTGATCAAATATGTTCTGTATCAGGTAATTTACCTCTCCCTGACGAAGGTTTCAAAACATGGCAGATGCATGTTGTCTGCCAATCAATTGCAGAAAATGTTTTAAACTCGGGTTTTGAATCTTTCTGTAATTTTTGAAGGAGACAGATACGACGGTGTATCGAAAGATTTGAACTTTGAAGTACTGATTAGCTTTCATCTTAAAGGGTCTTGTTTGAAACTCACAGGATGACAGGAGTGGGAGTTGGCGCGTGCAGGCAGTGGCTGTGTCGCCTGATCGATTTGAAAGCAGGAAGGCTCTTGCTGCCCAGTGGAGGGGCTTGAGAGACGAACATCTCTCCGAGGAAGCCGGGATTAGCAGCTGTGTTTTTGTTCACATGAGTGGGTTCATTGGTGGAAATAAAACCTATGAAGGTGCTCTTGCCATGGCCAAAGCTTCTCTGAAGCTTTAATTAACACTTCCATTGATGCCATTCGACAGAGATTCTGTCCAAAATTAAACTACTCATTAAATTGAAATGTTAGAACAAATAGATCATTTTCCATTTGATTTTTGTCCTTGAATATATTGTTTCTCCATTTGATTGTGCTTGTATAATATTTTATCTTTGCGTAACATTTTTTCAATAAATTAATGTCACGTTGGGCTGGTTCCTCATAATTTCTTCGAATGGCCCCACACTGTCGTGTTTTAATTTAGTGACGCGTTGGTGTACTTGACCTCGTACTAAGATCAAGAAACGCGTTGGATGAAGGTCATTTACTGAGGGGTTTAAAGAGGTCGGAAGGGCCACCACTCGACCAAGTCAGTAGATAAACTATCATGATTTCTCTGATAAATGATCATATAAACTCACTGCCCCCATGGTTATAATGTCCTTTATTTGACGCAATGAGCTGGATTTTTGTTTCTTTTTCGATTTTACACCAATTATTCTGTAAAATACCATAAAATTCTAGATGAAAAAGACTATCAAATCTACGTCAAATTGTACGAAACGAAACACAGCAGAGAAGCGACCACGAATAATTAGCAGACACTAATACTTTTACGTGAAAACGTTCAAAAAGAACGATTAAATATGAAGTTTAATTAAAGCCAACTTATTATGTATTTCTTGTCTTGGATTTTACAGAATTATTCTTTTGACAGACACANACTACGAAAGTCACTGGCGAGGTTGGAACACAACGGTTGAAGAACAGAAAGGAGACTATGACAAGTTACAGAAACTACTAACATCAATGTGCTTCAAATTATATGCCAAGAAAGACGACATAGCGGTGTGGCAGAAAACGACCGATAATAGTTGCTACGAAAAGCTAGCCGTGCCCGAGGCCTACCCGCCGAAATGCGACGATAGCGTCGAGCCCGATTCAGCATGGTACACTCCGTTGCGAAGCTGTGTGGTGGTTCCGAATTCGAATCTGAAGAAATCGAGCTTGACCACCGTGCCCAAATGGCCTGAGCGACTTCATGTTGCGCCTGAACGGATTGGAGATATTCATGGTGGGAGTGTTAGTTCGTTCAAGCACGACGATAGTAAGTGGAAGGTCCGAGTCAAGCATTACAAAAAGTTGCTCCCAGCGATTGGAACCAATAAGGTGAGAAACGTTATGGACATGAACACCGTTTATGGAGGGTTTGCTGCCTCGGTTATCGACGATCCTTTGTGGGTGATGAACGTCGTTTCTTCCTATGCCCCCAACACGCTGGCAGTTGTGTATGATCGGGGTCTGATCGGAACATATCACGACTGGTAATTCGTCGCTTTCTCCAAAAATTAAGCTCGTTTTAATCAACAAAAGATGAAAACATATACCTATTTTGCAGGTGTGAGGCTTTTTCGACATACCCTCGAACGTACGATCTCCTCCACCTCGATGGCCTCTTCACGGCAGAAAACCACAGGTTTGATATCAACTTTTCTAGGTTCATTTTCGACAGTGAACATCGACTGAAACAATTTCGGCTCTGTTTTTTGTTCTCCCGACAGATGCGAGATGAAGTACGTGCTGTTGGAGATGGACCGAATTCTTCGTCCCGGTGGATACGTAATAATTCGGGAATCGAGCTATTACGTTGATGCCATAGCCGGGATTGGCAAGGCAATGCGATGGGGGTGCCGAAAAGAACAAACAGAATACGATATCGAAAACGAGAAGATTCTCATTTGCCAGAAAAAACTCTGGTACCCGGCCAATCCCAGTGCCAGATGAAGAAGTTTAAAACGAGGGAGAAAGCCACGAGTGTTGAGGTCCGAGTTCAATCTCAGAAGTAGAAGGAAATAGAAGCAAGAGTCGAATAGCATTACCGCTCACAGAGAGAGATTTCAAACATTAATTCTACAGACCATATATATATATATTATGTATTTTTATATTTATATTCATTTTCGGCATAAAAATGTAATTTTTATTAATTATGCTCTTTTATAATAATTTTTAGGGAAAAATGCTTTTAATGGCCTGTACTCTGGGATAAATTACAGATATTAGAACGAACTAAAAAATGTTCAATCCAATACCTTGAACTATGAGGAAAATACGATTTTTATCTTTCGTCAATTATTTCGGTTAATTTTAACGTGAATCGACCACGTGCAAAGCACGTTTAACGTGAAAATACCTTGAACTATGCAATAACAAACGTGCTTATGCTTTAACAATAACAAACGGACTTTACACGAGGTCGATTCAGGTTAAAATTAACCGGAATAATTGACGGAAGATAAAAATCGTATTTTCCTCATAGTTCAAGGTATTGGATTGAACATTTTTTAGTTCGTTCTAATATCTGTAATTTACCCCAGAGTACAGGCCATTGAAAGCATTTTTCCCTAAAAATTATTATAAAAGAGCATAATTAATAAAAATTACATTTTTATGCCGAAAATGAATATAAATATAAAAATACATAATATATATATATATGGTCTGTAGAATTAATGTTTGAAATCTCTCTCTGTGAGCGGTAATGCTATTCGACTCTTGCTTCTATTTCCTTCTACTTCTGAGATTGAACTCGGACCTCAACACTCGTGGCTTTCTCCCTCGTTTTAAACTTCTTCATCTGGCACTGGGATTGGCCGGGTACCAGAGTTTTTTCTGGCAAATGAGAATCTTCTCGTTTTCGATATCGTATTCTGTTTGTTCTTTTCGGCACCCCCATCGCATTGCCTTGCCAATCCCGGCTATGGCATCAACGTAATAGCTCGATTCCCGAATTATTACGTATCCACCGGGACGAAGAATTCGGTCCATCTCCAACAGCACGTACTTCATCTCGCATCTGTCGGGAGAACAAAAAACAGAGCCGAAATTGTTTCAGTCGATGTTCACTGTCGAAAATGAACCTAGAAAAGTTGATATCAAACCTGTGGTTTTCTGCCGTGAAGAGGCCATCGAGGTGGAGGAGATCGTACGTTCGAGGGTATGTCGAAAAAGCCTCACACCTGCAAAATAGGTATATGTTTTCATCTTTTGTTGATTAAAACGAGCTTAATTTTTGGAGAAAGCGACGAATTACCAGTCGTGATATGTTCCGATCAGACCCCGATCATACACAACTGCCAGCGTGTTGGGGGCATAGGAAGAAACGACGTTCATCACCCACAAAGGATCGTCGATAACCGAGGCAGCAAACCCTCCATAAACGGTGTTCATGTCCATAACGTTTCTCACCTTATTGGTTCCAATCGCTGGGAGCAACTTTTTGTAATGCTTGACTCGGACCTTCCACTTACTATCGTCGTGCTTGAACGAACTAACACTCCCACCATGAATATCTCCAATCCGTTCAGGCGCAACATGAAGTCGCTCAGGCCATTTGGGCACGGTGGTCAAGCTCGATTTCTTCAGATTCGAATTCGGAACCACCACACAGCTTCGCAACGGAGTGTACCATGCTGAATCGGGCTCGACGCTATCGTCGCATTTCGGCGGGTAGGCCTCGGGCACGGCTAGCTTTTCGTAGCAACTATTATCGGTCGTTTTCTGCCACACCGCTATGTCGTCTTTCTTGGCATATAATTTGAAGCACATTGATGTTAGTAGTTTCTGTAACTTGTCATAGTCTCCTTTCTGTTCTTCAACCGTTGTGTTCCAACCTCGCCAGTGACTTTCGTAGTTGATCGGCGGGCCCGACAAGACCCAAAAACCTCCCGGACGTAGAATCCGACCGATTTCGAGCAAGTATATTCCTCCTGAATTGTTGTTTAAAACATCGATCGATCAGCAAAGACTACAAATTAACAACAAAATCTACACAATAAGAAATAACAAATACCGAATTCAGTCCATGGGATAAGGCATCTTGAGCAATGCGCCATATCGAATGCGCCCGATGGAAAAGGAAGTCTTTGCGTCGAAATAATGCCGAGGATAGCCGGGATACCTCGCTCCAAAGCAAATTGAACTTGAGCTTCGTGGTTGTCCCTTGGCGCGAGAGAAACCGTCAATACTCCTCGATCTAGTAGATCACCACCCCAACTAGCAACCTGCATATAATTGAATCACAAAGTTTCATTTTTATTTTAGAAATCATTTTCAGAACCATAATAAGACCAAAAATTCTAAAAATGACAATGAATAACAAGCAGTGTAGAATCACTCACCCCGCAGCCAGTATCGATGGCGGTTCGGACATTTCCATCTTTCATACCGGGTATGAGATCTTGCATGAAATCGACATATTCTCCAACGCCTCTCGGGAACATCGTGCCACCACCAGGGAAGTGGAACTTGTCGCCTTCTTTCCTAAGCCAATTTTGGTTAGACTTTTGCGTATTGATCCAATCATACGGCACGTTCCTACACGAGAATAGACAACCAAATGAGTTGGACAGATTGCAAGAAAAAAACCCGTCAAATCAATTATGATAAATTGAATGGGGATCAATCAGTTATACCTATACCAACATTCGTCTCGGCTCTTTGGCCATCTGATCGGGGGTTTATATCCATTGGGAGGTGGAACCAGACATTCTTTCCTCTCGAATGCAGGTGGGCAATGACGCTCCATGAATTTTAGCCGATGAGTTCCGTATTTTTTCCATCTCTGCACATTGAAATTCGCCTTACAAACACGGATCCAATGATAATATAAATTGCTTAAAATCGATGACTTGGTTTCTTCTTTATGTCCGGTATTTCACTTGTGATAATTTGAAACCAGAAGTACCTTTGGATCGGTGCAAGGAGTGTAATCTTGGTACTCAGGGCTGCATTCTAGAAAGGCGGTGGATTTAACTTGGAGTGGAGAAATCGACAATTCCTTCGAAGATTTGGCCGAGTTTGGAAGATCGTCAATGGCGTTTTTGTTATTGTATTTTTCGTTCTCAGAACAAAATATCCCACCAAGATAAAATGAAAATCCACATAACACAACAATCAGAATAGCCATGGGAACCACTTTTGCAGTTTTATCTGAATTAGGCCCTGGTTTGCCATCTTTATACTTCATGGTCACAGAGAAAGGCCTGAAAATAAAAGAAATCTTAATCAATCACAACAAATCGCCACTTCTTTGAAAATTCTATGAACTGAACTGAATTTTTTTTTATTATTAAGTCAGAACTGAAGGAGACATTTGATCGAATACCGTGTGAACTCTCACCGAACAAACTGATCCGAACAGAGCAAATGAGGACAAAGAAGAAGTGAAATGGAGAAGAGGGATGAAAGAATTATGAGAGATTAAACTCAGATCTAATGGAAAAAACAAAGCAAGAATGGATTAAACAAGCAATGATAAGATCTGGTCGGAAAGTGTAGACTGGTCTCACTTTCCATGCAGGTTGCTTTAATGGTTTCACATGATGTTGGGTCCATTTTTTTTTTTTGCATAAACAAAATCAACCGTCAGCGGGTCCCCTTTACCAATCTAATCTCCACCCAATCAGCCAGAAAAGCAAGGAAAAGTGGAGTAATGGAATCATTCTTAAGACATAAGAAAAGTTTCCATGATTCCAGCATCACTGTTTTCAATCAGATGGCTTTTTTTCCGATTCATCAATGGAACCATAGAAATTAAGAAGCAAGGAAGAACAGAAGAAGAACGAATTGCATTCCACGCAAATCAAGCTTATGCTTGAAAATACTCCATTTTTCATACAATGTACACAAGTCTAAATATAGCAAATTAATGGAAGAGTCGATAATGGCGCATCGTTCAGGTTAGATCTGTTGCAGAACATAACTGAAATCTGGAAAGACAGACGCTAAAAAATGAAGCAAATATGGGAGATTTTAACTGAACCTCGAAGAAGAACAAGAATCCAGAAGAACAAGGACTGACCAGAGGAAAACCAACGAAGAAAATGAGATTTAAAGAGAGATGTAGATGGCGATACCTCAATCACAGATCTAGAACTCCAAAACACCAAAATCGGGATATGGTGAATATATCTCAAAATTTCAATCTATAGACCAAGAGATTATGAACAAAGATTGAGCGAGTAAAGAGTGAGATCTCCTTCTCTCTCTTTCAGCCTTTCCTAGCTGATCCTTAAATAAGCCTATCTTCTTCCTCCCCCCTCAGCTTCGTCGTCCCCACGTAGCTCTCCTTGGTTTCTCAAACGACACACCTTCCTTCTTCCCCTCCACTTCCGCTCTGTCCGTCCGCCATTTCTGCTTATTTTAAAGAGCTTTATTTTGTCCTTATTCCACCTTGGGTTTGATTATTGAAATGGGTCTGGTTTTCTTCGTTTGGGAGCGGATAATCAGTGAATAAACAGAGAAATTTACGCGTAAGAGGTAGATCGCTGAAACTATGCCTGAATTCGTCAGATCTCGGAAATTATAAAATAATAAAACAACTGCCGCTCTGCCCCTCACCTTCCTGTCGCTGCCTGCCTAAATCTATGCTTATTTCACTGTCCGTCGACGACATATAAAATTGACATCTTTATTTTATTTTATTTGTAATTATTTTTTTATTGTTTTTGAAAGTACATTTCCCTCTTGTTCCAAAATAGAAACTTAATTTTTTTTATTCATTTTAAATTTTAGAGTTTGTTTTGTTAAATTACTAAAATTATCGTGTATATGTTGATTTTTATCTGTCTTTATTAAAAATGATATGTTATCAAAGTTATTTATAAATATCATAGTTAGTAAATAAGAGGTAAATCCTAGTATCAACCTTTTATAAATTCAACGAAAAAATTAATTATGTATAGTTTTAAAATATATAAATTTATATTATTCTTATGATTTTACTCTCACTGACATGTCGCGCTTCCCTATATTAATAGCAAACATCCTTAATTAGTATAATATAATACCTATGCCCCAATTAAATAACAATCTATTGTCGAATAATTAATGCAAACGTTACATTTTGATTTTATTATAATTTTGGTAATTATATTTATATTTTTAAAAGCTGATCACATTTAGTGGTACAACTGTGTACTTACATACAATACAAAGTCAACTAAATATCCAAATTAATTTACATGATTATAATGCCTTCTCCAAATCGCCACGATTTATGTTTATTTTTATACGAATTTGAAGAAGCATGGGATGTGAAAATACGAGCAATTTCAGAGACATGATGATTTTTAGGTTAATTAGCTCCTTTAACTTTCAAGCATTTTTTTACAGCGAAAATTTGACGAGTAATTCAAGACAAACATGAACATGTATAGTTACAATTAATCTCGATAAATTTCTGGAACAATTAATGCATGGAATAAATGGGACATTAATTCAATCAAATTACTAGTTTGTATATATTAAATAAAAGTAGGAATTTACAGGCTAGAGTTTTGGACGTTACGTGATAGTCATTTCCAGGCCTTTTTCATTTTTTTATTTCTATAATTTAATATTCCACGGTCAACACGCCGTCACCGACCTTGCCAAATTCATTTGCAAAATATTAATAATATAGTTTAATTGAAAATAAATAGCATTCTGGACTGTATATTATACTTATTTAGTTCTTAAATATTTTTTATTTTTAATTATTTTAATTTAGAACAGCATATTATACTTATTTCTTCGATGGTTCGTTGGATGGACGACAGAGTGCGTCGTAATTGAAATGTTACGTGCCGGCGTGGTGTACGTATAAGTAGCTTTCTGAAATTGAATTAATTAAATACGCATACCCAGCCGACACCCATTAGTGGGGCCGGTCCAGGATTGTAGAAAGGGGATCTAAATCAAATTTCAGACAAAAAAATAGACAGAACCCATTGAAAAACCAGGCTCGATTTCAGACCAAGTAAAATGTGAAATAAAAACTAATAATATTTAATTCACAAATTCATTGATAAATAATTATATTTATTTACACAAAATAATGAATAAAAAATAAAAAGATGGAATATGATATTATAAGATTAAAATAAAAAACTAGAGAGAGAGACCCTAAAAAGGAGGAGAAAATTTAGGTGAGGAGTTACGTCGTGACCAGCATATTCCTCATCGTCCCATGTGGGTATGTGCAAGTGCAAATATCAAACTGTCTTAATCGCTTCCTCCCAATCCATGTGCTCACCTTGGATAATTTATTCGTGTAAATCTTCGGAGTTAATTATACGTTGTGTATTTACATAATGGCGATTTCTCGGTCCAAAATTGCCCAAGTGTAATGGTCACGTTTTCATGTACACTTAGCATTCTCGTGACAATTTGCTATGATTGCTAGACATAAGTACAATTCAAAGGAATATATGATTAGACTTTGTTTTAGAATCGAGGATTGAAGTTGAATCAACCTAACATCTCTATTTCAATAACATTGTACTTGGAGTTTCTATTTCAACGCATGTTTTATTTTTTATTGAGTAATAATAGATTTACCTTCTTAGAATACTCTTTATTATATTTTCTGACGTGTCACTGTGATTGGTGTATTTAAAAATATTTTAATATATTATAACTAAAATATTTATTTATAATACTTACTACACCAATTACAATTTGATTAGTCAGAATGTGCAATAAGTATGTATGATAAAAAAATAAAACTAGCGTTACTTATCTATATTTTGATTGCTATTATGGCCATGGGCGTAATTCGTACACAATCTCGAAGAATCAAACTTTTTTGGCGAATTTTGAAAAGAGAGCTATTACGCAAAGATCTATTGACGTAAGAACATCTCTCGTCTCTCTCACTCTCATCGATCACATGGCATGACAAATGACATGTAATGATCTAAGAACCTTTCCATCTTTCCCCTCGTAGTTGGAACTATGTCCATGCAACAATCAATAGGGCTTCAAATAATTGTGCATCATTTAATGCTTCATGACTTTGCTTCCTCCTCTTAACTCTTAGGCCCACCCTCATTCTCCACTCTGCCAGGAATTTCACTTCCATTGAAAACCCTATTCCACGTACATCATTCACTATGGACACAACGGTCACCTTTGCAATAAATATTCAAGCAAATATGTATTTATTTTCTTATTTTGCATCCTTAAACTTTGAGAAAACATAAATAATAATTGCTATGACTTAAATATAATTAAAAGAATAAACTATCATTGGCAATTTACTACGTCAAAAAGTATCATATATTTTAAGATTAATTTTACTGGATATTCTGAACCTTTAAATGTTCACCAGATTACACGGCATCCTTCCAGTTCTAGAAACCTCACCTCTCATTCTGGGTGCTAAGAGTCGAAACAAGTCATGTAAAACACAGAAACATCCTTTGTATGAATTTACAGTAACAAGGAAAGGACTTGATTGAATTCAGAAGTCAGCTAGTTTCCGAGAGGATCCTCTCCATCTCTTCTGTTAAGTCTTCATTCTGACTTTGAAGCTCCTCTATCTGTTTTGTCTGTTCAGAATCCTTCCTGCATTGCACCGATTTACACTCCAATTCAATCCATTATATCAATCTTCCATGTTTTGTTCTTTCCTTGACTTTCAGTTTGATAGGGTTGAAATTGAGTTAGAAAACTGAACCAAACATCATTACAACTTACAAGAGAGTTGGACAAGAGAGTTCCAACAGCCTCGCATTAAGTACAAATACGAAACGGATTTACAAAACAGGACAAACATTCGAGAGGTGTTCTACCTCTCCCCTAGAATATTTATTAGCAATGATGGAGTTCCAATGAAACACTAAGATAAAATGTCAAGGTCAATGGGTGTTGATTTCTAGATTATAGTTTGATCATGAATTTTGATATTCTCTAGTTGTTTATTAAAAGTAGCAAAGGTACGGCTGAGCGATATCAATAATTTTTGGGAAAAAATGGTTTACGGGGGAGCTAAGCAAACTTCTCAAACGTCTGGCATATTTTACCACTCTGTTTCGTTTTTATCTCATCGAGATTAAAACAGACAAACACAGCATGTCAAATTGAAAACGCTTTCAGGCAAAGATGTGATTACCTATTCATGAAAGACAGGTTGAGTTTGAGCGATCTCACTTCCTTCTCAAGAGTTTCACACCTCTTCAGCACTGATTGCATATCTGAAGGAATTGGTGGAATCAGATTTCTTTCCTTTGCCTCAGCCATTCTGAATCAACATATCAACGAGTAAGTAAATGCTCTAAGCATTGATTCGCACTGCTTAAGACATTCAAGCCACTTGATTCAGACCGAAAGCCTTAATCTTGATATAATACAAGAAAAAAAAACCCAAAGAACTGAAGAAAACATGGATGACATACTTCCTCGACCTCTCCACCCTGCGTTTTTTGGTGGGATCTCCCTTGTCTGCAGCAGACCACAACATTTTGAGGTTAAATAATGATAAGCTGGATTTAAAGACTAATTCAACAATGATAAGCAAATAATTCTTTGTTAAAAAGATTCAACCATTCGAGAGCAAATAATTCTTCGGATTACCTGAACCAGCTGATGTAACAGATCCATATCTTGCTAAATTTCCTCTCTGCAACATAAAGGTATAGTTGAGTACAAATCATGTTTCCATACAGAACTTACATAAAGGTATACCTTCTTATCATCCTTCAGATTGTCCATTATTCTCTCCCTTAATTCTGCACGCACAGATTTCTTTTTTAACTTGATTACAAAATAAATATTTGAGGGTCAGAAACATTACACATCAAGTGATTTCCTCAAGAGATGAGAATGGATTGATTTGGGTCGGCTTCTAACTAATCGAAACCGGCCCATTTAGTTTTCGGTTTGCAGTTTGGAGCTAAAACCCAATCCAAAACTCAAAATTGATTTTCCAACCCAACCTGAAATCTTTTGATTTGGTCTGGGTCAATTTGCAGTTTTTTTCCATTTGTTTTAAGTAATAATATTTAAATTATTAAAATATTATGCATTTTAATTCAAACATTCTATTCTTTTCAATTAAATTTTTTAAAATAAATAAAAACCATGATTTTCTACTGTACTTAATAAAAAACATTGAAAAAACTAAAAACTATTTTTTATTACATATTTTATGTTTATATTTTAATTTAATATTAATTATCGAGTTGAATTAGTTTTTTTGAGTTGGCCAAAAAATTCAAAACTCAATCCTAACTCGTCAATCAATAATCCAAACCAACCCAAACACAAAAAAAATTTCTAATACACTATTGGAGATAAAAAAAAATAATAGCAGGAGGAAGGAACTCAAAAGCAAGATGAAATGGTACCTTTGGGTCTGGAGCCATTTTCTGGACTCCAACCTTCTCCAACATGTTTCTTTGAATTCTCACATATGCCAAGAGTTTGATTTGAGACGCTCGGACCATCACATGCATCAAAACCAGACGAAACAACAGCTGCAGCGGCTGAAGATTCACTTTGTGAAGGTTCTTGAGATACCATACTGGACTGCATAGGATTGGTTGAACTTATAAAACCTTCAAAGTCAAGATCCATGGTTCCTTCTAAACCTTGTGAAGTCCCAAAATCATTAACTTGGAAAATTCTTGAAATTTGTTGGATATGATTCCCTTGAGTTTGACTGAAATTTGGATTGACAGAACTATCTACAACGGTTTCTTTCTCGATCTGACGGCTAAGCTTCTTGCGTTCTAAAGTACCCTTTAGCATACTCACGACAGAAGAGACTTTATCAACTTCAATTATCTGTGAGCCATTAATGTTAGAAGAGGATGAATTAGAAGGAGACATGAATGTGGCCGACTTCTCGCCAATCTCACACGGAGACAGGTTTGTAAAACAGTTGGCATTTTCGAATTCTTGTCTTGTCGTGTTGAGACCATTACCAAAACCAAACATTGTTTCCATACCAAGAGGCATTTGACCACTTTGCATGGTAGCATACCTCTTCCTGCAAATACGTTTAAATACTTATAATAACAATGCATAAACTACATTTTTGGGTAATTATACAGGCGGATAAATCCTTCATATGAGCATAATGGTAAGAATCCAGTTCTATCAAAAAGATAGTAAACTGAACTTGATTAAAATTTTTGAAAGTAAATAATTGCTTGATCATTTCAATAAATGTTATTTGTAACATGTATACCGCAATTCAGAGGATCGGCTTCGAGTCATTGGTTGAGCACTATGAAACCAGGCCTAAAAAATCATTGGAAAATCAGACAATATAAATGGTCATGGTATAATTTGGATTTTCGGTAAATTATGCAAAGCTTTAGATGCACACCAACCTTAGCAAGATACAAGTCACTAGAAACCATTCCATTTTCAACAACATTCCTGAGAGAAGGTTGAAACAAACAGCTGATGTTGTTATGAAACAACAGGCAATAATAAGATTATCGAGCTAGTAATAGGGGATTATAAACTTGTCAAAATTGAATGAGCTGTAGTTGCAAATTTAAAATATCAACCTGACAGGATGTTGATTAAGGCTGCCAGAAATGGCATCAGACCCGCACCATTTTTGTGGGTGTATGACATCATTGCTCCTTTTCTTTTGACCCAGATGTTGCTGATTAGAGAAATTTGCTATTTCAGTAGAGAGCCTGTAATTATAAAGAAAATCATTAGTGTGCCGATTAAGTAAACTACCTTTTGTGGATGTCGTTGCTACATAGAAGTCAAGGTTCATAACTGGGAGAAACGAGCAAAAAAATCAAAACAATTTCGGACTAAAAAATGAAAGGGTATGTTTGGGCTAATTCTTGGGGGATTTTAATTTCGTCACTCAATGTTTTCAAAGTTACTTTTTGAAAAGTAGTCTTTCTATAGACTCCTAGGTGGGTTGAACTATGATCTTCACATATCAGCATGCCACATTCACTAGTTATTTTGTCACTGTTAGCAAATAATTCTCAGAGCCTTCAATAAATAATGAGATAGTTGTAACAGTTAATTAAGAATTTCTGTACTTTTATATTGTTTGACACACTTACCTTCTTGATGCTTGCCGGTTGCGATGTCCTATGCTGGATGAGTTGTGGGCAGGATTCTGAAATCAGATGTTTAGTCATAAAAAAAGTCAATAAAATTGGAGAACATATTGTATAATGAAAGTTTTAAGAAACCAAACTAAATACAGCAGGGCGACCAATCATTTTTCAGCATTATACCAATCCTTATAAACCGACTACTTCCTGTTTAGAAGACACCACAACTTTCAAGAAAATTGTAATCATAAAAATTCTTGACCACAAAGGTATGTCCATCTTTACATCTTTGAATGAATGGAAGACAAATCAATGATAAATTTGGGTTACAAAACACATACAACATACATACATACATATATATATATGTATGTATGAACCACAATAAAATAATTGTCTTGAGTTTGGTACACATACAAGGAACAAGGAAATAATTCCAAGTTTCATTGATCTTTTTAGAATTACAAAGAAGTGAAAACAGCAGCAAAGTTTAAAGAAAGAAAGTTACTGGCGCCTTATTTACTCTCAAACATACAACATGATTTTGTGAAATATATGGATGCCAGTGCTCATATCAGAATAAAAATTTCAACAACAATCAGAACGATAAGAAAAATACACAATTTTCCTCAATTTGCGTGATAGAGTCATCACTATATTAAACATATTCTTCAAGTTTCAACATTCCACCATGGGTAGAAATGAAAATTGAAGAGCCCCTAGCATCAAAAAGTCTTTTTTTCCTGTCCAAAAGTGCCCATTTCCAACGTAGTATCATAGTTATGAACCGTAGTAATCATAAAATCAAAAACTTATTAACTCATAAAGATCTGTCTAGCCAATTTCTGTATTAGAGTAACACTTTGTGTTTAGATATTGAACACGAGTAAATTATTTCAACAGAGGTAGCTTGCCTCTCCATTTGTGAGCCAGCTTTTGAAGAGCTCTTCACTATCTGCACGAAAATTCTGCGAAAGATTCTTAAAACCCAACATCTCCATAGTTGGTGCTGGCATCCCAATGGAGTTTTCCATCCATGACTTCAAGAACATCTCTTCACTAGAATTCCTACAGAACTCAGAGAAGCCCCTTCCTTCCATCTCCATGAAAACCCCGTTTCTTATGCTTCTATGAAAAAAAATCTGATGATCACCTTCTGATCTCAAATAAAAATCATCTCATATACTAAAATCCCACCTAGCAAACCATGTTTCCAAGAGAACCCAAAATAAATCAGTCACCTCCTGTCAATTTAATAGTGATGCAAGTCTTCTCAGCGCACATTGGCCAGCGCCTAAACCCTATGCTAATGCTTCGATCAAAGACAGAAAGACTATCTTTCTTTCTACCCCAGATCAATCAAAACTATAATAACAAAATAAATGTCCTCATATTCCTTAAACTACCCCGCAAAGAACACGAACACGCTACTCCCGTTTAAACAATTCCACAAAAAGCCAGAGAGGATAGACCAAAAACACATCAAAGAGCAGCAGCATCCAAGCGTTTAGTTTCGCTAAAGATTCCATATGCTCCTTTTTTTATCCCTTTGACTCTACTCTCTCTATTTCCCACTACACTTTCAGTCATTCACAGCAGTAATTTGAGGGCAGAAACGCAGAAGAAGACTATATAAACAGAGCTGAATCATGTAATTCCTCGGTCAGAGGACGGAATTAGAAGAAAAAAAAATCAGAAGAAACGGAAATGGTGGAATCAGCATGAAAGGGACCCTAAAAAGCGAGTTTTCAAAAGGTAGCAGCAGTTGAAATGGAGCTTTCATCGAAAGGCCACTACTTTCTCCACTTGAGACTTGACCGCTTCTCCTATATTCCATTTTTATTTGTATTTTAATAGTTATTATAATTATCACTTTTATTTATAATTACTAGTAGTTTACAATTAATATCTTAAAGGTTTAATTTTATTATTCACACGTGAATTATAAGTGTTTTTTTTTCCAATATCATCTTCAATTCCAACTGTATTAGTGAGATTATTTTAATTTTAATATTATATTAGGAGAAGAATTAATAATTTTTTAAAACAACTTGGGGATTTAATTTAATATTTTATAGTCGTCGTTGCTAAAATAGAAAAATAAGGTGACGTCATTCTCATATTTTTAACGAATCGTTTAAGTTGAAGGGAAAGAACAAATGCCCCCGTAAGCAATTAATATATTACATTATGTTATAATAGCTAATAATCATACTATTAAACTTATTATACAAACTTGCAGACTTTCTATTCAAGATTAAAAATGAACATCCATCTGGCCGGTTGCCTCTCTCCCTCCCTCTCTCTATATATGTATGTATATGATAGCAAAGTTACATGTTTAATGTTCATGACTTTCCATAAGTTTGATATCTACTAGAATAGAATGGCTTGCGATAAATTATGACCCAAACAAGATTAGATCAAAATTACATGATCTACACTTTGTGACCCTATTTCATTTCTCCAAAAATAGATACAAAATTATAGCTTCAATCGAGTATATTCTAACTTCGTTGATACTACCAGTATTTCCAGCTCCTAGCATGGTAAATAGTAAACAATCGTCGTGTCAAAGTGTAAAACTTAGAAGATAAAAATCCTACTTCTCGGATTCTATAGAATAAGATCCAAACTGATTGAATAATTGATCATTTGAAAATATTCCAAGATTGGGATAAAGGTTCGCAAATGATTTTCATTTGAATAGATCAAGTTTACATTCGGTTGTAAAAATTAAAATTTGATTCAACCCATATCAAATTACATTATCGTTTCACAAATTTCAAGGTGAGTTCGACCAGGTAATTGCCCAATTGATAAGAAGCTAATATGAATTTTGATTCAATTTCAGTGCTAGTTCACATTAGGTGATGCCTATAAAAAACCAAACCAAAACCGACCACATCCGTTAACATAGCAAAATAAAACCATCTTTATTCTTTCCGTACAAGGCAAAAAGCCGTTTTTTTTCTTTTCAAAGCATATCCAAATCCACATTAGTACAACAAGTAATCCGCATGCTTACCCAAGAGTTTAATGGCTCATCTAAATCAGTATCATAAATTTCAAATTTAATGAAAAAAGTCTGACGGAACAAACTAGTCCTTTAACCGACAAGGATGTAAGAATGCCATACCAGAATGCTAGCTAGTATATTTCATCATCTGGAACATCCGGTGTCAAAAATTTCATCGGGTCTTTACTGATCTCTTCATAACTCACTCTCGGCTTCACCTTATCCGGAACCGGCACAAGTGGTATAATACTATCCCGATCAATCACACCATCAATTATTCCATATTCCACAGCTTCCATAGGTGACATGTATCGATCCCGATCGATATCTTTTTGGACTTGCTCAAATGGACGGCCGGTGAAGTTCGAGATTATTCTTGTCACGTTGTTCTTGTTGTGCATAATTTCCCGGGCCTGAATTTCTACATCAATCGCTTGCCCACTAGCACCTCCTAGAGGTTGGTGAATCATAATTCGCGTGTTTGGCATGGCCAGGCGCTTACCTTTTGTACCCCCACCGAGAATTATGGAAGCTGTTGATGCTGCAAAGCCGAGTGCAATAGTCGAAACATCAGCCCTCACCAGCTGCAGGACATCGTAGATAGCCATCGTCGCACTAACATTTAACCAAACCAGAAAAGCAAGTTAAGGGTGAGAGTCAACTAGAGTTCAATAATCAATAGTTAATCAATATTGATTTCCATAAGAGATGAAAAATCAATTTCTGAAGTGAAAGCAGTTTTACTTGATGAGTCACAAACTCATTGACATTATCTGATGCCACTTAAATAGACATGTATTTATTGTTTGAAATGTAGCTGGCAACAGAAAAGAAAATATGAGATGAGTGATAGGAAACACCCTATCTTCATCAATTTTACATACAGAGGAAATAGCATTCTCTGGTAAAAATAATAACATTAATACAAAGTTCCAACATTACAGTGTCGCAAATTGAATGTACTACTTGGGAAAGTATTTTTGGCATCTCGCTATTTGCACACCATAAAACTGGAAGTCCAGCATGAATGATTTTAGAATTAGTTTCATCTTAATCATCTACTACAATTTTCAAATCACCATCTACTTAAACTGTACAGAAATATCTTAACAATACCAAATACACAAATGTCAAGAGGACCACACTTTCTACTCCTGGTGTGTTGATTTAACTTGATGGAATCTGAGTGGTTAGAGGGGAATGAGAAGTAGGAAACAAATGTAAAACACAAAGGAGGGGTGGCGAGGGAGAGGAGAGGACACTCACAAAATGGAACATGAGACAAGAACAAGAATTCTTTAAATTCCACTACTGTGTACTTCAATATATTTCTCTCAGTAAAACAAAGCAGACATATAGTAATATCATATTTCTCAACATTAACTCATACTATTAGAACTGGAAAGAAGACATGGATGTTTAAGACAAAACACACAGTATTACTTTCTTCATAACCATCCATATCTTCTGACTGTAGTATTCTGTTTCTTAACACACGGATTTAATTCCATCTCATCATTATTCTCAATTCTTACATATTAACAAGCAAAAAATTCATATATATTTGTTTGTGTTTAATCATATAATCTTTTATCTGGCAGGAAAAAACAAAATATTTTTTGTTAAAATAGAAAAAACTGAGAAAATAGATTTTACTCTACCTATCAAAGTACAAAAAGTTCACTACAGTTAATAACACAAAACAAGTAAGTTTTATTCAGAACAGAAACTTCAGAATGTTGTTAACATCAATAGAATAGCTGAGACGTGATGATATCTGATTATTCTGAGTTTGGAACTGCACACGAGATAATGTTGTTGAGATAAAATAAAAATTGTTACTTTCCCGAATAAAACATACCACAGTAAAAAATGATGCTAGAAGAAACAAGACATCTTTATTTATATCACCATTTCAGAAAGGATAACATCCAGGAGTCAAAGGAGCAGAAATAACCATGATCCTATTAGATAAAAAATCAACCGGATTCCATTTTTTCCCAATAGATGAAAATCAACAGCGAACGTCGCGTTAAATGATTTTTATTCACTAGATTTTGTGTACTCAAAACAGGATATCAACACATGATTTTGAATTACTCAAACAGAAAGAAGAAAAATGTTCTGAAACCTCAGACTCCAATGGTCAAACAAGTAAGTACTCAAAACAATGGAATTGGCGAGTAGTGTAAAGTAGCCAGCGGTAGCAGACTAAGAAGTAATCTTTTCTGAGAGCAGAAAACAAAGAGCGTCACAAATTTAAAATGTACTTCAAATAAAGCAAACAAGTTAACAGGTGCGATGTGATTATTATAAGAGATTATAAATTTTGGTTTTGATTGTGGAAACTATCAAAGATCTTTCACGATACAGCTTAAATTTGAAATATCTGCACTTATCAACAACCTCTATAACCAGCTAATAAACAATAGTAATTTTTTCCACATGTTCCCAATCATATTTAAAAAGAAAAAAAAATGTTACAAACTTAGAAAACTAGGTCATAAGGACCAAACTCCCCCGTTACCCTCATTCCCTTTCCACCCCCACCATCGTTCCTCTTAAGTGAGCTAAACTGTCCATACAACATTTTTAAACTTCAATTCAGAAAAAAATGACCTCAGAACTATAATGGCAAGAATTTTTTTCTGCTACTCTCTGAAAGAAAACTCATCTTCCGGCCATTTTCGGCAATATAATAATAGACAAACAAGAAAATTGGGACTAATAGGTGATACCTGAGAGATCCACCAGGGGAATTGATAAAGAGCCTAATGTCTTTAGTAGAGTCCTGAGCGTCCAATAGCAATAGCTGACTAATAATGGCGTCGGCCATAAAGTCGTCAATGTTGTTACCTAAAAACACGATTCTTTCTCTGAAAAGAAGGCCCATCGCGTCAGTATCGGCGCCTCTGCTGGCGGTCTCAGGTGTCTGCGTAGCGGATATGAGCACGGAAGTCGAAGAAGCAAGCGGCTTTGAATGTTTAGGAATAGTGGTTTTGAGAAGCGACAACGGAGGTGAACTCAACAAAGGGAATTTGAGCTTCGTAGATAAAGACGAGGGACATGTGGCGTAATTTGGAAGTTTAGGATATGGCGAATGAGGTAAAATCGCAGAGCAAGAGCAACGAGATAACAGCTCCATTGGCGTTCTTCCACTGCCCTGCGATAATCTGGAGTGAGATGCAAAATTGCAAATGAAATTCGGTACAGAAGATCGTTGATATAACCGACACCACACCCGACCCGGCCCAGCCCACTAGATGTGTATATAACTTAACTAATAACTTTTTATAAATAAAAATTATAATGTAAATCATTATTATTACAATAATTATTAATATTTTAATATATTAATTTTATTTTAATCAAATGACTTTCTAATTTTAATATATTAATTTTATTTTAAGCAAATGACTAATTTTAAGAATATTAGCGCATACAATCAAATAATTTAACTAATTATATGTTTATCTAATGTAATTTATTTTATATTTAAACAAAATTAAAATATAACAATAATATATATATTTTATTATATTTGTGTAGAGTTTTAAGTAACTGAACAGGTTTATGATCATTTTTAAGATTTATATTAGATTTTATTAGAATTTGAGTTGAATTTTACTCGATTTTAGAACTTTTTAGACTCACGATTCCGGTGTTGGTTTCACGATTTTTTTACTTTTAAAGACTAGTATTGTTCTATAAATTACGGTTTTTTAAAAATTAAAATTAAGATTAAATTAAAATCCACAATTTTAACTGCAAATAACCCTCCTAATTTAATAATAAAGAAGTCAAATTATAGGCGAACAAAGTTGCTATATTGCCTATATGTCCAACGTTGAAGTTGCTGAAAAAGGGTGAAATTAGTAGTAAAGAAGTCAAATGATTGGTTGAAAGAAAGGTAAATTACGAAGCCGTGCCATTCCCCCAAAACTCTCTGACAAACGTGAGAAACGTGGTAGAATCGCGACGCCTCGTCACCGCGTTGAATGTTTCTTCTTCAACCTTCTTCTCCGTTGTCATCCATTTATTTATCTTATTTTCGCTGCCATTTTTGTTCATTCTCTGCATCCTATCTTCCAAGTCTACCGGTCAACGATTCAACCCTTCTTCTATTTACTCTTCAAACCATCATCGATATAGTCTTTCTTTGGTCGAATCCCGACTGTTTTAACTTGAATCTCTCTCTCTCTCTCTCTCTCTCTCTCTCTCTCTCTCTCTCTCTCGATAGGATGCCGTTTTGTGAGGTCGGAAAGTGCAATGAAGTTAAGCTTTTCTATCGGACATATGGTGGCGGACCAACCAAGGTCCTCCTTATCATAGGTTTCTGAAATTTTAAAATATTAACTTTCTGGGGGTTTTCGTGAATTTAAAAAAAGGGGGGAAATTAACTAGTGTTTGATGAACAGGGTTGGCTTCGACTCATGAATCGTGGAGCCCCCAAATAAGGGGTTTGACTGGGGGACTTTATCCAAACGACGATGAGGAATCACCTGCCATCGACCGGAATTCGGATAGTGATGGAGTCCGAGCTACCTGCAGTGACGAGAATGGCGGTGGCGTTCAAGTTTGTGGATTTGATAATAGAGGTATCGGCCGGAGCTCCGTGCCCGTCGAAAGATCCAAATATACGTAAGTTTCATGGCTGTTTACAGCTCCGTTTTAGGATTTATTTTGGGTAATTTTAGGTTCTTTAACTGTTTGAGGTTTGACATTGCTTGATATTTCATCTGCTAATTCTTCATTTTCCTTTTGGGTTTAGCTATATTGAAATTTCTTTCTCTTGACGAACTTGCGTTTGAATTCAGTTTGATAGCAGGATTCTACAAACTAATAATTTAAAACTTTTACAAGTTGAATGATTGATTTGGGATTCACCCTCTTTATTTTGGATCCATGATTTTCTTAAAAGGCTAAATTTGATAATGCGTTTGTTCCGTCTGATAGTTGAGAACGTTGAGTAGGCTANAACTTTTACAAGTTGAATGATTGATTTGGGATTCACCCTCTTTATTTTGGATCCATGATTTTTTTAAAAGGCTAAATTTGATAATGCGTTTGTTCCGTCTGATAGTTGAGAACGTTGAAAAGGCTAGAAGTTTCAACAGTGGAAATTTTCTATGTTCAGCGAGCCTTGCAAGATAAAAAAAAGGCATAAATGTTAGGAAATTTTGAAATCTTGCCAGGCTTGAAAGATTTCAGAAGTTGATGTACAAGTGTTTGTGATTTGGCAGAACAAAAATCATGGCTCAGGATGCAATAGCCTTGTTGGACCATTTAAATTGGAAAAAGGTGCATGTTATTGGACACTCAATGGGTTAGTAATTATTTGTCTCTCGTTTTGCCTCATAGCTAGGATACCCGTTGTGTCGTGTCCAACATGAAGCAGATAACTAATATGATACAATATTCTGGTTTGTGGGTAATTTAGGCAATTTAAGAGGGTCGAGATTTATATACAGTTCTTTTATACGTCGAGTATTGAAGCGAGAGGAGTGTACCTACAAGAAGTTGCCAAAAGAGAGATTTACGAGACAGAGCGAACAAATCTCTTAAAAGTTGTTTTTCTATCGTGTATTCGTTCTTATTAAATACGCGAATACAACTCTTTCATTTAACAGGGGCAATGATTGCATGCAAATTAGCAGCAATTGCACCCGAAAGAGTGCTGTCTTTGGCTTTGCTCAATGTAACAGGTGGTGGGTTTGAATGTTTCCCAAAGGTATCTTTTTTTATGCTCATTTGCTTATATCTCTATCTCTCTCCTTCCAAGAACAAACTTGACAATGTCTCCCTCTCTCTCTCTAAGTTCGACAGTCGTACATTCTCCATTCTGGTCCGCCTCTTAAGGGCAAAAACTCCTGAACAGAGGGCATCTGTAGACTTGGACACTCACTATTCAAAGGTTAATCTTTTTTCTATCAATTTCACTGCTAAGTAGTGAACTTTGAAGAGTGAATGGCAGCTTACAAGTAAAAAATTGACATGGCCTTTTGAAATGATATGCATAACTCGGAAATCGGTGTTGGAATTATCAGGAATATCTTGAGGAGTACGTTGGAATTGATACGAGAAGATCACTGTTATATAAGGTATGTATGGAATCTGTAATTAGTTTGTTGAACATAAATCAAACTAACTCACTTTTTTCAACGTCATCTCTCCTGTAAACATGTAGGAATATGTAAAAGGCATATCAGCAACTGGGATGCAGTCTAATTATGGTTTCGAGGGTCAACTCTATGCCTGTTGGACGCATTCAATAAAGTCGTCTGAAATGAAGGTCCTACGCTCTGCTGGATTTCTCATTGCAGTTATTCATGGCAGGTGAATATATTGTTATGAATTCAAACTCGTCCTCTCGAGTTTTTTGTCTCAGTAAAGTGCCAAATTGAATGGATTTTATAGAAGCAATTGTGTGGACAAGTAGGCAACTCTATTCAATCTTAACCAATAATTGAATGTCCAAAGCATGTGAGAGACCCTGCATCCATATGTTATTGATTTCTGTTATTGTGGTAATAAACTGCCCGATTATTGGAACAGGCACGACATAATTGCTCAAATTAGCAATGCCCGGAAACTTGCAAAGAAGCTCCAGCCAGTTGCTCGAATGGTGGAACTTCATGGAGGACATTTAGTCAGTCACGAGAGAAGCGAAGAGGTAAATAATTACCTTTTCCATTTCCAGATGTTCTAAAATCAACACGAGCAGGACCATAAAGAGACAATGAATTTTGGTTTCTGTACAAGTTCAGGTTAATAGAACTCTGAATGAAATGATTAAAGCTTCGACGAGGAAGATGGATCCTCACGAATGGAGCATGCCCAACACAACCATTGGTGAGACAAGCAGAACAATTAAAAAAAAAAACTGTTCTTTCTGGACAATTCTGTCTGAGCAACATGTTTTGGTCTTTGGACAGGATGGAAAGAAAAATCAAGGAGAGAAGACAACTCGTTCATCGATCGATGTAGGAGGATGGTTCATCATTGGATTTCCGACATGTTTCAAGCGTTTGGATGGGCATCCGGGTGTCGAAGGAGGGTTAAAGTTGGAGATGAAGTCGGGGTTGTACATTCAATTAGCCTGAGCTGAAAAGCTATTATTATTATTATGTAAACTATGGCAGCCATTGACGGTCTTATTGAGTTATGGCTTTAAGTGTTTTAGCTCTCATAAGACAGAAACTCTTCACAGTGCTGTGTAAGTATGAAGATCAATTCAACACATGCATGGTTATGGAAAGTAAGTTGCAGTATGAGAGAGAATCCTAGAGAGAGAGAGCTTGCCTGGAGGCTGGAGATGGTCTCTGGATATCTGGTGTTCTGGTGGGTCAAATCTGAAGGAGAGACGAGAGAGAGGCTGCTAAATGATAATGTACCATTTTAGACAATAATATATATATATATAAGAAAGGAATATCCTGTTATCCTCTATAAATCCAAGCACACCCCAATATAAGGATTAAGCATTAGACTTTGATTATGCAATGATTTTTAAGTAACCATTCATTATTTTATAATCCATCTAAATTCATTTCATTATGCGCCAAGTGAATTTATTTTTATCTTATTATTATTTTTTAAATATAAGTTGATGTGTTAAATAATGATTGGTCTAATTGATGTTCTAAAAATATAAGGTGATGTGTCAAATAAATATGGATGATTATTTTAGTAAATGATTGTTGAAATTTTGTTTGCTAAACCATAAGTTTAAGGTTTATTGTGTGATTCTCCTGTAAATTATAGGAGTTTTTTCCGAAAATAATTATAATATAAATAATTAAAAACACCATAAATTAATGATTAATTTATAATTTAGAGAGAGAAACGATTTGTCGAGTCAAAGATGACGACGCTCCAACCAGCACCAAAGAGATGCTCCCGACCCAGTGACGAAGAAGAAGAGCGCCAATGCGAAAATGCTATCTTCAGATGCGGCGAGCTCGTTCTTCCATGGCTTACTCCACAGGAGCTTGCCATTCTTTCTCTTTCCTGCAACACACTCTATCGAATCTCCAAATCCATTGCTCTACGACGAGTTTCAGATGCCGCTAGAAGCTTAGAAAGCGTCCGAATTCCATTTCTGAATGTTGTTGACGACCATCCTTACGCATACTTCATCTACACCAGATCAGCGATTCTCCCCAACCAGTGTTTACTGCGACAATCTTGGGGCTCGATTTCTCACGATGAGCCGAGTTCCTCGAAGAGCAGGTTTGTTGTCGAATCCTCGAGTATGGTGAACGAGTGGGGAGGTAGTGTATCTGGTTGTGATTGCGATAAATGCGGCGACGCTGAGGCTTCTGAATGTTCATGCCTGAGTTTGCATGGAATAGATGGTCTGGTTAGCGAGTGCGGACCTGTATGTAGGTGCGGGGTTGAGTGCCCGAACAGATCGACTCAGCTAGGTATTTCTACGAAAGTAAAGATTGTGAGGGACAGGAGAAAAGGGTGGGGATTGTATTCTGATGAGTTCATTCGGAAAGGCCGATTCATCTGCGAATATGCAGGTATTCTTTCGAGCTTTTACTTGCATTTGATTGAGCACAAACTTTGGTAATACTTGGTTTTCTGAATTGAATTGCTCAGTTATGTGATTCGAAACAACATATATCAACAAATAAATGATAATTCATTTGGTTGAACTGCAAATGCATAGAAAAAACATAGCCAGGAACAGGGAAAACTAGCTATTAGCAATGACAGAAAAAGTCGTCAACTTTTTTGGTGGGTAACAATGGTGGGGAAGAATTGCTCTTCCCTTCATTACAAATCTCAAGATGGGATGAAACTCGACAATTCTCCAAATTTCAACTTCTTCTTGAACGATGATCACCACAACCCCCTATCCGTTTTTTAGAAAAAAAGAAAATCATCACTACAAGACCCTGATGAGAAAAGCCACAGTAGAACAAACCCACAATCTTGAGAATCACATTCAAATAGAATTCGAGCCATCCCGAACGAATATGCAGAATGTTATTTATGTCTCTGGAGATTTTTTTTGTTGTGTAATTCTTTAGTTCGTTAAATCTTTTGGAGATCATACATTTGATGACTGACCCTCTTACTAGATTTTATTTCCAATATATCTATTTTTTCTATATAAGATTGTGACATTCATACTTGATTTGAAAAAAAGGCGAGCTCCTGACAACTGAAGAAGCAAGAAGACGGCAGAGAGCCTATGACAAACTCTCTCTAAACGGTCATTTTACTTCTGCGCTTCTGGTAGTGAGGGAGCATCTCCCATCAGGTACGGCATGCTTGAGGATCAACATCGATGCAACGAGGGTAGGAAACATTGCGCGTTTCATCAATCATTCTTGCGATGGAGGAAATCTAAGCACGGTTTTGGTGAGAATGAATAGCGTTTTGCTACCTCGACTTTGCTTCTTTGCGTCGAGGGACATCGATGAAGATGAGGAGCTTACGTTTAGCTATGGAAGTGGGAGGATCCGGCCTCGGAATTTGCAGTGCTTCTGTGGAAGTTCTTGCTGTTTTGGTAGTTTGCCTTCGGAACAAACTTGAAAGCATTTTCTTCTAGCTGATGAAGCGAGAGTAGAAATCAATTGCTTCAATCTGGCATTCTTTTAGACATTTAAGATTGAACTATCTACCCCGTTCAAATTCTGTTACTGGTCTGACAATCTGTGCCATAAAAGTTTTGATATTTAACATTTGAGTTGAGTAGCTTTGAAATTCTCAGTTACTATCAATGATCATTGAAACAACTGCACTACTAACTAAACTACGAATGAAGTAAATTTACTATTGATAAATAGAACAGCTACCGACTCGACTTTGATTATCATCTAACACGATATTTATGCAAAAACAAGCGAGTGATTAACCCTATTGAACTTCGAAAGATTGCTTTTTTTGGTCAAATACCGTCGTTATTCAAACTATCTCAGCCAAGACTCCATTCAACTAAAATCCATCAGTGGCAGAAGAAATTACTAATCACAACTGAGTACAGCTTTATCAATATAGTTATGCAAAACTACAACACTAAAGGCCAGTTGAACTGTAGTTAGAATATTAACCTGACTCTTAGCATAATCCTCAGGAAATTTCTTCAGCTTGTGTGTCATCTGCACTGAGAAGATGATTGAGAGAAACTTTCACTTTTTTTCGTCCAGAAGAAGCTGCCTCTTCATCGCTCTTTCTCTTCAACTTTTCGCCATCCGGCTGTTCATCAACTCCAGCCTCACTCATTCCGACACCAGAACTCCCTTCTGTATCAGAAATTGATGGTTTTGACTTGGGAGTTTCATCGTTATTTTTCTTATTCAGATCTTCTTTCTTAGGCAATCGTTCTGATTCTTCCAAAAAGGAGCCAATTTCTTCATTAGTAGCAAGATCGAGGGGAGTCATACCAGCTTTAGTCTTGCTGGTAAGACTTCCACCTTTCTTGACCAAATACTTCACGAGCTCGAGATGAGACCCTTGAGCAGCAAAGTGTAATGGAGTCATGCCTTTGCGAGTAGAAGCTTCGACAGACCCCCCAAATGAAACAAGAGCTCGAACAACATCTAAATGTCCCTTTTGAGAAGCAAAATGAATCGCTCCCATATCATCCATGGCAGTAGCACCAACATCAGCCTTGTTCTTGCAAAGATAATCTACAGCTTCTATTTTACCTGACCACGCTGCTAAATGCAGTCTACGGTACAGAGCCAAAAGTGTCATAGTAATAAAACAAAAGGTATCATCAAATAACATGCCATCTATAAAATGAATAAAAAGTGCGTTCAACTTATCATTGTCAAGGCAGCCTAAAATGATGCAAAAATATGCAATGAATATGTGAATGTCAAATGCTTTAGTGCAATGGTTGACGCGTAACGTCCCCCGCCAGATACATGATAAATGACACCGCTAGAAGGTGAAGAAAAAAATTCGATATATGCTTTGATAGATACAAAAAATTTGCATAGACAAGTACATTAATATGCAGTGGTTTCAAGTGGGTATGAATATAATATTTACTACAAACACCATTGTTACTTATCCCAAAAAGGCGAAATCCCTCGCGCCCAGCCCCACAAACACCATTGTTACTTAATCAGGCGTTGGGAAGATATCAAGTAAAGCAATACGTCAATAATGTTTTTCGATAGAATATGAGCTACATTTGAAATTTCTCTCTAGCAAGGTATCATACGATAGAGACGAGAAATGCCACTCGAAATCGGGGTGGCGTATGTAATCCCTTAAAAGTAAAAAGACATGTGACAACTCGTTCTACAAAGATCGAAAACGACGAGATGGAGTGTTAGACGAGCCGAAAACTAGTTTCGAAATCAGGGAAAAATTAGGGCAGGATAAAAATGAAAAAGAAAACAACAATTGGAAAAAGGATACGGCGTTCGAGAATGCTTATCTCTAAAATTGACGAGAGAAGAATTAGAAGCTAAGATGGAGATAATGGAACTGATATCCCCATTTCTGGCGGCCGTGTGGAGAAGAAGATCGTCCCCTCCGCCACTCCTCTTCTGATGCTTCTTCATTCAACCTCGATTTCCCTCCTCTTTCCGACTCCTCTTCGTCTTCGCTCCCTCAACTTCCAACTCTAAGCAACAATGGCGTCTGCGGTTAGTTCTCCAAGAATCAAGCGGGTAAGGAATGATGAAAAAGCCCACTTCTCCATGGGCCCATAAAAGCCCAATTAATTTGGATGGTAGAACTTAATTTTTTATCTTATTTTTATTGTAATAATTAATATATTAAAATTTAAATAATAATTTTTTATATTTATTGTACCAATATAATTATTAGATAACAAATTTATAGTTAAGTAATAATTAGTCTCCATTAAGCAGTTTAGACTAAAGCCTGGTTAGCCTGCATCTGTAACTGAAGAACCAAAATATTGATAAAATTAGGTCCAACACTAGAAAATTTACATTATTCAAGACAACCAGCACCAATGGAAGAACAAGTGCAGCCAAAAGCTGACCCGGGACTGGTTTACCCGAAGGTGCAACGCTCGGTTATCCGGCTAAGGGGTTGGCACTCTCATCGTTCGGACCATCGAGGTCCGGAAGATCTGAACTGGTCGAGAATTTGAGCCATTTCTTCTTCTCAACTTTCCTTATACACGGCTCCATAACGAGCCCGATCACCACTGCAACTAGGCTAACCACCATCACCTTCAGCGATGAGAGAGCCAACATGACTCCGATCAAGATTGTCGGAGGAACGCACATGAGGATCGAGCCCATTGTCCCCACTGGAATCTTAAACGGTCGAGTTGCAGCCGGATATTTGATCCTCAATCGGACAAACGCTATGAATTCCAATATCATTCCAAAACAGTACAAGAAATTCTCGGCTGCAATGATTTCTTGGAAGCTCAGCCACGAGAGTAAAAGCACGCCAGAGGCAGAAAATAGAATCCCGATAGTGGGCGTCCCGTGGGGAGATCTCTTTGCAAAGAACTCGGGAAGCATCCCTCGTTCGGCCATCCCAAGGAGTTGAAACGAATCGCTGCTCATTTCGGCCACAAACATTCCCATATTGGACATTGCTGCAGCCCCTTGAATCCACCAACCCAACCAAGCTCCACCAAGCATTTTAGCCACATCAGAAAAGTACCCGTCCGTCCAAGCCTCTCGATTGAGCGGAATCGCTCCTGTCCCTGTCAAAAGAGGAAAGAAATATCCAAGAACTACCAAAATCAAAGCGTAAAACAACGCCTTTGGGAGAGTTTTCTTTGGGTTATCGACTTCTCCAGCCAGTGTACTAATCGAATCCCAATAATTCAGGTTCCAAAACAGGGTGTTCAAATACAACCTCCAATCAACGTCACGTAGATTCACCACGAGCCACCTCGAGGGTTCCAATTTAGGGATCGAAATAAGTCCCATNGTAAGCCATCCATCGCAAGAAAAAACTGGGATTGGGAAATTCTACACACGAATGGCAAAATCT
This sequence comes from Begonia fuchsioides, assembly GCA_003255005.1. NCBI lineage: Eukaryota > Viridiplantae > Streptophyta > Magnoliopsida > Cucurbitales > Begoniaceae > Begonia > Begonia fuchsioides. The sequence goes on along the minus strand of QAOC01034659.1, from coordinate 13,279 downwards.
TCCGAATGCATTTTTCACATTCAGATAAATCTCGCATCATTGCACGACCATAATACAAGCAAAGAAATAAAACCAAAAACCTAGAAATGGGTCAGAGAGAAATCTAAATCGAAAAGGACTTTTCGACGAAAAGAACAAGCTAATAAGGAAGGAGATCCAAATTAGGGGTTATCCCATGCAGACAAGAGAAATATAATCTCGAATAGACTATACAAAGAGGAGAAAATAGGAAATAGAGACGATAAAACAAAATAAAAACCAGAAACAGTCAAACCATGAAAGAGAGGCAAATCGCTTCAGTTAAACTCCGCCATATTGAAAAACGAAGCTCTTACCAACCAAGCTCTCAGGGCCAGAGCCGAGGAAGAAGCCTAGTTCTCAAAAAGCAGTACCCAGATTCCGATTTCATCGCCGAACCGAACCCTTCTGGTGGGATTCGTAAGTCGCAAGAAAATTTCTGAGTCGCGTGGAATCAATTGATGACTCCATTTCAACGTGGCAGGCACTCGCTTATCGTCCTCTCGGGTGAAATTTGTAATCTTTTAAATTTAAGAATTATTTCCCATTTTAAAAGTATTGTTCTGTAATTTAAAACTTAAAAGTATTAATAAATACCCAAAATAATTTATTATCCTACATTACTTGCCGTAAAAATAAAGATAAATGCGATAAAACGACGCACACAGAATTTTAATTGAAAATTATCTTCACATTAAGAACCAAAAAATAAATATTATAGGTATTATATTTGGGCTGTTTTGATTTGACAACGTGTTGTCGGCTCCAAAAAAAAAAAATTAATTTCATATTTGAATTTTCATCCATCTTAATAAAATGCAAATTCATCAAATGGGCTAAGCAGAAGACGACATTTTTCTGTTTTTTTTTATAAGTAAAATCTTAGCCTGAGAACGACGACCAAACCTGTTGTGGGGAAGCTTGAAGATTCCCCGGCGAAGTAGAGGCCTCTGTCAATGGAGGAGTGGGCTCGAGATGAATGTTATTTGCAGAGGCTATGGCTTCTTTCCCTGTTTCTGTGATCTCTGCTGCCACTCTCTCATCCTCTCCCTCCTTCCTCATCTCTTTCTCTCTCTAAAACAGACCTGTAAGTGGAGTTCAGGCCTCTTGACGCTGTAGAGGGAGATAGAGAGAGCAGGGCTCGTAATCTGATGGAGGGTTGGGAGATATTTATAGTGAGAGAGTGAGGATGAAGGTTGAGGAATGGACAAGTTATTTTCTTTTAGTTTCCTATATTTGAACCTTATCACCAAGAGAAATTATTTAGAATTATTGCTGAAATAGGTTTAGAAATGGAGAGAAGACGACAAACAGCCAACCAGTCATGCTCTCATTTTTCGATTTCTCACGTTCATTTGAAGGGCTGAAACCAATAGAAGAGATTTGGGTCATGGTCACATGAATTCCAAAACACGTTATACTAGTTATCGATTATAAACCTCAAAATATAATCCGTCGACCGAGATTAACAAGATGAACAGTAAGATCTTAGTACATGCAACTAGAAAACGGGTAGACATGATGTTCCATGATAAAGTACTTGCATAAGCTAAGAGTAGTCATCCACCACATAATCCAGATTAACAGAGTAGCATCATCTTATATAATTGCAATATTTTCGATTAAACACTAATTGATCAATCAGAAATACCAGCTGCTTCCAGCAACTGCTTCACCTTGGTGATATAATCACCCATGGCTTCCTCCTTCGATTTTCCTGCATATTTCCAGGCAACCAAACAAGTTTTAAGATCAAATGAAACAACAGACAGTTCATAGTAGATCAATTTCAAGATATTACCTTCAACAGCCTTCCATGCATCCCACTTAGCTCTGTCCCTCATGTTGAATATTCCGGGGCGGCCTGTGAATTAGTCCTAAATTAATCGAAACGAGAGATTGCTAATTCAATCCGTTAATGTAAAATTCTGGGACCCGAAACTCACTGGTGTTGACTGGTCCGACGGTGGCTTGCTTGTACAGACCGTAGAGAATTAGCAGGTCCTCGTTGGTCGTAGTGTCCGGCAGTGTCTTCGCTTTCTTGGCATGCTCCTCAAAATCCTCCTAGAAATTTTAAAATGCAGAGTAGAATGACATCATTTGTGATTCGTTAGAAATCGAACGATAACTGGAGCAAGAAAATTCAACTTGGGACACCTGATTTACCTCAAAAGTACAGTCAGAAAAATAAATCTTTTATCAAGATCAAAATTCGAAGACTTGTTTAGTTATTCTCGTTTATGTGAATCCAATCAAACATTATTATCAGATGCATGATCAAACATTTTTATAGCATCCAATCAAACATACAAAATTTTCCACCATTTTTATTCGAAAGACTTCTTCTAGATCTAGTCTACAGATAAACAAACGAAACTAAGAACCATCCCAAACAATTCTAAACAATTCTTTTTATCAGATCTGTGGAAAAAGAGAAAATATGGAAATTAATGCGTAAATTTTAGGAAAATGCAAAACTACTCAAAAGGCAATGCATGAACCCAGAGAACGAAAGAGTATGAACAGATCCACGAGACAGCAACTTTCTTCAGGGCAAGCCAAGGAAATAACACATTCGCGAAAGATCCAACGAGAATCGAATCCCAAATAAAAATCCAATTTCCTCACGAAAAACCATATCATAAACCAGAAACACAGAATTTCAGAACGAATCCCCCCAGAATGACGATCGATAAATCAACAAATACAGTTTAAACATTACAAAAACAAATCCGGGTAATTCAGAAAACAAAACGAGAAAGCAAGAGCGAGACTGAAACTGAGACTGAGACATAGAGAGAACCTGCAAACCCATTTCGCCCTGAGGCTTGGTTAGCTGATTACTGTGAATCTCCTCGGAGTTAACGAATCCAAAAGCGTCCTATATATGCACAAAATTGAGGGAGATCTACGTTTCAAAAACACCCATCCAATTGCCTAATCTTCATTGCTGCATACAGGTGGACATTAGGAGATTGCATGGCGTTGTTGTGGAGCCCATTTTGACGATGGCCATTAATGGCCCATGTCTTCTTGTCTGCATTTATTTTCGGTACTCAAATCTCGCTCTTTTTCTCTCTATCCTCCTCGGCTCCTCGTTTGTACTTTCAATGGAGTCAATCGTTGAACCACCTGATCATGCATCCTCCATCTTTCACTACTTGACAATAGCACTTTTTTTGTAAAGATAAAATAATTAATACATGTTTTAAATATTTTATTATATTAATTACACTAATCAGATCATTGATAATTTATAATAATAATTTTAAATTATTCATAACATCGTAAATTTATGGTGACAACTTCTTTCATTTCGTTCTAAATCTTTGAATATCATCGTGAAATATTAACAACATAGTAATAATAGAGTACCTAGTAAAATTAAGTTTAAATTGAAAGTGTTTATTTATCAAATTTAAAATTTGAAATATTTATATATTTTAGGGCAAAATGCTTTTAATAGCCTNACACCTCAAAATTTAAGACGTTTACCTAGCCAACATTTAGATCCGCCTCTACCCATCTCAATTGCACTTTACCCAAACTAGAATAATTCAATAACATGAGAAAAAAATAGGTTTGATTTAATATTATTTTTCAAACTACGAAAATTATATGAAATAATTTATGGCCTTTTGAACTCGACTAATTGAAGTGTTCTTTCAACCCATCATTGACAATTAAGTTAACGATATAAACAAAACATCTTATGTGAATGTAAGCTTCATCTAAAACTAATCCTTCTAAGTGTCTCAAACTCTTTACTAAGTATGAGATGGTAATGTCATTTAACGAAGCATTGTCTACCTTGATAGTAAAAACATTGTCGATGCCCCAATCAACCAAACACGTTTCTAAGTAACTTTTCAATTGTTTTCCCTTTGTGGTTGTCAATCTGACAAAAATTTAAAATTTTCTTGTATAATTTCCAATCACCGTCAATAAAATGTTCAGTCAAAACTAGATAATTGATATTTTGAGCCGACGTCCAAGTGTCAGTAGTTAAACAAACTCTTTGCTTAATTTTTTTGAGGTACTCTATCAGTTGACTTTTCTTTTGGTTGTATATTGCTTTGATATCTCTCGCAATTATTTTTCGAGAAGTCACAACGAAAGAAGATTGAAAATAGTCGCAGAATCTTTTGAAACATTCCCATTCTACCATTCTCATAGGCAATTTATCTGTGATTAACATTTCTGCAAGAATCTTCTGTCCACCTTCTTGAGTAAAAGTCGAGACACTCAAATTTGAGCATTCTCTCTCTTTCTTTGTAAATGGTAATTTCTGTTGGCTGTCATCTTGGCTAAGTAAATATTTTTTGCATGTGATCAAATGCCTTGATATATTAGATGTATCATTTCTCTTCGTATGACAAGCGTATCGTTGACCACAATAGTTGCACTTGGCCCTACGATCTTCGGGATCACCATCTTCGACCCATGTAGAGTGGTTCCAAACATCCGACCTCAACGTCCTTTTCTTTCCACTATTATTTGTCTCGCTCGACAAACTTTCTATTTAAAAATTTACTTGTGCACCTGAAAAAGGATAAAAACTAATCTACACAAAGTTAATTATAGATAACATGTTTACTTTCAATAATCAAATGAGACGTCAAACTATGAGCATAACATGTTTGTTTGAGCTTATAATAGACTAGGAAAGATGCAAGAGAGCCCTAATTGTGCAAAATCAGAGATTAATAGATCTTTAATCGACCTAATTGTGCAAAATCATAGTCTTGATTGTGCAAAATTAGAGCCCTACTCGGCAACATTCAACTATCAACAGAGATGCAAAATCAAAGCCATGGATGCAATTTATAAAAAAACACGAATCAAATGCAGTAATCACTAATCACTGATTTCAAAAGAACGAATCTCTCAATTAGTTCAACCCAAATCAACATTTTAGGTTAAAATTGACTAGAAATTTGCATTTACCCGGATTGGACCTTCGGAGATGGCTGTGTCAACTGCGAGATTGGACCTTTGGCAATCGTGATCGGGAGAGAGGGGTCGGGGGTCGGCGCTAAAGAAGAGAGGGTCAAGAGTCGGGAGTCAGAACTCGGAACTGGTCATTGAAGAAAACTAAAAGAGGAGTTGAAGAAGATTATGGTTTTTTTTTTTACAACCCAACGAGTCGGTCAATCAGGTTTGACCCTCTTGGGACACCGACCCGCAACTCGAACGACGAGTTTCTAACCGACCCGTTAAGGGTTTTTTTAACATTTTAACCAACCGAACCCGACCGAACCTGTTCGGATTAGGTCGGTTACTCGGATTGGGTCGGTTATGCCCACCCCTAGTCGTATCAATGATATACAACACTGAGAATAAATGACCTAATCAATAAAAGAGAGTTGCTAACGCATTAAAATTATTAATTATTTATTTTATGGTAAGACTTGTTCTAAAAGTGAAGCGAGGATTATATCGCAAACTCTAACAATCAATTAAATATTGGGTTCTCTTTGACCCAAATCACAAGATAGATTGATGCAGCCATGGATGCAAGAGAAAGGGATTCCACATCTTAGAAATTGAAAAAAGAAAACTTAATTTAAAATAAATAAAAATAATAAAACCTAGTACACTTTTGCATTGTTTGGTTGGAATGATGGATTGAAAACAAACTCTTGGAACAAGTAGACTAGGAGATGACTTTATTTATGCAACTTGATCGCACTAAAAACCAAAACTTACTTTTTGACCTATTTTCTCTCTCCCTCCACTTTCTCTCTCTACATTTCCTATATTTACTCTCCTTTTATACTTTATAATTCTTGTAATTACCCTAAATATGAGACAAACATTAAGTTCCATGTGTGTTCAAAAGCTTAGAAAGAGAGAGAATGAGACGTGACGGGCGATGAGGACGAATTCAAAAGCGTGTTCAAAAGGTCGTCTCTTAGAACCACTATAGACTCAACTGCTCCACCCCCATTACTATATTCGGGGATAAGGTTTTAAGGTTTCTTTTTTAATTTAGAAATATAAATGGTTAAATTTTTATCTAACGTAAAAGTAACATGAAAATTTTCATTGTTTTTGAGAATATATGAGTAAATTTAGACGATTTAATTGTTTTTTGATTGCTCCAACGTGAGAAGGATGGTAAGGATAAGACAAGAACTTCAGATGTTTAAGACGCGGAGCCTGAAATCTTAATCATCGTCCCGTTTTTCATCTGAATGTTTCTGCAATATTTGATGATATCAATGGCGTCAATGGCTCTGAGACCGATAATCCTTTTCTGATCTCTCCTTCAATGGCCAAACCCAAGATTCTTTTACAAAGCACCACCTGTGATGCCGGCGGCATACGGCAGAAGGCGGCGGGGGATGGGAGTCACGACCAGTCTTTGCTTCCGGGGCTGCCGGACCACTTAGCTCAGTTGTGCCTTTCCCGGGTTAAACCATCTCTCTTGTTCTCTGTTTCTCTCTCATGGCGTCGATTGCTCTATTCTCCATTTTTTTCCTCCTTTTCTTTCTTTGTACGCTCTTTTATCTTGCAAATCTGACCCAGGTCGTAGTTCTTCTGTTGGTGAAGCTGATTCCGATTCTGCTCGGTTTTTCACCTTCGATCCGATTTCGGCCTGCTGGAGATCACTTCCTCCGCCGCCGGCTGATCCGCCGGTTCATCTTCTTCTCCGACATCCGTCGTTTCTCTCTAGAAACCTTTCCATTCAATCAGTCTCTGTAAACGGCAAGCTTGTCGTCCTCGCGGCGACCACCCATAATCTCTTCCCGGCGCTCCCTCGCCCCCTCATATTCGACCCGATTACTCAGTGCTGGGAATTCGGGCCGCCGCTCTCCGCCCCACGTCGGTGGTGTGCGGCCGGATCCGTCGGCACGGCCGTGTTCGTTTTGAGTGGGATGAGCTCCAATTTCTCCCAGGAGATCGCTCGGTCAGCGGAGAAATGGGAACTTGGAAGGGGAAAAGCAGCAAATTCGGATTGGAAGTGGGAGAAAATGTGCTCTTTAAGAGACGCGAATTTCAGTAGAGACGCCATTGATGCAGTTGGGTGGAGAGGGAAGCTCTGCATGGTGAATGTGAAAGGAGTAGCACCGAAAGAGGGGGCCATTTACGACGTGAAAGAAAACTTCTGGCAAGAGATGCCGAAGGGTATGGTGGCCGGCTGGAGAGGTCCGGCGACGGCGATGGACGAGGAAGAGCTGTACGTGGTGGACGAAAGAAATGGCGTTCTAAAAAAGTACGATCCGATAAAGGACGCCTGGGATGAGATGATGCAGTCGGAGAAGTTCGTCGGAGCGTCCCAGATGGCAGCCGGAGGAGGGAAGGTATGCGTGGTGAGCGCAGGCGAGAGAGTGATAACGGTGGTGGACGTGGCGGTGGCTCCGCCGAAGGCTTGGACGGTGGATTCTCCGCTTGGTCTAGAAGTGATGGCTCTTCATATCTTGCCAAGAATGAGCCACTCGGATTTTTGATTTCTTGGTACAAATTCAAATCTACAATAAAGAGTCAAAATTACTTTGATGTCTTTTTTAAAGTCAACTATTTTAATTATTCGTTATAATTCTGTTCAATGATTTAATTTGACGCGTAGAGTTACTTATAATCACGTAACTATTTATAAAATTTTACGTTATTTATCAACAAATGAATACTTTAGGTGTGCGGTAATTCCAACTTCTAGAAAGGTTTTAAAGTCAAAACCTAGTAACGGTGGACATGTTTTCATGATTTTCTAATTAAGCGCATTGCTCATCCACCAACTTTATTTTGCACCAATTGATTTCCTTCGTGTTTTTCTTTGCGTACACATTTGGCACGTAACCCGTGTTTGCCTACCCCCAACCACATATTTATACATGTTTATCATATTTTATACGATTAAATATTTATTATTTTCATATGCAACCACTTTTTTGTATGTTAATGTGCAATATAAATTTTCGAGTAACTCGATAATTTGATTCACTAGCTTTGGTCGATGTACATCGAAGTTTATAGGTTTCTCTCAATTGACTGTGAAAGTAAATAGATCAATGACTCGTTTAAGTACTAACAATAGGCTTCTACGATTATTTTCTCTAATCCAAAAATTAAACCAATAAGCTATTCTAAAAGACCGTTTCCGTTTGATACGGTTGACTTTGACCAAAACGGAGATCACTTCTCCTCGTCTTTTTGAGATCGGCGAGGCGAGAGTTTCGGGAGGCTAGGAAAACCCTATTTTTGAGTTGCATTAGTGTTTAAAAGTCTTGGGGCTTGACCCAATTCCATTTTGGCCCAAAACCTAGGTCGGTTTGGTCAGGTCGGCCAATTTTTATTCATTCAACCTGAAACCTTTGGCCGGTCCAAAACAAAGTTGGTTTGGATAACTAGAATATAGCCCAGCCACTATACCTATCAAACCGGCCCAAACTGTTGGAAAAAAGTTCGGCACATCTTTCCGGTTCGGCTTTCTTAATTTCCAAATCCCATATATGATTGGAAGTGGAGCTAGCTAGGATTCATAACTTTGTTTCTCAAGGTCGCTCTCTCCAGTTTTCTCCCGCTCCGGTGTTGCAAGGATTAGCAACAATGGCCGCCTCAGCTATGGTTGTGGATACAAAACCTTTGGCTGAGCCACCGGCGTCATTTCCTTCGATTAGATCTGACGTTCAAAGCATGATAGACCAATCGTCCGATGAAGACGACCTCTACAGTCGCTTGAAATCGCTGCAGAGGCAGTTAGAATTCATTGACATTCAGGAAGAGTACGTCAAGGATGAGCAGAAGAATCTGAAGCGGGAGCTATTGCGGGCGCAGGAAGAGGTCAAGAGGATTCAATCTGTGCCCTTGGTGATTGGACAGTTTATGGAAATGGTTGATCAAAATAATGGTATTGTTGGATCCACTACAGGTTCTAATTACTATGTCCGGATTCTAAGCACTATTAATCGGGAGCTTCTCAAGCCCTCAGCTTCCGTTGCCTTGCACCGCCACTCGAATGCCCTAGTCGATGTCCTTCCACCTGAAGCCGACTCAAGTATATCTCTTCTCAGCCAGTCGGAGAAACCTGATGTTACCTATAACGTAAGCTTCATCTCTCCCAATCCAGATTGCCTTCTGAAAATACTCTGTTTCTAAACTAAATTATTGTTCGGTTATAAGAAAACTTTGATTTTTACATCAGTTTGTCGATGCTTTATTCTTACTCTGGCCTGTTAGTTTCAATTTGTTTCTTTTATTGGGGCAAGACATTGGACTGGTTATTGACCTGTGTCGTTTGCTGTTACCAAAAAAGCTTGTATTAAAAATGCGACTCTACTGCTACATAAAAAATTCTGAATAGCTAATTTCTACTTAAAAATTTAGGAATTCATTAAATGTAGTTCACTTTAAAATTCCTTTTTTAGAAAGGAATTTGTAGTTCTTCACGTAAATCAGAGTCTAATTGTGCTGACTCTGTATGCCATTTGATCTACTATATACTAATATTGAAATCAGTCCTCCTTCAAGCTTCCTATGTATGAGTTGAGAAAGAGGATAAATATAACTTGTCATTTAATATCAAATGAATAATATTTTTTTGCTCATGTTTTCAAGGATATTGGTGGATGCGATATTCAAAAGCAAGAGATTCGTGAAGCAGTGGAGCTACCACTAACTCACCACGAGTTATACAAACAAATTGGTATCGATCCTCCTCGTGGTGTTTTGCTTTATGGCCCCCCTGGCACTGGGAAAACTATGCTTGCTAAGGCTGTTGCTAATCATACGACAGCAGCCTTCATTAGAGTTGTTGGCTCTGAATTTGTTCAGAAATACTTAGGAGAGGTAAGTATTGGAGCTTTCGTGTGCTATAGCATTTTCACTCAATATACTTGTCATTCCTACTTATTTTGTTTGGTTTTCAACACATTGATTTGTGTCAGCAAGTGATGTATAGTTTAATTCTATCATGGCCATTGCACAATCATTATTCTGTACATTTACATGTCTGTCTCATTAATTTCATACAGGGGCCACGGATGGTCCGTGATGTTTTCCGGCTGGCCAAAGAAAATGCCCCTGCTATTATCTTTATAGATGAGGTTGATGCTATTGCTACAGCCAGATTTGATGCTCAAACAGGTGCAGATAGGGAAGTTCAGCGTATCCTCATGGAACTTCTAAATCAGGTATGGAGTTAAAATGTTAAAAATTTGCAACAAACCTGTGAGGGACATTTACTTACTCCTAGTGGATGCTTAGTTCACTGACCGAAATTTTGAGAAAATTGTATTTATGATAATCCCCGGTTTTGTATAACTTCTGTGATGTTAATTTGCAGATGGACGGGTTTGATCAGACTGTGAATGTTAAAGTTATTATGGCAACGAACAGAGCAGACACTTTAGATCCCGCGCTTCTACGCCCTGGAAGGCTTGACAGAAAAATTGAATTTCCATTACCCGATAGAAGGCAAAAAAGACTGGTGTTTCAAGTAAGCCTCAATTACTTGTAACTGGCATACCTTTATAATTACTTGTTTTCTTTTTGTGGAGAAAAGCTTAACACTCCTAATAGTTTCTTGTTTTTTTTTTTGTGTGGAAAAAAGCTTAAAACTCCTTATTTCTTTTCTAGTCATTCAATGCCATCTTTTCAAGGGACTAAGCCAATTGACACATGTTCTCTTCACAGTTGAAAATGGCTGATTGTTATTTTACTCACATCCCGTGGGTTTTATTTTTTTTTAAGTATTGGTTCTCATTATTCGTTGTTCTCTGATTTTTTTTTCAATGAAGAGTAACATACAAATAAGCGTTAAATATTTACCAACCCTGTGCATTTGCGTATAGGTGTGCACTGCCAAAATGAACCTGGGTGATGAGGTCGATCTTGAAGATTATGTTTCTCGCCCAGATAAAATCAGTGCTGCTGAGGTTAGTTTGTTTCAGAATTTTATTCAGCATTTTCCTGTTCTGTTCACTGCCTAAGACTACTAGCATGCATTCACAAGCATGACGCATGACAAGACAAGGCAAAACACGAACTAGAGTCATTTCCTAAATTTTTAGTGATCGCTGTGATGGTGGCATTAAATATTGTAAATTATGTTAATTTAGAGCACGCCTGTATATTCATATAATCACACAAATATTTGATTCATTAATTGATATGAGATTTTTGTAAATGAATCTAATTTTTGTAAAATAATTATAGTATTTTTTAATAACACAAATATTTGGTTCACACAAATAAGACCATTACTTCAAAATTTTTAATTTTTGTTTCGCTCCTTTCTTTTACTTATGTAGTTCATCCTGTAAAATAATTGCTCTATTAGTATAATTCCTTCACCTTAATTATTGTATGCATTAAATCTGGAAATTGAAGACTAAGACCGTAACTGAATGCATGAACTGATGAACAAAGGAAACAAAGCTAAATCAATTACCACGACCAATAGATAGACCTAAGAGGAACTAAGTGAAACTGCTCCCGGGATTAGACACATACTCCCAGAATGAGAGAGATGGAACCATAAGAGAGAGCACTGATACCTGGGAGTGAAAGAAATGAAGCAAGGGACTTCAGTATAACTGGAATAAACGATACGTCGGGTAGAAAGAACCAATGGAGCAGGATTCTGGCGGGTAGAAGAGGCTTATAAATAAGAAGCCTTGTTTCCAGTTTTGGTGTTCAAGCAGGAAAGATTTTATTTTATTTATTTACAAAAAGTGGGGCACGGCAACCGTGCTAAGACCTCATGTATCTGCATTTGATTGATGTCTTAGGATATCTTGACATACATTTTCCCTACCATCCGATTGGTGTCGTGTTGTACAATTTGCAGTATGATATTCTTTATCTTGCTTGCAGATTGCAGCCATCTGTCAAGAGGCCGGGATGCATGCAGTTCGAAAGAACAGGTATGTGATACTTCCGAAGGATTTCGAGAAGGGTTATCGGACCAATGTAAAGAAGCCGGATACCGACTTTGAATTCTACAAATGATGAGGATGTCTTAAAAGTATACATTGGAGCTGGTTTATGTACTCTCACTTTAGCTTTATTGTCTTCTTTAAGAATCAACGAGCTTCTTCTTCTACTGCTTTTCCTTGACATGCTAGTGAATCCGTTAGTGAATTGACTCACAGCGACTAGAAATGTGTTTGGAACTTCCAGAGGGATACGTCAATCTTCTTGAAACTTGATTGGGTTGATTATAAACCAGATATGGTCTTGTATTCATCGAATCTGTTTCGACACAGTCAGGAAGGAAGCCTTCGCTCACCTTTTATCCTGTGGAAGGATCAGTTTCATTTTGTTTTCGTTTGAATCTCATTTTTGTTGTGTTTTTCTTTTTTCGAAAATATGAGTCGAACGAGCTATAAAATAAAATTTAACCTTTGATTAATATCTTAAAAAAAATTATTTCGTCATATATTTATCGCAGCTCAATGTCAAGCAAATCTTCAGTAACTGCATAATCTAATTAGAATTAATCACGAGAATTGTGAGTTTAGTTTCCGAGCTAGGACTTAAAACGCCAGGTATCCACAGAAGCACAGAAGTGTACATATGCCCATTAACTTTCCAAGTCAGCAGATTATTCAGTATTCCTTATCTGAACGTAATTTTGTCCTTGACTAATATGCATCCTAGAAGATGAAACATTTGATGACAACTAAAATGTTTGGCTGGAGTCTTCGTAAAAATAGAAAAAGATAAAAGAGAGACACCGAGGAATCAGACCTTGGTTACATTTTCTTTTTTTTTTTTTGAGCTACACCAACTCGGTCTAGATTTCCTCACGAGTTTAATTCCACAAAAAGGCTTGCTTGAGGGTGCAATCCAGCTTCTTTTAAAGACATGGAGTGCTTCTCTGGGCCATAACTAACTCGAGGGAAGTTAGAAACCAGGCCATAATTCTCAACCTCTAAACAACCCAACGAATCAACGTAGTCATATATAGACTGGATTGTTGAAGTGCTGTGAAACCTCCTTTCTTTGCGTTCTCCAGTTGGAAACCTTATCAAAACCTGGTTGGTCAACAATAAACATAAACACATAAGGTTTCACAGCATATGTTTAACCCACAAAAGCAAAACAATGAGTGAGGGAAATAAGGTAAGTCAAAAGGGCATAATGAACACCACATTGATAATATAGTGAAGTTTTTGACATAGATAATAGTGAATAAATAGTAGGAAAACATTTCCTAATTAAAAAAAACAACACAAAAGAAAAAAGTCAGGCTACATATTTTTTTTCTCCAAAAGGCAAGATGTATGTTGGTGTAAAAGATTTGCAAGAGAGG